>CM063498.1:73433444-73468444 GCA_032207245.1 Pardosa pseudoannulata
GGATGAAGTCAGATGCATTTGGAGGATATTTTGGCAGCGAAAAACTGTACATAAGGCTTCAAGCAGAAACAGTTTCTTTTTCAAAGATTGGAGAGATCTGGGACCATCAAACATGATGTTTGCCTAGACCATCAAACCACAACTGCCTATTCTACGATACATTTTTCTAGCTTATTTTTACCCTGAAAGTGAACAGATCTTCTGATTGACTGATTTCAAAAATTTATTTAAAAAATTTCCCTTTACATACAAATAGAGGGCGTGTTTTATGTATTACCCTCTACGAAATGAAAATTTAAACCATTTTAAACTGCGAATTTTCGAACATGTACGTTCCATTCTTACATTCGGGAGGTGTACTGTTATTTTAAAAGACATTATTATGTAATTATTCCGAAATATACCGGTGCAATCTTATGCTAAACTGTTAGCAGACAGAATACCATTATACACAACAAAAAGGTCGGTTTGTTATTTTGTTATTAGTAACGGCTATCACGGTAATTTGAAAGGTGTTCCCTCTGACACAGGTTATCGAGAATGCATAAAAAATGATTCATTGCCTGAAATCAGAACCATAATGACAAACTCCGTTTCGAATAAATACGAGGCGCCGTGATTTACTGCGGGTAATGACAGCAGAATTCTATGGAAATAATCCCGCCCCATTGCTTATCCATCAACATTTGTGGTCATGGAGAAAGATTCGTGAAACAGATTAGCTGCGCTGAAGCCAGTTTTTGGTGATACAATTAGTATCCGTTTTCTCATGCCAGAGATCAAGTATGGGCTTGATAAAGCTCACCTTATCTCTAAACAGAAAAATTATGTATTCCGTTAGGAAAACGAGACCTTCTATTAATATCAGGCCTCCCAGGCTCGATAGCATTCATACATGCATTGAATGTGGCAAGTATTTCACATTGATAAGTGATAATTATCTCGCAGAGAAACGTGGGTTGAGGATTGAATATGTTACAAGTCTTTTAAAGCTAAATTCCATTTCAATTGTTGGTCTTTAGTTTTCTATTCTTCGAAACCAGACACACTTGGGGAAGTTTTCTAGTATTTCATTTATATTTTCTTGTTAAAAAGTCTACAAGATAAAAATTCTCTTAAGATTCTTTTCATTAACAAATGACATCGAGAGAACGTTTGTTGATGTAAAAGAAAAAATTGTAACTAGTGTTCCTGTCTGACGTTTTAACCCCTTACAGGTTCATTTTATTTCGGGATTATGGGTAAAACAAATGTCATCTTTTTATGCTTATTTTCATACATACATAGCTTTTTAAACATAATAGCATCATTCGCATGCATAATTTCCTAAAAATTAATGTAAAAAAAATCAATTTAAATAAATGAGTAATTTACCTGTATAGTTGGCTTTCTGTGCTTCAGAAATCATTAGACTTTGGAGTCAATTCACACTAATTATAAATATAAAGCTTAGAATACCTAGCTTTTATCTTGAATTAAATTTTATTTATATCCTTTGAATGTATATAAATGATTACGAAATTATTAATCAAAATGTGATCGTGTATGATACAATCGGAAACACGGTACTGCACACAGTCCAACATCGTAATCTGGACAGTAGAACCTTGTTTCTCTCCTTACCTTCTTCTCTCTGCTGTCTCTCTTTGAGCAGCAAATAATCTAGCAGCCAGGAATGTAAACAAAAGCATTCGAAACCATAAGAAGCACATGTGAGATAATTCGGGAAAGATTGATTGCATAGTGTAAAATTTCACAGTGCCCGAGCTACACTCGGGATGAGCCAGGATGGTACATTTCGCCTGCCCGAGTTCAGCTTGGGAAAAACCGAGAAAAGGTTAAGAGGGCTCCCCGCCCTGCCCTCTTTTTCAAGTGCAAATGCATTTTACCGAACTCTTATAAGTTCTAGGAATCCGTTGGAAAAAGGAGAATGACTGTGTGCCGGACTCTCATAAAATTTCAGGTTTGCGATTTGCAACAAAGAAGAGGAGAGAGCAGTCTGCTATGAACGGAGGGATATTTTATTTTTGAAAGTATCTGTAAATGTATTGTGTATAAATAGATGTCTGTGTGCTGTGTAAAATCAGTTGCCCGACTTCTAAGCTGCCACTTCATACGTTACAGCATCCTGACCTTTTCCGAATGCATTTACTTTATTCCCTGCATTTTTTAAAAAGATTTTTACAAAGAGGGGAACACGTCAGCGTTTGAAAGTTCTGCGGGATTTACCTGTCCTGATGTCCAACTGATAAACTAAATTATAAATCTGTTGCTAATCATTGGCAAAAACAGTATCTCACACTTTTTCTGTAATTTATTGTAAAATATCAATTGTCGGGTTAGATTCTTTTTGTATTTGATTTATTAATTAAATTACTAGCATATAATTTTTCTTTTCCTATATTCAGAGTAAACTATTTTACTTTTTTATTAATAGTAAAAACAAATCAATAAATATGCTCATAAAACATATAGTAGTTGTTTGTATTTTGTGTAGAATATATGTAGTTTGATTTAAAAAACAATTATGAAGAACATTTTATTTGATGAAATTTTTTCAATTTGTTAAGTTACTTGGTCTGTAATTAATTAATCGGAGTGCATACTAGCAAAAGGAATGTATTTTTAAAAATCCTAATCAGGATATTTTCCTAGTAAACACACTGTATGTGAAACTCTTAAAGATTTAGCATAATCTGTGCACTTTACTGACAGTGAGATGTTAAGAATTAGGAATGTATAAAAATATATAAACTAAATAAAGATTTTTTTGAGAAAAATGACCAAAGTGAAGGGATTTGTAAAAGTTTATTGTAGATTAGGATTTGACATTACAAGCAAATACATTACGATCAATAGTGAATTAATGATACTAACATTTAAGACTTTAACATACTACAATAATAAGAATAATATACAAGGGGATACATAATACATAAATACAATTAATGGAATTAAATGTATATGGATTGGATCAGCGTTTAAAATGAAAACTTTGATTTATGATTAAAGAAATGAATTTACTTACTACAATGTTTGAATATTTTCACTCCAAACGTCGTCCAACCATCACTTTAAAGAAACATCAAGAAAACAGAATATTTTCGTAGATTTAATTCTCCGAGCTCTAAGCTAACACTATATTTTTCATTTTTTTCAGATGGCGCTACTCTCAACGGTAATAAATTGACACACGTTACATATTATGCAATTGCTGCCGCTGATTCAGCATTATTGCTGAACAGAACACTGACAATAGTTAGTGTGACATAGAAACATTTTACTTGAACTGCCCTTTCACTTAAATTAAAATTCCCCTTTTTGATAAATGTACCTTGCTACTTTTTAAAAGAAATGTAAAAAGTAGTTTTAATAGTTCCACTTCATAATTTAACCTATGGCCTCTACGTTTTAAAATCAATTCTATTATCAGGATAGATTTATTCTTTCCACTGCTGTACTACGGCCTACAGTTTGTTATTTTCAGTGTCTTTCAGTTACTTTCTAAATACTTTTGCTTTTTCATCAAAAAGAGATTCTGTTGTCCTAGAAAGCATTACTGTCATGAATCCTCGTAGCAGTAACTCTTCACTTCAAAATTTAACCTACGACCTCTGCGCTTTTAAATCCATTCTATTATCGGGATAGATTTATTCTCTCAACTGTTAAACTACGGTATACAGTTTGTTATTTTCAGTGTCTTTCAGTTACTTTCTAAATACTTTTGCTTTTTCATCAAAAAGAGATTCTGTTGTCCTAGAAAGCATTACTGTCATGAATCCTCGTAGCAGTAATTCTTCACTTCAAAATTTAACCTACGACCTCTGCGCTTTTAAATCCATTCTATTATCGGGATAGATTTTATTCTCTCAACTGCTAAACTACGGCCTACAGTTTGTTATTTTCAGTGTCTTTCAGTTACTTTCTAAATACTTTTGCTTTTTCATCAAAAAGAGATTCTGTTGTCCTAGAAAGCATTACTGTCATGAATCCTCGTAGCAGTAACTCTTCACTTCAAAATTTAACCTACGACCTCTGCGCTTTTAAATCAATTCTATTATCGGGATAGATTTATTCTCTCAACTGCTATACTACGGCCTACGATTTGTTATTTTCATTGTTTTTCAGTTATTTTCTAAATACTTTTGCTTTTTCATCAAGAAAAGATTCTGCTGTCCTAGAAAGCATTACTGTCGTGTAATCCTCATAGCAGTAACTCTTCACTTCAAAATTTAACCTATGACCTCTCCGTTTATAAAGAAATTCTACTATCGGGGCTGAACGCTGGCCGATTGGTTAGGGCGCTGATCGTCGGTACCGGAGTTCGTGAGTTCGAATCCCACTATGGCATGGATGTTCGTAGCCGTTCGGAATCGGCTTTAAGTAGTAGGTCCCGGTCTCATTAGCCCTCGTGTGCAAAACAGTAGACCGTAGCGCTCCAAACCAAACCAGACAATCTATTATCGGGATAGATTTATTCTCTCAACTGCTATACTACGATCTACAGTTTGTTATTTTCAGTGTTTTTTAGTTATATTCTAACTACTTTTGCTTTTTCATTAAGAAATGGTTCTGTTGTCCTAGAAAGAATTACTGTCTGTAATCTTGTAGCTGTAACTATCGAGTATCGACAATTCATCAGTTTAAAATTAAACACAGTGAAATAAATTTTCCACTAATATTGGTTTATCTCAAGAATCTATTTTTGACCCCATACTTTTAAAATTTATATCAATGACATTTTAACATATCCTACTTTACATATGTTACATGCAACGAGATTTTAACATATCCTAAATTTTTTTGGGTAATATCACCAACGAAAAATAGCAACTTAGTTATTTTTGACTGGTGATATTACCCTGTATACATCCTACAAAAATATTGAATATTCCCTACTTACTTTACATATTAATATTACATTGATAATTAACTAACTCGCCAAATGGAAAATAGAAATAAATGTACTTCTATTATTTAAAAAAATAAATATAAAAAAATCTTTTTGAAATCTTAAGGTAAACATTTCTTATGCTAATTTTCCTTGATTGATCGTAGTTAAATACCTAGCCTCAACTCTATCTAAAACCATAACCTGGAAATCCCACATCACAGAGTTTAGGCAATTTTCGAGATTCGGGAAGATTACTTTACCCCCTTAATTGATCGAAGCAGCAAATTAATCTTAAATAGGAAACTACTCTCCTTCAAATCCCTTCTTCGATAGATTACTACTAATGCAGCACCAGGCTGATCATATGAAGCAAAATCCGGTATTAAAATGCTTACTGCAGTTCAGTGCATAAATATTAAAGAAATCACTAATGTGTCATGGTATATCAGAAATACTAATATGTAATAACGAAATTGATCTGGCCACGTTTCGAAATTACATTAAATACCTATCAAACTCCTAGCTTATAAATAAGGAAATTCTCCTGGAACTTTTCGATTATAACTTCGAATATAGGTGATGGTACCAATAGGAAAAAGGCCCGAAGTTTTGACTTATTTCTGCTGCTCATTAAAGGTAGACCGTTATCAAAGAAGTAAAAAATATTCTAAAACGAACAGAGTTTATTATTTTAAGATGAATCGAAAAATTGCTGCTTTAGAGAAAATTTTAAATCTCAAAAGATAATATGTCTACTTAAATATCGTAAAAAAATATTTGATTATAATTTTGACAAAATTTTCATTTTTAAAATCTCAAATTGATTAAGAAAAACTTAATATACGCATTTTACTTTTACTAACTGAAATTTACATTTGCTGTGAATATTTCGTATTTTGGTTTAAGCAAATATAACATCCAGCGTTTGTTTCCTGATGTGTTTATGCATTACTGGAATAGTGCCTTAAAAGTTTTGTGGTCATTATTAAATAAAATTAGATTGCTCTGCTCTTTTTATGTCTCTTTAATCTCAAATGTTAATAATGTAACAATTAAAACAAAAAATTATATTTACAAAAATCAAATAAAAAATTAAAATTATATGTGATTCGCATGGTAATAAATACACTAAAATTCTATAAAATAATATATTGTGTAGCTTCGACTCACCACGGGTAAAAGAAAAAAACTCCATATTCTCTTTCATTAGTTTTCCTTACTTTCCTTCACATATAAAATAAAGAGATGTTTAATTTATAATAGTAGAGATTAAGTTTAATTAAGTATCTATATATGTCAATTTCATATTTTTAACATGTTATTAATAGATCTAGAAAAACGAATTGCACAATCAGGAATCAATCTTATGACCTTTATATTCTTTATACCTTTTTAAGAAATTAAGCGGGATAGAAGTTATCTAACTGAAGCACGTTTTAATACTATAATGAATGCTTGATGTTAAAGAATGAACTACTTGGTCCATCAAACGTAGTATTACTTTTTTTCAATGGACAGGAAATTAGTTTCCTTATTTATCAGTTTGAGTGAAGTTTAAATTACTATATTTGTGAGACGATGTGCAATTCCCCAAGGTTATTTCGCTTAATTAAGTTAACTTCCTTTTTATTTGTTTCTAATCAGCCGTAAAAACCGTTCTTTCATCCGCAGAGAGGCAAACAAAAAGATGGTTAAAATTAGCATAAAAAATAACAACGTGATGTCCGCATAACGTCACTGATAACGTTGTGGTCAAAACTGTGTTTATGTGTTATGCAACTGAAAGTTCTTGATTGCATCATTTAAAAGTCATCTTAAATCAACCAAATGACTTTATGCAATGATTGCCAAAGTACATTTCGCTGTTAGCAGATTTAGTCCAAAAGCTCACTCAGATCTACAGTTTTGATGTAAGAATCATATGCTAAATTTCATCGATCTAGATACGTGGTACTTCACTTTTTCAGAATTAAGGAACATTTAAAATCTCCAGTAATAAAGTTTGGGAATCAAAACGTATTTATGACTGATTCTATTGCATTGCAGAGGTTTCCTTTTTACTGTGGTGTGGAAGGAAATGAGAGACTTGACTTTTTGGCTATAAAAGTTACTACCATTCTTGAATAGCCAAAGTAGTTGTTGGGCTTTTATTCTGTAAAACGTATTATAAAGCTCGAATTTAATAAAAGATAGAAGCTAAATTTCATCTATCTAGATAATTGGTACTTCAACTTTTCAGAATTAAGAAACATTTAAAATCTTCAGTAGTAAAGTTTGTGTATCAAAACGTATTTATGACTGATTCCATTGCCTTGCAGTGGTTTCCTTTTTATTGTGGTATGGAAGGAAATGAGATGGTTGACTTCTTGGCGATAAAAGTTACTACCATTCTCGAAGAGCCAATGTAGTTGTTGGGCTTTCATTCTGTAAAACGTATTATAGAGCTGGAATTTAATAAAAGACAGAAGCTTTAAAATAAACGTCCTACACCAAACTCCGTTTGGTGGGTGGCAGGTTGCCGGTCATTCGAAAAGACACAAGCTAAATTTCATCTATCTAGATACTTGGTAGTTAACCTTTTTAGAATTAAGGAACATTTAAAATCTCCAGTAATAAAGTTTGTGAATCAAAACGTATTTATGATTGATTCCCTTGCCTTGTAGAGGTTTCCTTTTTACTGTGGTACGGTAGGATATGAGAGAATTGACTTATTGGCGATAAAAGTTACTACCATTCTCAAATAGTCAAAGTAATTCTTGGGCTTTCATTCTGTAAAACGTATTATAGAGCTGGAATTTAATAAAAGACAGAAGCTTTAAAATAAACGTCCTACACCAAACTCCGTTTGGTGGGTGGCAGGTTGCCGGTCATTCGAAAAGACAGAAGCTAAATTTCATCTATCTAGACACTTGGTAGTTAACCTTTTCAGAATTAAGGAACATTTAAAATGTCCAGAAATAAAGTTAGTGAATCAAAACGTATTTATGACTGATTCCATTGCCTTGCAGTGGTTTCCTTTTTATTGTGGTATGGAAGGAAATGAGATGGTTGACTTCTTGGCGATAAAAGTTACTACCATTCTCGAAGAGCCAATGTAGTTGTTGGGCTTTCATTCTGTAAAACGTATTATAGAGCTGGAATTTAATAAAAGACAGAAGCTTTAAAATAAACGTCCTACACCAAACTCCGTTTGGTGGGTGGCAGGTTGCCGGTCATTCGAAAAGACAGAAGCTAAATTTCATCTATCTAGACACTTGGTAGTTAACCTTTTCAGAATTAAGGAACATTTAAAATCTCCAGTAATAAAGTTTGTGTATCAAAACGTATTTATGACTGATTCCATTGCCTTGCAGTGGTTTCCTTTTTACTGTGGTATGGAAGGAAATGAAAGGGTTGACTTCTTGGAGATAAAAGTTACTGCCATTCTCCAATAACCAAAGTAGTTGTTGAGCTTTCATTCTGTAAAACGTATTATAAAGCTCTAATTTAACAAAAGACAAGTTACAGTTGGTTAACTATGCTAAAGATACGAGCTACGGTACCCCAGATCAGCGCTCTAACCACTTGGTCATCATTCTGCTCTAGGCTTTTTTTCCTGTTAAAGGAATTAATGTACGAATACGCTACATAATGCTCCTCCCCCTAAAATTTGCCAAGGGTTGGTATATCCGTCCCTACAGACGCTCCTGCATGTCTCTTTAACTTAAAGAAAAAAGTATTAATAATAAAGATTTAGATATTCAATATATTCATTAGAATCGTTAAAATATAGGCAAAAATATTTATGTGGAAAAATGTTGGGAAGCTTAAAAAAATTTCTGCCTTACAACATAACTTATTACATTAACTCATAATGATATTCATCCGATGCGTTTAACTTTAACTTTCAGTCACAGATATTTAACCGTGACTGAAAGCCATATGCAGATTACCCACTGCAGCTGTGTATTTAAGCCTGTTCAGCTTTTCTTGACTGGCACTTCTAACTCATGCTGTTGTTTAACCCCTTAACTTGCACGCTCGAGTTAACTCGAGCGCGCTAAACTGTCCAAACTGTGCACACTCGAGATAATTCGAGGGGCGTTGTACTTTTGTGTACTTTTGTGCTCTGTGTGTTGTGCTAAAAGAGATAGCAAAGGAAAAAGGAAAAGAAAAGAGAGTCGTTACATGTGTAACAGTTGCAATGTTGGGCTGCGTGCTGCACCTTGTTTCGAAATATATCACATTAAAAAGAAAATTTTAATTAATTTTATAAATATTAGTATTGTTATTATTTATGTTTTGAAAGTATAAATAAGTATTTTTACTGAGAATAATGTTTATTCTGAAATGGGAATTCGAAAAGAAAGATAAAAATGTCGATGTGCGTGTAATATTGCTATGTTCAACTATTTTTTGCATGTTATCAAAATCCAAAATTGCAATAAAATTTTTGATTATTTTTGTATTTTTGTAATTTTTTTGGCAAAACAACGTTTTACATTGTGTTTTTTACATAAAAAATTGATTTTTTTTGGGCCAGCCTTAAAAAAAATAAAATAAAATAAAAAAACCTGTACATTAAGGACTTAATACCTTGGCCTAATTTTCAGGCTTTATTTGCTGAACGATGGCCGAATGGTTAGGGTGCTAGCCTTCAGAACCGGAGTTCGATTATTCGACTATTAACGAGGCATTATATGACTGGAGCTTTGTTTTTATATATGTTGAGAGATTTCATGGAATCATCAACTTATATAAATAACAGTTATACAAAGTTATTTTTTACTCTGAAATATATATATATATATATATATATATATATATATATATATATATATATATATATATAAATACATATATATATATATATATATATATATATATATATATGTATATATGTATATATGTATATGTATATATGTATATGTATATGTGTATATGTATATGCGAATATGTATATTTGTATATGTATATGTGTATATGTATGTGTGTATATGAATGTGTGTATATGTGTATGTGTGTTATGTATGTATGTATATGTATGTATGTATATGTATGTATATGTATGTATATGTATGTATGTATGTATATATGTATGTATTTATATTTATATGTAATGATATTTTTGATTGGGTTCAAGTTCCACTATGGCATGGATGTTCGTAGCCTTTCGGAATCGGCTTTAAGCAGTAGGTCCCGGTCTCATTAGCCCTCGTGTTGCAAAAAGTAGACCATAGCACTCCAAAAGCATATAAAACCATATATTATTAAACCATGCTTTATTTTAGTCAATGCATGTCTTACTTTTATAATGTTAAAAATAAAGTTTTAGTTAAAAGCATTCGAAGTGAAAGTGTTATTTTATAGAAAGCAATTACTTTATCTATCAATTGACCCCTCTGCAAATTGGAAAATACCAATTGCTTCTTGGAAAATTATTTACGACTTTTGACCAATTTTCCTCCAAAAACAAACAAACAAAAAAATTTTATTTACAACATCGGGGGAAAAATTAGGTGATGCCATTCGCCTATTGGTATTTCAATCATCGGTTCAGCTTGATTCGAATCTGCCGACTTTATCATCCCAG
Organism: Pardosa pseudoannulata; assembly: GCA_032207245.1. NCBI lineage: Eukaryota > Metazoa > Arthropoda > Arachnida > Araneae > Lycosidae > Pardosa > Pardosa pseudoannulata. The sequence goes on from CM063498.1 coordinate 73,443,911, forward strand.
TAAGTGGCTAAGCCCGTGGTGGCTGTCAGCGCATCGCTATCCAAGGTGCAGGGACTTGGCGGCTCTCGTATCCATCCGAGTCGCCTAAACAAAGCCCGATGGCGCTCTTTTTGAAGTGTGCAGCCAGGCCAATTAGCGAGAAAGGGATGAGATAAGATGGCGGATCCAAAGAATATCCCGGGAGAGAGGCTTTGGGGCAGAAAACGAAGAAGAAAAAAATAAAAAGGCGCAGTCATAACTTTTGCTTCTTCACCACCACTATTTCCAATGAATCGTCGAGTGCTATAACCGAAGAAAGAAATATGTATTGAACGAGATTTGTTTGTTTATTTATCACGGTGTGTGGTCGCATTTGGCTAACAGTTTCTCTTTAGAAAATGATCTATACTGTTTGTTTTTACCCGTAAAGATGTAGATAAATTGGTGTGTCGGCAATCTGAATGTATGGGGAATTTACGTTATGGTTATTTATTACTGATATTAATGTTATTATTTAGTTCTCAGTATTCTTCGTATTTTTGTGTTTATTTTTCAAAGTCTCCTTATACTACATCTCATCCGTTTCCATTATTCCTTTAAAGATTTTTATGCTTTATTTTCTTTAACATTTTATTTCATATCCCGATATACATTATTTAATTTTTTGGGTTTATGAGCTGGTGATAAAAAAAAAGTCAATTGTCTCTAAACATTCTACATTTTTGTTAGTATTTTACAGTTTAAATGTTTATAAAATTTTATTCAAGATCTCTGTTTAACGAGGCATTATATAACTGGCGCTTTGTTTTTATAAATGTTGATAGATTTCATGGAATCAACTTATATAAACAACAGTTGTACAAAAGTTATTTTTTACTCTGAAAATATATATATATATATATATATATATATATAAATATATATGTATATGTATATATGTATAGGTGTATATGTGTATATGTATATGCATATGTGTATATGTAAATGTATATATGTATATATGTATATATGTATATGTATATATCTATACATGTGTATGTGTATATATATATATATATATATATATGTGTATATGTATATATGTATATATGTATATGTATATATGTATATATGTATATGTATATATGTACATGTATATATGTACATGTATATATGTATATGTGTATATGTATATGTGTATGTGTATATGTATATGTGTATGTGTATATGTATATGTATTTATGTATATATGTATGTATGATGTATATGTATGTATGTATGTATATATATATATATATATATGTACCTATATTTATATGTAATGATATTTTTATCACTTTCGGTTTAAGATTATAACTTCCCGGTAATTCTTCTCATGAATTCCTAGCGAATATTCTCGAATGTTCGCTAGTAGAAATAATTCTGGTTCCATATCTAAAAATACAGTTTTAACTTGTGCGTTACGTCACCCACATGCCTTCAAGTAATAGCTGATTGGTAGGTATAAATGACTATTTAAGCAAATGTCTAGAGTTCCATCACAGTTTTTCGGGGAGTTTTTATATAGGTTTAGTTCCGTATAAGGTTTCATGATGAATAAACGAAGTTAGATTGAATTTTCGTGTCTCTTGATTGCGTTCTTATTCCGAGGTTCCACGACTGCAGGGTGGTGAAGACTGCCTAGAACCCCACTTCTTAATGAGGCGAAAAGCCTTATAGCATATATGTATGTATATATATATGTATGTATGACATGAGGCTTTTTGCCTCATCTCGACGGGAGTTCCGAACTTATTTTTCAGCCCTGCAGTCGTGAAACTTGCTGAGTAGACGAGAAGATCAAAGAAATAAAGACAATGGAATATTTATATCAAACTAATGTAGCTTATTCATGCTTTACTTTTACTGTCTGCATACACAGTACATTTTGTTTAAATAGTTGTTCGTCCCAGCCTGTTAGAAATCACCTACAAGTTACGTGGGTCAAACCGATGACGTAGTTTAAGCGTCAGAATCTATATGTAGTTATTTGTGAAACCGGAAGGAGTCCACAGGGAAACAATCGTGAACAAAGACATTCGCTAAGGTTCCTAGAAAGGAATACCAGAAAGATAGATTCGAAGCAGAAAATGATAAAAATATCATTATATATATATATATATATGTGTGTGTGTGTGTGTGGTATATATATATATATGTGTGTAAGAAAAAGTTAACGAGATCAGGAAACTAAGGTAGGCATTTTCTATAAAACCATTAAGACACTCCAAGAAAATTCTCAGGGGTTTTCAAATCTTAAATCAGGGACAAAAATTCCAGCGTCCTTTTGCTTTCCTCCTTTTTTAACCCCTAACCTAAATTGAACACTGGGCTACAGTTTACACCCTCAGAGAAGGGATGTGACCAATTATAACTGTATATTGTCCTAGCGGACAATTTCGGAAATTTTCAAACAGAAAGGAGATGCAAGCTATCGGAGGCAGAGTTTCCTAGAGATTTTCCCACAGATTTTGACTGAGATGTTGACCCAGGTGTTAAGGACCTTTTACATCTAACTTCATTCTAGCTAACCCTATGCCCTACTGTATGTCCTGTCCCTATAATGAAATGTTAACCCGTCCTCCAACGATCTGTTAATAAAAGTCTTTAACTAAAATGGTGTCATTTTTTATGGGCCATGACTACAACCACCCATCGTAAAGTTCATCTTATTACATACATACACACACACACACACACACACACACACATATATATATATATATAAGTAATACATCAAAATTATTACACCTAAAATAGTTGTCTAAAATTTTTCTTTTCCACTTCTTATTCTTCCATACCTAAATTCCCAGCCACAAATCTCAGATTTGAAGGAGTATTGTTTGTTCACATATCTAAATTCTTTTTACCAGTCTCCCAAAACTAATGGTGGAATAAATGCTAATTTTCTCTCTCACTTGCCACATTTTCCAGCTGATCCATAGAAAATGGTTCACTCTTCCATCGTCTAAATTCCTGCATAACTCTGATTCCGACAATGTGTAGCCCTTTCTATTTGAAAATTTCTAAACTAACCGCTAGGACTCAATAAAGTTATAATTGATAAGACCTTTTTTTCGAGAGTGTGTACAGTGACCCTAGTGGTCAATTTAGAGTAAATGTTCAAAGGGGAAAAACCAGGGTTCACATAGGATTTTTGCCCCTGATCTAAAGGCCCCTCTAAGCTATGATCCACTGCAAGCCATTACCACCGTCTGGCCTTGGCAGAGGATGGCTTGGGAAGCGGTTTTTCTCCAAAGATCAAAGGCAGCCAGATGCGCAACTAAAGTGCGTAGTAGGCCCTAAAGACGAATCCAAGCACTCGGCTCATTTAGTGGCCCAGTGTGTGTATGCAACCAGTGAACCATCGTTCAAGGTCGCCATCAGGATCCGTATTGGAGTGGTGAACAATGGGCCATAGTGTGGAGGCTAAATTAGATTATGTAAACCCTTGAGAACTTTCTAGAGCCGTAATAGGGGCTTTTGGATACTAATCTATGGTATTTTTGATGTATCAGATTACTAGATGCTCGTGATGTTATATGCCTTAAGGGGCTATCTTTGGAGGTTTTATACAAAATACCTACCTTTGTTTGTAGATTTATTTTATTTTTTTCTTACACGCATACACAAAATTAAAAAAAAAGAAAATGTGTAATTGGAAAATTGTATACCATGAGTTATTTAATACGAATCCCCATTTGGTTCACACGAATACGATGAATTGCAATGATACATTGAGCCTAAATTTATCAGTAGTGTAACAAATATGTGTATAAGGTTAAATATTAACTATGTAAGTGTAACTTTAAATGACCTTTCTTTATTTTTATCGCAGTTACTTTTCCATTTATGAAAATAATTACTAATTCTTACAATTTTTAGGAGCGATTGGAGAAACGGATTCCATATGTTTCAGGACGGACATAACCTTCGTGTTTTGGAAAAAACTTTTTCGTTTCTATTTATATCACTCATTCAACTTATAAGAATCCATTAAAGGAAAAGACACGAAGTAGTAAAAATAAAGGAAGACGATCTTTCCAGTAGTCATAAATTCTGAACGACCTGGTGAAATTAGTCTCAGGCTGTCCAGTTTCGAAATCCGAAGTAAAGAAATCTATTTTATTAGCTTCCCACACTCTTTCAGGTAAGTTATTCGACAGGCACGTGTCCGTTGACAGTCGGTCCAGTTTTTGCGCCTCGAATGAAAATTTATGCCTGCTGTTTCGGACGTTGGCGACTTTGGCAAGAATTCCACAAACTGACACTAGTGTGGAAATAAAATTGGTTATTGTGAGGCACTGATAGGTTCGATCTGTCGGTTGAAATTTTTTACCCGATTAAAGACTTTATCATACGTGAATCTGAAGCAAAATAAATCGGTTTGCTTTTCAACGTGTATATGTTGATGTGTAATAAGGCCTTTATTGAACCGCTTGTGTATACTGCATTTATAAATCAAGATACAACTGTAATAGCTTAAATTCAAGCACAGGTTGAACTTCCTATCTATCAATTCGATTGATTCCTAAATTTTAAAAGTCAAATAAAATAATAAAGTCTTTTCTGCCTCGTAGTAGGATTTCAGACTTCTTAACTATTCCATATTTTTGGGCATTTTATTGGCATATTCATTTCTTCCTCCTCGGATGAAAATTTATGCCCGTTGTTTCGGACGTTGGCGACTTTGGCAAGAATTCCACAAACTGACACTAGTCTGGAAATGAAATTGGTTATTGTGAGGCACTGATAGTTTCGATCTGTCGGTTGAAATTTTTTACCCGATTAAAGACTTTATCATACGTGAATCTGAAGCAAAATAAATCGGATCGCTTTTCAATGCCTTTATTGAACCACTTGCGTGTACTGCATTTATAAATCAAGATATAACTGTAATAGCTTAAATTCAAGCATAGGCTTAACATCCTATGTATCAATTCGATTTCTTCCTAGATTTTATAAGTCAAAGAAAAGCATAAATTGTTTTCTGTCTCGTAATAGGATTTCAGACTTCTTAACTATTTCATACTTTTGTGCATTTTATTGGCATATCCAGTTTTTGCGCCCCGGAAGAAAATTTGTACCCGATGTTTCAGACGTTGGCGACTTTGGCAAGAATTTCACAAACTGGCACTAGTGTAGAAATAAAATTGGTTATTGGGAGGCACTGATAGGTTCGATCTGTCAGTTGGAAGTAACATTTAAGGAAATCAGAAGGAATTTAAGTTTATAGTGTTATACATAAGTAAAACGTGTTGTTAAAGTAAAACAAACATTGGGTTATAAAGTTTCTTTTAAACTTATGAAACTTAAAACACAGCTTACAATATATAGTTTAAATAAAACAAAACTAAATAATTGTCGCAAATGTTATTGAGCACCGTTGGAAGCTTGGTTTGATTTGAAGAGTTAAGGTTAGTTTTCTAAAACACGAAATGTAATGAGACCGGAACATACTGTTTAGAGACGATTTCGAAAGACTAACAACATGAATGCCAGTAGAAGGGTATAGAATCCTTGGGTTTAAATTCTGGTACCGAAAGACACTGTCCTACCGATTAGGTCATTATCTAGTACTGTAACTCCGAAGAAGTCAATATGAAACTTCCTGAGATCAATTTTGAAATTCTTTACTCACATTCTTCTTATTAATAAGCCAAAGTTATTTTGTGCATGGAGATAACACAAGAGAGTATTATTTTCACATTAACCTTCGCTGGAGGTTTATATGTGTACTGCATCTGGAAGCGAATATTGGGGTGTCACCACTTGGGAGTTATAAATTTTGAACCATGTTAAGACTAAGATATTAGCTTTTGAATTCGGAAATTGTCCCTTGTCACTCTGGCCCCCTTTTGAAAATGGCTAATAATCACCTTATAAAGTAAGTGTAAGATTTTGATGCATATTATCTAATAAGAAAATGAAAGGATTTTGATCATCATAGGTTTTTTGTGCTTCTTCAGCGCTGCTTCCTGATGTTTTGAATTTTATGTGCATCATGTACATACATATATACATTGCAGTCTCATTAGCCCTCGTGTTGCAAAAAAGTAGACCTTACCGCCCCTAACCAAACCAAACAAACATTCACACACACACACACATGTACAATATATCTTATAATATGAATTACGCCATAAATAGGTCTTTTTTGAAGTAACTACTGTGAAACATAATGTGTTGGTCCAACTTTCTGTCCACATAAACTGACGCGAAAATTCGTTTTTTAGAAAAGCTTCCAAATCGCCATCAAACATTTTATGCTATCTTGTTTCCGAAATAGAGGTATTTTCACGGTTCCTTGAGCTGGGAAAATAACTAGAAATCATATGAGGCATACGGAGTATAGGAAGAGGGTGGTATATATACGTTGTTCTTCGGAAAACTATTGCAGTACGTTATTGCAGTACCATGTATAGCAATACGTTACAAGCAATATGTGGCCTCGCATTATCATGAAGAATAGTCATGGGTAAGAAGCTACACGAAACAATCTTTCGTTTAAGACACGTGAGACTCTTGCATATCAGCCTTTTTAAGCCACCCGTCGAATAATGTTAATACAGCCATCGATATTTTATTTCAAAGAAATCATTATTGGGATGAGTAGATTGTAGATAATAAAATGCCTTCTTACTTAAAGCTTTATCATATGACGACATATACATGTTGAAAATGCAACGTATGCAATTTATGATTCTTTTTCCCGATGAAAAAATTCATGAATATCTCATAGGATAACAAAATTTCAACTGATTAAAGGCCTTATCACTTGTCAATATCAATCAAATTCAATCGGTTAAAAAAATTTTTCGCTATCATAAAAGAAATGCGCGAATTCTTCATTGCGATGAGGAATCATAAACTGTGTCTGTTGCTTTCTTAATACGTACATGTTGACGTGTGATAAAGCCTTTAACTTTCGAAGGCCTTATCACACGTCAATCTCAATAAAATTCAATAGGTTAAAAATGTTTCGTTACCACACGAGAAATCCGAGCATTCATTCCAATGAGGAATCAGAAATAGACTCTATTGCTTTTTAACACATACGTGTTGACTTGTGATAAGTTCTTTAAAAAGAGCTATTTACCGTCTAGTTTCAATATTTGACATTTTTGGCTATGAGGAATCATAAATAGTCTATTACTTTTTAACACATAAATGTTGACTCGTGATAAAGTCTTTAAAAAGAACTACTTACCGTCTATTTAAATTTTTGGTATAATTTATTGGTGTAAATCCTTGTATTCCCCGATGAATGTCGTAAATTTGAAATATCGTTCACAGTTGACTAATTATCCCCTTACAGAACTTCTGAGAAACGGACTTAACAAATTTTGCATCATTTTTCAAATGTTTGATCAAAAGAGTTAAGGCTTTATCACACGTCTATCTATTCCTGTTGAATAAGCAACAAATTCTGCTTACGATTTCTTTTCCGATGAAGAATACGCGAATGATCGATGAAGAATCATGTAATGATGAAATTTTTTAACAAAAGACTTTATCATACGTGAATCTGAAGCAAAATGAATCGGTTTGCTTTTCAACGTGTATATGTTGATGTGTAATAAGGCCTTTATTAAATCGCATTTATAAATCAAGATACAACTGTAATAGCTTATATTCAAGCACGGGCTAAACTTCCTATGTATCAATTCGATTATTTCCTAGATTTTAAAAGTCAAATAAAAACAAATCCTTTTCTGTCTCGTAGTAGGATTTCAGACTTCTTAACTATTCCCTACTTTTGTGCATTTTATTCGCATATTTGAAGAAACACGTGAAAAGAAAAACAAAAATTCTTGTCTTCAGAATATTTTGACTGCCGTTTCCAACTTTTTTTTTCATTTAATCTGCTGACAAATGGAATATACGCGAATGATCATCACTCCCAGCTGCTGTTATATTACTAGCGTCGTTTATTTTGATGGAACAAAATCCAAATATATGGCGTTGCAAATGCTTAGAGGTGAAGGTGAGAAAAGAGACGACTACTCTTTATGCAGGAAGATCCGACACAGCTGGTAACAGATATTGCAAAAATAAGTTTTGAAGTGAATAGATTTTGAAATCAGCAGTTTCAAAGTGAAGAAGCAGACAGTCCTATTCAATTTAAAATATTTTACACACACGCGCCCTTACAGAAACACACACACACTCTTATGTGGCAAAAAAGAAAGCAACTTATGTCCAAGAAGATATGAAGATGATCAGTAAACCTGTACTTCTGTCAACGCAGATTACAAAGTCTATTAATACATAAAGTTACAAAAATTTCTTACGTTCTTTGAAGTCAAAAATGTATACGAGAAGGCAAAATCTTTGCCAGAATACAGCAAAGAATGCAAAGTTAAATAAATCTCAAATAGAATTCTATTAGTTGTTTACTCAGCTTGCTCTACATTTATTGCTACATTCTGGCACAAAGGTTTCCATATACACACATATATGTTTATATATAGATTACATAATAAAGTCCAATTACGAACTGTTTTTTAACTGCAGTTCGTAGTATATATTTCTAGTTATAAAAATGATTCAAATAATATAAGCATTCACTTTAAGGTATTAAAAAATTTAAAAATTCAATTTTGTTTCAGCAAATGTAGTTTGTAGGCATATATTTCCAATTATAAATATGATTTAAATAATATAAGCAATCACTTTAATATATTATTAAATTTAAAAATTCAATTTTGTTTCCGCAACTGTAGTTCGTAAGTATATATTTCCAATTACAAAAATGATTTAAATAATATAAGCATTCACTTTAAGGCATTATTAAATTTAAAAATTCAATTTTGTTTCCGCAAATGTAGTTCGTAGGCATATATTTCCAGTTATAAATGTGATTTAAATAATATAAGCATTCACTTTAAGGTATTATTAAATTTAAAAATACAATTTTGTTTACATAGTAGTTAGGAAAATTTCCAATTACAAAAATGATTTAAATAATATAAGCATTCACTTTAAGGCATTATTAAATTTAAAAATACAATTTTGTTTTCGCAACTGTAGTTAGTAGGCATATATTTCCAGTTACAAAAAAATTATTTAAACAATATAAGCATTCACTTTAAGGGATTGTTAAATTTAAAAATTCAATTTTGTTTGCGCAACTGTAGTTCGTAAGTATATATTTCCAATTACAAAAATGATTTAAATAATATAAGCGTTCACTTTAAGGCATTATTAAATTTAAAAATTCAATTTTGTTTTCTCAACTGTAGTTCGTAGGCATATATTTCCAGCTACAATAATGATTTAAATAATATAAGCATTCAATTTAAGGGATTGTTAAATTTAAAAATTCAATTTTGTTTGCGCAACTGTAGTTCGTAAGTATATATTTCCAATTACAAAAATGATTTAAATAATATAAGCATTCAATTTAAGGGATTGTTAAATTTAAAAATTCAATTTTGTTTCCGCAAATGTAGTTCGTAGGCATATATTTCCAGTTAAAACATGATTTAAATAATATAAGCATTCGCTTTAAGGGATTGTTAAATTTAAAAACTTAATTTTGTGTCCGCAGTTGTATTTCGTAGGCATATACTTTCAGCTGCAAAAATCATTAAAATAATATAAGCATTCACATTATTTATGGTATTTCTTAAATTTAAAAGTTTAATTTTGTGAGAGTCACAAAATCTAAATTACTATACTTTATGCCATTATCTACAATATTTAGTAGAAATTAAAACCCGGGTTATTCAAATTAAAAACTTCAAGATTTTTTCCTACATTCAGGGACCGGTTAATAGATTAATTAAAGTAATTTACGGTTGAAATTAGGTTGTAATGGCCCTTTTACGACATAAGGAGGGGTAGAATTTCATAATAATAAACAGTGTATTCGTAGCAAATTTCATTAACTGTATTCTTCAGTAGAATATGCTCTTAACCCCCTCCTTTTGTTGTAAAATGACTTTGCAATCTGATTCAAACTGGAATTACCGTAAATAATCTATAAACCAATCCCTCGAAGAGGAAGAAGTCTTTAAATTTTTGTAAACTTTTAATTTAAATATCTCGGTCAATTTTTATCACACAAAGGAAGCTTTTTGTGTTGATGTTCTTAGGACGAGTTCCAATTTTTACTAAATGTTTGAATAGGGTGCGGTGGTATGTATAAAAATTTAGATTAAGTAATATTTTCAAAATTTAATTTTTAAATTCATAAATACCATATAAGGGATGTCTATCTTATTAGAAACATTTATTATAGCTAAAAATATGTCTACGAACAACGGTTGCAGAGAAAAAGATCAATAGAGAACTTTACACCTTCAATTTACTTCGATTTAGGATCACTGTATGATACACAATGTATATTATTTTGCTCTGCCATCTTACGATTTGTTTATAGTTTGATATCGCCCTTTTCCCCTTCTTTAATCACATTCACGATTATTTCTTTTTTTCCCTCGTCTTTTTGAAAGTTTACTTTTATTTCCATCCCTCTACTACCATATTCATTAAATGTAAAGTTGCTTTTACATGTTTATAATTACACAATTGTAGTTTATCTTTTCCATTTTAAAATTCCATTTTTTTATTCGTTTGAACGCCCTTTTCTTAATCATTTCACGATTTCTTTTTCCACTTTTTTTGTTTATTTAAGCATTATCCCCCTCATTATACCATCGTGTTGCAAAAAGTAGACCGTATTCAAACAAACCAAACCATGTAAAATTTATGAATTTTACACATTACACATTCATAGTTTATTTTTCCCCATACGAAAGTAGTTCCATCTTATTTCTCATTCTCAATTATCTTTTCGCATATTTATTTGAGTATACTATATTTCTCGCATTCTTACATTGACTAGTTTATTATACCATTATGCCAGAGCTTACAAAATATCACATCAAAGCTCACATCAGCATATAGAAAGATTAAAAAAATTTTTTATTTCTAACATCCTGTAATCATAAATACTGATAATTACATTTGTTTCAATGTCACAAACATAATTATTTCTGATCCAACTGCGATTTTTTATTTACTTATAAAGTTAAAAAAAATCTATACTATTGTAATTATATTCAAATATTAATATTTATTTTCCTGTTTTGAAAGTTTTTTTTTTATCTCATACGCAATAATAATTGAATCGTAAAATTTTAATTAATGTCTCTGAATTGCATACTTCTTTGCATCTCCCATAAAAATAAATTATTTTTTTAACACGTTTTTCAAACTACTGTAATTATAAGAAACTAACATAAAATTTTATTTACTTTTTAATTAGTATTATTTCACTAAAATAGTTAATCTATATATTTATACACTGAAGAGTCATAAAAATGGAATAAGCATACGTATACAGATAGAGAGATAAAGAACCAATCAGAATAAGGCACTGCGTTCAGCAACGCCTATATAAGACAAGTGTCTCGCACAGTTGTTAGATCGGTTACTGCTGCTACAATGACAGGTTATCAAGATTTAAGTGAGTTTGAACAGGGTGTTATAGTCGACGCACTAGAAATGAAACATGGCATCTCCAAGGTAGCGATGAAATTTGAATTTTCTCATACGACCATTTCACTAGTGTACCATAAATATAGGGAAGTAGGTAAAATATCAAATCTCGGATATCGTTGCAGCTGGAAAAAGATGGAGAGAGAACGGGACCAACGACGACTGGGGAGAATCATTAAACGTGACAGATGTGCAACTCTTTTGCAAATTGCTGCAGATTTCAATTCTGGGCTATCACCAAGTGTCAGTGTGCTAACCATTCAACGAAATATCATCGATATGGGCTGTTGGAGCACATATCGAAGGCCCACTCGTGTATCCTTGATGACTGCACGACACAAAGCTTTACGTCACGCCTGGTACCGTCAACATCGATATTGGAATGTTGATGACTGGAAACACGTTGCCTGGTCTGACGAGTCTTGTTACAAATTGTATCGAGTGGATGGACGGGTATGGAGACAACCTCATGGACCTATGGACCCTGCATGTCAGCAGGGGACTGTTGGAGCTGGTGGAGGCTCTGCGATGATGTGAAGAGTGTGCAGTTGGAGTGATATGAGACCCCTGATATGTCTTGATACAACTCTGACAGGTGAGACGTACGTAAGCATCCTGTCTAATTACCCGCACCCATTCATGACGATTGTGCATTCCGATGGATTTGGGAGAATTCCAACAATACAATGCGACACCCCATATATCCAGAATTGCGATAGTGTGGCTCCATGAACACTCTTCTGAACACTCTTCTGGCCACCAAAATCCCCACACATGAACATTATTGAGCAAGAACGGGATGCCTTGAAATGGGCTGTTCAGAAGCGATCTCTACTACCTCGCACAGGGATTTATGGACAACCCTGCAGGATTCATGGTGTTAATTACTTCAGACATTAGTCGTGTCGTCTTACGGTCATGTCGTCTTACGGCACTTTGGCGTGCTCGCAAGGGACATACACGATATTAGGCAGATGTACCAGTTTTTTGACTATTCAGTGCACACACACACACACACACACACACACACACACTCTGTGTGTAACAGGGCATAAGCGAAAAGCAAACTAAACTTGTAAACGAATGTAGAGTTTGTAGAGATGGTCTCTTAAGAAATATGCTATCGAAACGCGTCCTGTATATTGTAAGGAGAAAGAATGTAGAGATTTGATGGTTTTATATAAAACCCGAAGATTACCCCTTAAAGAATATATTATCGAAATGTATCTTGTAATATGATACATAAAAATAACCAAAGTAAATTAAGACCAAAGTGAAGGAGTAAATTTATAGCCAATAGCCTTCATCACGACCAGAGAAAATTTTCAGGGATTTTCAAATCTACTATTATCCTATGTGTTTCTGCTTTTTCCCCATTTAACACCTATCTAAACTGACTGCTGTGGATGCCGTTTACGTTCTCAGGCACAGTGTCTAACGAATTAAAACGTTATAGTGCCCTATTGGCCAGTTTAGGAGAAGGGATGCACGTAGTAAAAAACAGATTTATCAAAGATTTTTTAAGGATTTTTCAAATATTTTTACTGATTTTTAGAGGATTTATCAACACATAGATAATTTCTCACATTCTTAAACCGTCAAGGAGATCGCAGTTCATCCTGTCCCTTGGATGAAGTAGAAACCCATCCAACAACCGATATTAATAAATATCCGCAATAAATATCCTTCTCTCCTTAAAGTCTCTTCTTTGAATATTTAAGAATTGTATACTTTTGATCTTTTTGAAAATATGTAAACATATTAACCGTCTGACGAAGCGCTATCGCGCTTGTCTTGTGCTGTATCAAAAATGCATAGAAGTTGGATCGCATTGCTGCATTTTACTATAATTTTTACAATAGAGATTAAGTCTTTTTTTTTTTCTCTCAATTATTGGGAAAATTATAGTAACATAGAGCACTATGATCGCACTTCCACACATTTTTGGCAGAATATATGAGAAGAGTGATAGCACTTCGCCGCACTCAAACGGTTAAAAATATAAAATTTCAGCCCTTGTCAGACAACAAGGGCGGAAATTTTTAAGCTTGCCTATGGGGGCAAAATTTGTTATATTGATCTTGTTTTTGTGGCATCTTATCAAATGACAAACGAATCTTTGATAAAAAAAAATTAAACCTAGTTTCACCATTTAATAGGGGTTGAATGAACAAATTATATTAACTGTAGTGTTGAAAGATAGCAACAAAAAGAGTAAAACAATCTTTTGATTCTCACTGTAAAAAAGATGTTAATTTTTGCTTTTGTTTCAGATACAAAGTTTAAGAAAACTGGCATCCTATGATGTCAAATGATGAACATTAGTATAGCGCAGGTGGACAAGAGGACGTTAGTTCCAGGCGACGTTTTCTAGGGACAGCAATATTTCTAACGTTAAATTAATATTAAGGTTACATATTAAAAAAATATATATTTTAGTTGGAAAGTTGATACTAAAAATGATTTTTTTCCGGTGATAAAATGTATATTGCATTACTTCAAGTCAGTAGTTTTAAATATTTTTTTAGTTTTCACTAAGAAAAAATATCCTTCAAGTAATACTAATGCTGTTAGGTAATTTTTTTAATATAAGATTTATTACGCATATAACATATTTTTCCCTCTCTCATACAATACAGTACTACTGCTGGTAAAGGTGAAATATTGACATCGTATTCAAATTGGTGTCACTGACAATTAATCTACTGGTTGATTGTCTAAAAAATATTCAATCTCAATATAACCTGATTATGTATAGAAGTCGTAATAGGTTGTAACAGGCGGTTGCTATGTCAATATATGTATTGCTATTTTATTTTCCATCTTTAGAATGCCTTGACTTTATTTTCAAGAAATAAGTGATTTGCTTGTATTAAAATTTAGGCTTTATTTTTTTTAACTACTGATATCCTTCCACTAACTTTGCTATGTTTAGAATTGTTTTTTGTATAAGATATAACAATATTTCAAAACATGTAATCGAAATAAAACATTACTTTCAATTTAAAAAAAACTATAAATTTTAGAAGAAAAATTCATTGAAACTTAATATTTTCAACCTTCTAGAAAGGTTCATCTTTTAAAAATAATCTTATATTTTGCCGTAAATTTTGCATCTCTCCTACGTGTCACAGATCTACGCTACGTCACTTACGAAATATCAACTTTCAGTTGTGTATATTTCTGATGAATATCTCACATCTTAAACGTTTAACGACTTACATCTTTCCACTGACTCTGCTAAGTTTTAAACTGCTTTTTGTGTAAGGTATGACAAGATTTTAAAACATGCAATCGAAATGAAATGTCGTTTTCAATTTTAAAGAAAATTTAAATAAAAATTTTTTTTTGAAAATTAATATTTTTTTCGTTTTAGAAAATTTTACCATTTAAAAATAATTTTTTATGTTTGCACAAAATTTTGCATCTGTCTCGCGTGTCATAGACTTATGCTGTGTCACTTATGAAGAACCAACTTTTACTTGTATATCTCTTACGAATATCGTCCACCTTAAGCGTTTTCATTAATATGTCTTGAATGGGCAATCCTCACTAATACCCAGTAGCTTTTCAGTGGTCCCCAAAGTCCCGTTTCATTCCCGCACACTCGCGCTGAGCTTCAACTGTTCTGTCATGTTCCCATCATTCTGCTTGTTTGCATCACTTCGCTAATGTTTGTTTTGAGATATTTATCTACTTTCCCATAAGGCTGTCAGCGACGTCGGCAATCGGCCCGCGACGACAGAAATGCAGATCTGACTTAACGAGTACAGCGCGGCCCGTTTGAAAACTTCCTCAGCCTGTTTATTTTTGCGATAAGCATTGTATCCAGACACACACCAGCAACGAAATGGCGTTGCGAGTCCATTTGCTGGCCCTGATGAGTGACGGAGTTCTTAGATTTACTGTCCGGGCGCTTTCTTGGAAAGGTTAAAAGGATTAGAGTAAATTGAGATTGAAGTGTCTAGCGTCGCTTTATGAGCTGTTGATATGGGTTTGCATATTTAAATAAAGTATGAGTCAATCGGTATCGCTGTTTTTAATTTGACGGAACTCAGATTCAGCCCAAACAAATTTTGAAAAGCATTTTGCAAATTATTTTATTTTTGAAAATAACACATTGTACACAATGTATGCAATTTATAATATATATATATATATATATATATATATATAAATATATATATAATATATATATAAAATACTTAATTAAATTAGCACGAGACTGTTAGTTAGCTAAATATAATGTAATATATTAAGGGACGATTAAAAAGTTTACGTTTGAAGACTGTGCAATCCAGGTTGGGTATGTCATTCACACAAAATGGCCTTAAGCATGTTGAAGGAAGCAGCGGGCAATTATACCGTTGTATCCTTCACCAGGTATTCCGCTACTTGAAGAAGTTCGAAACTGCCAATATGCAATTATACGTCCGACAAGAACCGATGACCTTTCAAGGACTTTTTTAATGGACAGAAGGTGAAAACGTCGCACGGGGAGAGATCAGAAGTGTAAGGCGGGTGATCGAGTGTCTTCCACTAAAAGACGAAACAGGATTGAAATTGTACAATATCTTTATTAGTATACTAAAGTTCCATCCAAACTCTACTTTTCGAAGTAATATTGTCCGTTATTCAAACATTTGCCAAACTATGGCACAATTTTTCAATATTTTTTTATAAAGAAATTTAGGACAACATTTGATAATCATTCTTGTGTTGTAGATTTCACCTCATACTTAAGTAGTATCGTCGTTTTGAATGTCCTTTCATGGGGAAAAGTATGGAAATCCCAAGGTAAAAAGTCTGTATTATAAAAAGAATGATTCCACATTTCTTACCTAAATTTTTTCAGAAGTTCACGATTTTGTTTTGCTGCATGCTATCATTTCGCGATAGCTTTATATGTATTTCATTTTCCCTATGCACTACATGAAATTGCCCCAAAATTTCATTGTAGTTACATATTTTCGTCCTCAAAAAACTAATCATATTTCTAATTTGGAAGCCATTTTTGCTGCTTCCATCACTTGCTTACCTTTGATTTTCAGACAAACTGAAACTACCACGAAATGGCGTTGCGAGTCCAAACGATGAGATAAAATACAAATACTGAAGTGTTTCCACAAAGTTTTATATTGTCATTTTATTTTATTATTAAATGATTTTTTTTATATTTGTTTAATACTTTTGAATTTTTTAAATATTTTTTTAAGAACAAATTGAAAACAATTTTGCAAAAATATTTTAAAAATAAAATATATAAATTTATAAATATATTTATATATATATATATTTTTATAATTTATATATATATTTTATATAAATATATATATATTAATTATTATTTATAAAATTTTATATATATATTTATACACAATGCAAATATACAAATTATAATATCTAATAAATAAATTTTTAAGAAAAATACAAAACAATTCGAACTCATACGCTGTTCAAGTAATAATTAAATATTAAAAGTCGGGGGAGATCAGGTAAGGGGGTGCATAATTTAACTATATTTTATTCCATTTACAATTATATTACAAAAAATAAATTAATATTATAAGTAATTTAT
Organism: Pardosa pseudoannulata; assembly: GCA_032207245.1. Lineage (NCBI taxonomy): Eukaryota > Metazoa > Arthropoda > Arachnida > Araneae > Lycosidae > Pardosa > Pardosa pseudoannulata. The sequence goes on from CM063498.1 coordinate 73,460,994, forward strand.
AAACTTTATGATAACATATTTTTATTATTTTAAACATTTTCAATAGCAAAATTTTTCATAGAAATTTATAAAAAAATCTCATTTTTTTAGATTTCATAATACCTAGTGTTTTTAGTAATATCATCATATGCATACAAAATATTTTTTAAAAATAATGTAAAAAAAATCAATTTAAGTAAATAAGTAATTTATCTGTATAGTTGGCTTTCTGTATGGCAGAAATCATTAGACTTTGGAGTCAATTCACACGAACTATAAATATAAAGCTTAGAATACCTAGTTTTTATCTTGAATTAAATTTTATTTATATCTTATGCATTTACACAAATTATTATGAAATTTGTAATCAAAATTTGGTCGTATATGATACAATCGAAAAGACGGTACTGCACAGAGTCCAACATAACAGTACGGACAGTAGAATCTTGTTTCTCTCCTTACTTTCTTCCCTCTACTGTATCTCTTTGGGCAGCAAATAATCTAGTAGCCAGAAAAGTAAACAAAAGCAATCGAAACCATAAAAAGCACATGTGAAATAATTGGGGAAAGACTGAATGCACAGTGTAAAATTTCACAGTGCCCGACCTACACTCAGGAGGATTCAGGATGGTACATTTCGACTGCCCGAGTTCAGCTCGGGAAAAACCGAAAAGGAGTTAAGAAGGACTAACTTGTTGACTGACCTATGTATAAGAAAGAGTTATTATAATGTCCCCCCCTCGATGTGATAAACTGAATTTGGGTGGAAATGCAAAATGTTTGATGTAAGAAACAACAGAATTTGTGACCTCTTGTCCCACTGTTAGAGTGGATATGTGTAGCTATTTAGAATCGGCAGTAGCTCTTTCTTCTTAAGCCTTAAATAGCAACACAAAGATTAAATGTTTCAACCAATCTAATCCTTTTGCATTCTTTTGAAGTACTGCGTAACAGAATCTAAAAAAAGTCTATATAATAGAACCAGTAAGTAGAATAGAATTTCTCGTCATTATGTAGAGCTTTCAATTTGGATCATAGTACCATAAGAGGTAGTATTATATAAAAAGAAATGGATTTAGTGTCAGAAGGTTGGTACTGATATTTATCAGACAAGTAAATAATCACTAAACAAATATAACAAATGATTACAAGGTAAATTTCACATTGTATCTCCATCACGTGTGTTGAGCTTCCTTTTTTCAAAAATCTTAGTGACTTCAAAGTGTGAGGTCCTGTTGCTACGCAAGACCTCATGATATGACTGCCTTGACATCGCTTTCTTTATCCTTGGAGCATTGTTTTACTAACTTTTAAATGACACTTTTTTTTCCTTTCTCGCGAATTCCGATTGTGTAAACAAAGGATTTTTTTTTTCTTCACTGAAAAATGACCGCGGCTAGATCTTTCATTTTTCTCTCAGCGCGCAACTCTTGCCTTCCGTCCATTCCTAATCTAACACCCGATCTAGATCCGCTCTTCGACCTCATTACGCGAAAAAAAAAAATCTCAGGGCAGAGATTAAACCACCCCCCTTTCTGCCGTCCAAAGCATACCAATCAGAGCCGGGGAAAAAACGCTGTCTTGAATAATTGCTCCATTTCCAGATACAGGGAATTCGGGATGCCGCTATAAATATCTCACGGAGAGACAATGGGTCCAAGCTTTCTTGGCTGCTCTCGCGTCCCTTAGTAGAGGGACATCAAATTTCTTATCGTGGAGAAAGATGAATGACACGATGGAAGATTGGTGGTCGACGGAATCTAGTGTCGAAGGAAGCGATCTATCCTTGGAGACTGAAAAAATGGTACTCAGTAGTCCGGTTTCATTCCTAGGCGATTGAAATAAATTAGCAGCTACAGTAGCCATGGAATTCAGAGCATAAAGCTATATTTTCATCCACTCATTGGAGTTCCATAATTTGTGTTAGTCTTTTATGCACTTACAGTACTTGTGGTGTTTAGATTCATAATAAAGATAACAGCAAGTTTCAAATCATGATCAAAAGCTAAATAAAAGACTGTAGCTTAGATTTTTAAACAGTGGCGTGCGGTAGGTGTTCATGCAACGTGTGCAGAGAGCAACAACAACAATAATAATAAAACCATAAAAATGTACATTAAACACTTCTTTAACGTTTATTATTCATTTGTACACAAAATTCATACGTCTATCCGTATTACTAATAAAATAACGAAAAGCTTATATTTCCACGAAAAACTTATATTTTCAGCAAACGTAGCACCACACGGCGCTCCCCGCTGCGGTGCCTTATCCGGATGCTCAGTCGTGCCGACAAACCGAAAGTCTAGTCCACGTGCAGAGGATTTCGCTGCAAGCTGACGCAATAGAACGGAAGTTCAATCAGTGGATTAAATTATATTTATTAATTGTTTTTAACATTTGGAAATCATATATTCTGCGAAAAACATATTGACAATTTTTAAAAACAAAACCAGGGATATGGTGTTACAGATATAACTTATATACTGCCTGTAAGACACAATGAATGGTAAAATTTGGACTGTTCTGTTAGAATTCGTTTCTTTTTTTTGTCTAACAAAACAAAATTGTTTTTCAGAGAACTATTTCTATGAATATAATACATCACCGAAATTACTTTACCACACTAAAACATTTCCCTTTATATTGATGAAATACTTCTTTTATATTTCCATGAAAACAAAATCTTACAATATATAAATTTAAACATTTACCGTCTGCAAAATCGTATGGCCAGTTAATCAGTTAAAAAACCAAAAGCGCTTCAGCACGCAAGTCCTCTCTCTAATACAACGCTTAATAAATCGTAAATTCGGATGATTCTGAATGCCAAGTGCAGGAAAAATAGCTGCACTTGCCTCAGTGCCATAGTATGCTGTTCTTCTCCAGTAGCCCATATACATATAAAGCGTGATTTTCTATTAGTGCGCAGTGCGCGCACACAAAAATTTCTTATGTTTGTTTGCTTTTGAACGCACTACGTGGTGCAGCACCTAGTACCGCACGCACTACGAGAATACAAGCAAACAAATAAACATAATATTTGAATATATTATAAATAATATTTATAATATACCATATAAAGATAGGTAGACATAGATGCAGAAAATTTTTGTCTCATAATTTTGCCAGGGTGTGCAGTGCACGCCCTGCACATATGGACCGCACACCACTGTTTTTAAACTATATAATTTTTCATTCTTCTAAGCAGTAGTCCCGGGTATCATTAGCCCTTAGTTTAGTAAAAAAGCAGACAATAGTGTTCTAAGACTAAACCAAAACAAAAAATGTTATTTCGATCAGTTTATGGAGACCCCTGCTGTGGCTCGACGATGATGAATGAAGTATCCGCAGGGATCACCACATATATATGAGCCGCTCAGAAGCCAATGCGGTTAAGTCCAAAACACAAAAATTGAGAAAATTAATGTTTTTTGATACATTAGTTTTTAAAATTCTTGGTTTATTAAATTAATTAGAAAAGTGTATAAAGTCTTTTTTCGAGGTGTAAACTCTGCAAAAAAAAAACAAGATATGTACAGGATGTGTAAATAAAAACGTAAGTATTTATTGAAATAATGACAGCATCTTAAAAATTTTAGGACTTATACCTTTTGGCAGCTGAAAAAGATAAGAAATTTATGTAAAAATAATAAAATAACATTTATTGTCATAAGTTTTATGTTTATGTTTTTCAGTGTTACCAACAAATATCGAAAGAAGAAGAAGAATTTAATTTTTATTTCAAAGTTTATGTAAAAAAATATTGATAAAAGGTGGACTTATTCACAATGGCTTCTGAAATTAATATACAATATATTCAGAAGCTATTAAAAAAAGGGATGTCTAACCTAGAAAAAAGTAACCAACGAGTAAATCTTTTAATAACTAAGAAGATTATTATTTATTTCATCAAAATTTCCAAAAAGTAGAAAATATCAAAAAATGGACTTAACCGTATTGGCTTCTGAGCGGCTCATTATAACCATGCTCAGAAGGGATTTGTATGGTGCAGTTAAAATAACACAACTAACTCTAGACGTACGCATTTATTTAAGATGATATAGACAATAAACAAACAAACAAACAAACAAACAAACATCAGCACCCTCGATGCAACCGAGCCTGCGTGATACTGGCACACCGACTCTTATGTAGTCAGACAGCATACAGATATTTTGCATATTTACAATGGTGTGCTGCCACAAATAAAACTACAATTATAAAACTTTACAAACGTGAATAAATATCAATTCATATTACAACATGTCAAAATACATTACAATAAATTACAAAACACTTTATAATGACTAAAAATATACAAGACATTGATATACGACATATGACGTCAGTCGTTGGTAAATTGCGTAATCACCACAAGTTTCTTATCTAATGCCTTAGGCTATGGCTTGAAATAAAAGTGGAAACACATAGGAAGCCAATAAATGTGGAATAAACCTATAAAATTTAAATGCAATAAATGTAAAAGAGACGTTCTAAGTAGCAAAGGCGTCAGAATGATGTAGCTATAATAAAGAAAGCAAACGTATATGAACAGATACTATGGTAGGAAAAAATATATATCCTAAGTTTTTTTACCATATTCAATTAGTTTATTAAGTTTATTAATTAATTTATTAAGTAGAAAATGGTACCCAATAAATTGGTTACATTCCTAGGCGATAAAAATGAGCAGCTACTCTCTGGTATTTTAGAGTATTCACTTACAGGAACATAGTAGAATTCTCTTGTAATTTTATGTGCAGAACTAAACACTTTTCCAATTGGTTTGGTTTTGAACATTATGCTCCACTGTTTTGCTCACAAGGACTAATGAGACCGGGACCTACTGCTTAAAGCCGATTCCGAAATGCTACGAACACCTATGCCAGTAGCTGAACTCCGCATTTTTTCAATTATTTACTGGGTATCCAGTTACGTTTTAGGACACAGATTTACTTTTTACCATTTTCAATTAGTTTATTAAGTTTATTATTTAATTTATTAAGCAGAAAATGGTATCCAATAGTTCGATTACACTCCTAGACCATTAAAATGAGCAGCTACTTTGTGGTATTTAGAGTATTCACTTACAGGAACATAGTAGAATTCTATTGTAATTTTATCTGCAGAACTAAACACTTTTCCAGTCGGTTTGGTTTGGAGCTCTACGGTCCACTGTTTTTCTCCCGAGGGCTAATGAGACCGGGATCTACTTCTTAAAGCCGATTCTGAACGGCTACGAACAACTATGCCAGTAGCAGAATTCGGAACCACGAACTCCACATTTTTTTCAATTATTTACTGGATATTCATTTACGTTTTAAAACACAGATTTACTTAACCAAACGAAAACGGGCTGACTGTACGAGCTTCATTTTTTGCTTAAGAAAATGTATTTATTAGTAACGCAATCGTATAAAAGTTACTAGCATTTATTTTCTAGAAAGTATAAAAAAATATTTTTATTGTGTACACATTTACATTTTAGTACACAAATTTATTTAACGGAAGTGGTTTGTACGATCGTTGTTTTCGCTGCAAAATGAGTTTATTAGTAACATAACCATAAGAAAGTATTTAAAAGCCGAAATAACTGAGCTTTTATTTTCTTAGAAAGCATGAATAACTATAATTATCATTTACATTTTAATCCTTTTATGCTTGATTTTTCCTTTCTTTTATGAAATAAATCAGGATGATATAATTTACGCACCAGATTAAAGAAAAGTTTAAAAATTATTAATATATAATATACTGAAATTAGGATGGGGATTCTCATCATCGTGCAAAGAAGGGATAAAACCCAAATTCGCTTAACCAAGCAAAACAGCTTGAAAGAACCTTAATTTTGCTCCAAAAATGAGTGTATTAGTAACGTAACTTTAGGAAGGTATTTAAAAGCTGAAATACCAACATTTTCGTTTTCTTTGAAAGTACACTTAGTCGAAAATTATTTTTCCTCCATAATTTTAAAGCACTTTCAAAGGACGATAAAAACCCGATATGCTTTTTTTTAAAATGAATACCTCTAGAAATATGCGACTGTTTACATTTTCTTTCTCATAAGAACCAATACGCGTATAGTATTTCAATATTTGTCAAAAGTTACATTAACTTTCGATAGAAATATCCTGAAACTATGGAGAAAATGTTTTAAATATTTAATTCTTTTTATTGCTTAAAGATTCCGGAAGAAAGTTTTGGAAAATAACAAATTTAAATATAACGCCTTGAGACATTCAGTTAAATTTAAGGATATACTAATGACAAGAATTATGGAAATGAAAAAGTTAAAAAGATCTGAAACTTCCCCGTATATTGCTTTTCTTACTTTTTCCCTCGCTAGAAATTGCCTGGAATCAATATTGCTCTTAATGCTGAAAGAAAGAATTGATTTTTTTTATACATGAAACTCGTGGCAAAAAGTGAGTTTCAAGAGCTTAAACTTTTAATAAATTTGAGTTTAAATAAGTTATTTATTTATGTTTACATTTACTAGTATGTTGTCATCTATATAAATTATTTACCTTGTATGAGTCCCAGATTTATGCGAAGTTAATTATAAGATAACAATTTATTATGAACATATAAAATTGTTAAGAATTAGCTATATGTTGCAAATGGCCACGTTTTTCTACAAAAGTACACCCAGGATTTAAAGTAGTCAGAGAATTGAGAGAAATATTTTAATAAAATGCAGAAATACGATTTAAAAAATATTTTCTAAAGAATCAGGAGTCAAAAGTAGTAAAATAAATTCAGAGAGAGGATAAAAGTTTTCAGAAAATTGTCTGAAGAATGTGATTATTTTTTCCTAATGCGGATACAAACAAACTTTCCATCGTTACAGCTAACCGAAACGTTTAGAGATATCCTTCGACCATAACAGAAGAGATATAGCAGATACTTTGATTTATAGGAAACAGACTTATACCCTTAGTTAATTTTGCATGGTTTGCGACTGCCAAAAGCCACGGAGAGACAAGAATTTTAACTTCACAACAATTATATAAGTTGTGTGACTTAGTGGTGAGAGTGAGACTCTCAGTGTTGTGTTATATATTTTAAAATTACTGTGCATGCAGAGACACACTTTAATTAATCACTCAGAAATTATTCAGGCTAGGTAAGCAGACAGAGACAGAAAAATTACTTTAAATTAACAATATTGATTCATTATTACAACTGTTATGAAAATTTAGCTATCAAATTGATCAATCGAGTATAAATGAAAGTAGAACAAGCTTATTAGAATAATGTATAGGGACTATATTATTTCGAATTATTTCAAGGCATATAATTATGCACTTTGAACAGTGTCTAACTAGGGACCTGAGAAACTGTGAAGAAATGGAAGAAGGCAAGTCAGGGATCTATCTAGTTTGGAATTAACTATCGGACGAAACTGGAGAAAACTGCTGGTTGTTCTCAAAGTCTAGTGTCTCTTCCACATCATTGCTCTTCCACGT
>CM063498.1:73473444-73493444 GCA_032207245.1 Pardosa pseudoannulata
CAGGGATTTCTTTAACGTAGTAAAATTTGTAAAATGTATGGCCAAAGTTTTCAAGATTAAAAGCCCTCCTCGGAGATAAAATATTGCGTTTTTTTTGTCTGACACTTGTAGATTATATTCAGAGACAAAATTGAAGCTAAATTGAATCGCAGGCTAAATGCATACATTTAAATGATGTTAACAATAGGGTGAAATAGTAGGAAGGAAAATTGTGAAATGTGACAGTGATTTTGGTTTTAATTCAGTCAATTTAAATATTTTTTGAAACATTTTAGCTTAAAAGTAGATTTAAAATGAAGTTTAAATTGATTGAAGTACATTTAAATGAGTATTACACAATCTAATGAATGACAATTTTGAGATTTAATGGTTGGAAAATGTCTTTATTTCGTACATTTCTTGTAATTTGGAAAAACTTTTGTCATAACTATTCTTCTCTACATGCGACCTAATATTGTGCTATGAAACTTAAAAGTCTTTACTAGCACCTCTCCAACTCAAAGGCCCTTTAAACCCCATTTAAGGTTTTTATAGACAGTTTTTTTTAACCATACTATGTATTATCGAGTATCACATGTAAAAAACAAAAAAAACAAAATAAAAAAAAAAAATAAATAAAAAAAATTAAAAAAAAAAAAAAAAAAATAACAAAAAAAAAAAAAAACCAAAAAAAAAAAAAAAAGAGCAACTAATATTTTGCATTCGAATATCCCCTCAGGAATATAAAGAGATTAAAAAAAACATAAATAAAAAGTAAAGAAAAAAAAAAAAAAAAACACAAATTTAAGAAAAAAAAAAAATAAAAAAATAAAATAAAAAAATAAAATAAAAAATAAAAAATAAAAAACTTAAAAATTAAAAAATAAAAAAAAAAAATATAAAAACATAACACATTTGTTATTTTATAGAATAAACCATACTATGTAAACATATACAAATAATATTTAAAATTCTTTTAATAATTATGAGATAAAAATTCATACATAAATTTCTAACACATAAATTTTTTTTACAATTAGGAAGAAAAAGAAATAAACAAGAAATTTTGGTTGTAAAAATATGCAATCACAAATAGCAACAAATAAAGCAGACTAATACGATTACAACATACAAGTGAGCCTCCATAAAGAGATGTAATATTCTTTTTTAAGAGTCCAGAAAAAACCCAAATGTAAGAAGATACAAAATACTATAATAGGTCGGGTGAAATAAACAAAATGAATAACCATATATTTAGCAGAACACCAAACCAATCTGGGATTCAACATAGGAAAAGAAAAAATTGAACCTGTAAAAATCAGACATTATTTGTTAGTCCAAAACAAGAATCCCTAATAAGCACATAAATACACTATAACAGTACACCACCCTAACACAACACTGTAATTACCCAAGGTAAACACTTAATAATTCACGAATTAATTCCTGGGTCTCTAAATCAAAGAATACTATAGAGTATTGCATATATAGCAAAAAAAAAATTGCACATAAAATAATCAAATGATGTATGAAATTTGTAAAAAACACAAATAAATGGCTAGTTAAATAGTAATCACATCCACTGGGTGTTTTGGTCCGCTAATATTAATACTTTTATTATTGCTACTTTAAAATACACAAAATAAAAAATAACTTAAACTTAGGCTTAAAACATGTTCCCTTTAATGAAGATAAGTCTTACAAAGATCCATAAAAAACGCAAATGTAATCTAAAAATAAATAAACAGAATGCCGTCTGTACTTTCGAAAAAGTTATACCACATGTTGAACGAAATTTCCATGAATTTACGAGTTGTTTGACTTTATAAGGAGTGGGCGTCTGCGGAATAAATATACGGCATTGGAGTCACAAAGGAAACGCGCAAATCCCACGGCAGGATGTATCGTGTGTAAATTGCTAAGCAATAATGTCTGTTCTTTGAAACCATTTTATGGGAATGCACAAAGGGGATGCAGATTGGGACAAAATTCAATAAACAAAGTGATTGGGACAAGATGGGCGTTGAACCGAAATTAAAGAGTGGAAAAAAAGTGAGAAAAAGACTCTGTTGGGATTCAAGAGTTGCTGGACACGAGATCCCGTGAGAAAGCCAGAGATCCCGGGCCAGCAATCTATTCCCGAACCCGCATGCGTATGACCGGCACGCCAGCATAAACGTCCAGCCAAATAACGGCTGCTACGCCAGTATCCACGTCCAGCCTGTTAACAGCCCCAGCCTGCTCCCCTGTAATTACTAGAGGTAAACTTAATAACATTCATAATTATTACCTGGGTCTCCTAATCTTTTGTTAAAGAATACTATTTCAAGAGTATTGATGAATAGCAAAACCAAATAATTGCAGGTCATGTTAAATACTAATCAAATGATGTATGAATTTGTAAATATTGTACACAATAAATGCTTCAGTTTAAATATTAAGTATTTTCCTTTAATTCCATAGCGTGTATTTTACTGTGTTTCCCCTTTGAGAAAGACACTGGTGTCTGTGTTTTAAGTACATTACAACAATGAATATACATAAAACTTTTAAGTAAGTTGCAATACTTTAAAGAACACATTTAATTTTAAAGATATGATAGCTTGTTTTCGACTTACAAAATTACTTTCCCTCAGAGACAAAAATTCCACGTTTCCCAATGAAATAAAGTTTGCTTAATCGATAAACTTTGTTACGGCAAGAAACTCTCTCGCTGCATCAAATAACTTACGGCATATTTTGAAACGAAATAACGAGTAAGGAACTTCTGCCATTCTGTCTCACATTAAAGTCCAGCACCGATATATCGATTTTCAATGAATGTCTAACCAACTTTAACTATCTGTTTACATAACCACCGCTTAATTCGTTTAATAAATGCTCTTATCAGGACATTTCGAAGACACAAATCGTATGCCCAGATGCGTAAATATCATTGGCTCCACGTGTTTATATCGATTGGGTTATTACCACCGTGTTAAATTCAGTATAAGCACAAAGTCTGTTCTTTGATGAGATATTTTTGGAAATGAAAATATTTTTGTGGTAAAATATGGAAAAATTTATGTTTTATTAGCTCCCATAACGTTGAAGTTTGGATTGTAATGCTTAATATTTTAGTATCTGTCACAAAGAAGTGATATTTATAGGAAGTAAAGGATGCAATTAAAGGAAATATACTAACTTATTTTACAAGAGCTCCAGAAAAATGGAACGTGCAAAAAGATTGTTTTACTGAACAAATAATATTGCTATATTTGTATAAGGTGACTTGAAATAGTTACGAGTAAAACGTTATAAAAAGGTTCAAAATACCCCTAAAAAATTAACGTTTAACTCTTTAATGTCCGGGCCATTTCTGCCAATTCCATATCGATGCATACCTTAAATCTAAGCTAATATAAAATTACATTCAACTCTTTAATATTCGAGTCATTTTTGCCAATTGCATGTCGATACATATCTAAAATCTAAATTAATATGAAAATTATATTTAACTCTTTAATGTCCGAGTGATTTCTGCCAACTGCATAAATCTTTGCATATCTGAAACCTAAGTTAATATGCATTGCACAGAATAAAATAAATATGTAGTTTAAACAACTCTGAATACTACAGCACGTTATTTAGGGATGAATTATCGCTTTCAGTACCATAGGATGCAATTTATAAAAAAGAAAAAAATTCAAACGTGATTCGATGAAGTAAAATTCAAGTCCACAGGAGACTTAATGGGGGATTCAAATTAAACAAAACAGACAAATAAAGATAAACAGAAAATGCATTTAGATCAAGGGTGGACAAATGGTGGCCTATAGTCTACGTGTGGCCTAGCAGAAAAATTTCGCTACCTGCGGCGGAATTCCCGAATTTATAATATTGCATACATTATAATAAATGTAATACTATTCGATTGATTTACTGATTATTGTTATAACTATTTTTGCACATTAAGATTTTTAACTGTTTATTTGTGAATTTCTGAATAATAATAATAATAACTGTAATAATGTATTGTTTTCAATTTTCACCTCAAATATGTATACAACAAAAAGCCAGAGCATTTTAAGCACTTTTGAGTTTTTGCTTCTCATTAAATTTAAAAAAAGAATTGGTGATGTCTTTGAAAACGTAGGTTATTTATAGAGCATATTTAAGCACACACTTTCAGTTTATCCCAGAACTACTTTTTTTTTGACAATTCGAAAATGGGTAGTGTTATATTTCAATTTGTATTAAAGTTACTTGTGTCAAATTGTGTACAAAAATTCCTCTATGATTTTTTTAAAATTTTCATTGGCAATCAAATTACAAGGAAGGAATTTAAAAATATTACCCCACAATAAAAGATGAATCTTACAATAAAAAAATTTTCACAAAATAAAAAAACTAACTCAAAATACTTTCGTTACTCAAAAGAAAAATAAATAAAAAAAAAAAAAAAAACTAAAATAAAAAAAAAAAACAAAAAAAAATAAATAAAAAATAAAATAAAATAAAAAAAAATAAAAAAAAAACAATACTCGGTCTCTTAAATAAAAAATATAGTAAAAAATTTCATTCCACATAAAAGGTATTTCTTTACTATAACTATCTGATTTTTGCTGTATTCCAGATACATATATATAGGACAAATAAAATCAAATACTTTCGTTACTTCAAAGTGGGAAAAAATAGAAATAGGGAAAGAATTAGGTTTTCCTAAGCACGACAGGCTTACAGATAATGAAAAATAAAACAAATCCACGCATTTAAAAAATATTAAGTATCTAGTAAGAAATCTAGTATTATTTGAAACATAGAGAATTAGATTTTTAGACACGCTCTTAAATATAAATGATATATAGTAAAGTATGAATGTATTTCATTACACTTTAAAAATGAATTGAATAAAAGGTCTTTAACTTATTTACTATCTGAAAATTTCAGTGCTGTTCCAATACAGATATTAATACCTGTCCAAATCAAATATCATTCACCTGTTAGGCAAAGTGGGAACACAGAATAGAAAGATAGCGGAACTTCTAAAAATGAAGTCAGTTTTGCCCCGACCTGAAGCACGACAGGGCTTCCAAGACACTCCAGATGATTACCAGGGCTAGGAGATATATCCCAAATACTTAGACCCCTCCACGCAGTAGATATAATTCAAAATGCTCTTGCTATCGAACATCCCACCACAGTTTCAAGTGATACGTGCAGCTAAGCTTCGGAGAACAATCTTGAGTAGATTTGAAAGACGACACAGCATATTTAGATTAATTGTCATAGCTTCATTCATTATATTGGTTTTGTAAAAGTCTTAGGTGTAAAGAAAAATTGATATAGGCTACCATTAATACAGCATTATATTTTAATACTTCAAAACAGAAGGTTCATACATTAAGATACATTACTCACTGAAGCGAGTAAGAGAGTGAATTCGTACACATTACCGAGAGTTTTGTACCGGGTGATCCAAAAGTCAAGACAAACTTTAAAAATGGATAATTCGAAAACTAATAAAGATAAAAAGATGCGCTTTGCACCAAACGAATGAAAAAGAAGCCGGATTTTGTGTGGCAACGCAATGAAAATAATTTCGTTGGCGCTGTCAGATGGCGCTAGCAGCACTAAAGATGCCATCCACCAAAATGCGTCTGCCATAACCCAAAAAATGCTACTAAATGCTGTGAACAAGTGCGGTAACTCGTCTCACAGCTGTAGTTCTGAATGATGAACAGCACTTTGAAAATTTACTGTAGTACTAATTAACTGTAATTAAGTTGACTTGTTGTCAACATTTCTTCATTTGTAAATCCTCTGTTGGTGCTATAAAACATTATAGCGCCATCTGTTCGTCGCTAACACAACTATTTTTTTTGTTGCAACTCAAAATCCCGTATGTTTTGCATCCATTTGTTGCAAACCGTATTTTTGTGTCTTCATTCGTTTTCGAATTATTCATTTTTAAAGTTCGTCATAGCTTTTGGATCGCCCGGTACATTCCTTCGATAGTCCGTGTCGAGTTGGCTATATGTATATATATCAGCTACATATATTGCCACAATATTTTAATATATGTAGAAAAAACGATATTTTCAGGATTTATCTTATTATTTAGTCTTTATTATGTTTCATAAAAGATAAGTTGGTCTGTTAATCCCCCCACTATTTTTGGATCCACTATTAAAAAATTTGTCCATGACTACTTCAGTAATTTTATTAGACTTATATTAAAAAGTTGCGTACAGAATCTGCATTCATATGTCCCAAGCATCTAATATTCTTATAAATTATTTTTGAAATATCCAAAGGCATTCTATTTACAGAACGTCACTATTCCTCAGCGGTCACCTTTAGTTCGAAATCGACTCGCTAACCGTCTGCGTCTTCTACGATATTGAAAAATAGAGAAAAAACTATATATGTCATTAGCTGTCTAGATCGTCATATTTTGCGATAAAGTTCGTAATGGAGAACAATTTTTCTGGGTCAGAAGTCGAAAATTATGTCCAAATAGTTTGTTGTTTATCTATCCAGTAGCGAAAGGTGATTTTTCTTAACATCTCGGGAACATTTGTTTCCTCTGATGTTTTTATTTATGCTTCTCTAACAAGAATGTTCACCCTGTTTACGCACTAGAATATAAAGAGGTTTTTTTCCTGTACTTTAAACATGTCGTGCCAATATCTTTTGCTCATCCCGATCTGGATAAATATTGGTGTTATTTTTATATTATTTAAAAGTTTTGTTATATCTATCTGTAATATAAATACTTAATGGATATTTATGATTAAAGTAATACTCCAAATATATATATATATATATATATATATATATATATATATATATATATATATATATATATATATATATATATATAACATATATAAAACAGCAGGAGAGCAAAGAAACAGTAAGAGAGCATTTCAAAGCTATTATGACAATAGTTTCCTGAACATTTGCTTTATTTACTTTCTGTTACATTTAACAATTTATATATCTCTAGTTTTCCTATACTTATGATCTATACTATTTATTTTATTTAAGAATTAAAAAAATAGAGTTATCCTAACATTCTAAATAAAGACGCCTCTTTCAATATTTTACTTAATTTCAATATTAACTTTAAAATTGTGGTATGATTTATAGCATTTGCGAGTCAAAAAAATTCCCTTTTTTTTAGTTAAATTAATTTTCTAGTATTTATCTAAACAGATATTTCGTAAGCATTACAGAAGTCTAATCAGATAAAATACTGCTTACTCGTGTACAAATCAAAGGTAACCAGAAGTTAGGTAGGATATGGAACATAAAAATAATACATGTACTTTGCAATTAAACAATCAGTATAGCATAACTTCAGTTGGGCATTCATATATACGTTTTTACGTGTCCTTTAGTTCTTGGCTATAATTTTTAAAAGAATTTACCTCTCCATCTAATTGACATGGAAAATAAATCCTATACAAGTCAAGGCTTTAAAAGGATATTTATAGATTACATTGGGCTCTTGACCGCTATTTCTAGAAGGTTTGAAATAATATTTCAAATGTCTACTTGTGATGATGATATGGAAGAGATGGGTATTTGTTTAATTTGAAGTGCTGTATCTCTCTTTTGGAGCATGAATATTCTATCTGTTTTGTACTGAATAGTCACAAACGCATAAACTTACTGAAGGATAATTGGGGTCTTTAACTGTTATTAAATTCATAACTGGCTATTGGTCCAGTCATCACTGTACATTTTACTATTTCTGTTGTTGTTGTTTCTCATGCCACTTGGACAAACCAAGCACGATTGAGCCTGCAGGCTCTCGTATTAAAGCTAAGGGGTGAGGCTTTCGTTTTTTAATTGAGCACCATTAACCCTTTAAAGTTCATAATTAGAAATTCTTGGACATTTAATGAGAATCGTTTATAATATTACCTATGAAACCCTCCGAGGTATTGATAGAGAACTTGGAGGACATCGTGGCCCCGAACCTATTTGACGTGCCCCAATCACCTTTACGAACACTGCGGATCTTTGGCTGGCTCGGGAAATATATTGGAAAAATAATGAATAATTATCATTAATATTATGCAATAAATAAATATATAAACCATTTATAAGTGTTGTTTCATGTACTTTTATTTGGGATTATAAAGCACGAAAAATATAATTCCTGATTGTTTCAAGCAAAACAAGTTTAAAAGTGTGTACTTGAAAGTGAAAAATAAATTATATAATTTGCTAACATCTATAGATAGTTGTCAACTAACATCTATAGATAGTTTGATAAGTGTCAAAAACGTAGAAAATCTAAAAAGTCATTCATATATATTTAAGAGGAAAAATAATTCTAACAGCTGGTTTCGCTGCGAAACCACTGTTCTTTAAAGGGTTAAGGTGAAAAAAATCTTTCAAGTAGGTCCTCGTAATTTTGAAGCGGGGACCAAGCAGAAGATCCACAGTTTTGGTCTGCCACCTCCAGAGGTATTGATTGGGTACTTGGAGGACACGGTGACCTCGAACATATTTTATACTTACCCCAATCACCCAGTTACGAGATCGTTGCCTTTGTCAACTGATCTACCCCGTCTCACTATTTCTGTTAACTCAACATATTGACAAAATGTCTCATTTTCTTTGCTGCATATGATTAAAAACTATTATAAATAATACTTTTTTTCGCTTTTAATGCTTTTACATAGTTTTTCTTTTAAATCTTCTTTCCCTAAATCTTATAATTGTTTGCTTTTTGAAAGCACACTCTCCATTACATTTGAAAAGTGTCTAGGAGATCTTACAAAAATTTTCTTCTACTATAAAATTTGAAGCTTATACTTTTGCAAACTACTTTGGATCGTAAGATTGAAGTATGGTGTAATGTAACGGCTTGAGTCGCAATCAGGACAGAAAGAAATATCCTGCTTGTTTTTGGATTTTCTATCCATTTGTATTTTTGGATTTTCTATCCATTTATCCACTGTCTTGAAAGTCTTAGTTTGTTATCAATGGGAGAAATGATTTGCATAAAATATATCTCAGTCACTTTTCGAACTTCATCATCAACGTCGGAAATTTATTACTAAATGGTATTTATCAATAATCCAGTCAACGAGTCTCTTTACAGCAATTAAAGATACTTGGATCTCATAAAAGAAAAGGAGAAAATATAGATGTTTGGACCACGTACGGGCGAACTAGTTGGGACCAAATATCGGTAGCCTGTGTGGTAATTATTTTAATTATATAGAGAACGCTAGACTACCACGCATTCGAATTTCAACAGGTTACCCACTTCATTTCACTTATAACAGAGTTTGTTTAGATATGTCAAGAGTTTTGATTCCTTTTCCATGTGAAACAGTTAAGTTCCTGTTCGATTTATTATTTCTATTCTTAGTGATGTTTCGATTAAAGTGGATTGATTGTATCACCAATTTGAACTACTGATCTTGTAAATAGTGTAAATAAACTGTTCGTGTATTAACTCCTTAATGCACAGTTTTTTTAAAAAGGCCGGCCAAAAAAAATCAATTATTTAATGTAAAAAATACAATTTAGAACGTTGTCTTGCCAAAAAAATTACAAAAATACAAAAATAATCAAAATTTTTATTGCAACTTTGGATTTTGATAGCATTGCAGAAAATAGTCGAATATAGCTTACAATCAAATGTAAATGATAAATATTAATAAACCGATTTTTTTTTCTTTCACATTGTTATTTCCAGTTCTCTATTGCATTCGAGTGTGTAAAATTATACCAACATAAAGTACTACCCAGCTCGAGTTATCTCGAGTGTGCACAGTTTGGCCAGTTTAGTGTGCTCGAGTTAACTCGAGCGTGCACACTCGAGACCCCTCACCTACGTTAAGGGGTTAAAGCCATACGAACTCAAATCCTTCGCACCTTATTTGACAACGCTACGTATCCCAAATCTCATACGAACAAGCCGGTTAAGTTGTAAAGGGTATCCCAAATTTTATTCGAACTTCGTATTTTCTTTTATTATTGTGATGATATACATAAAAACTGCACAGATAAGTAAATATGATGGCAACATCTAGGTAATACGTTTTTAGCAATTATTTCATTATTTCATCTTCAATTATTTTAACTGATTGCTTTGATAGCACTCTAGTTTTTTGCTATGGTAACTATATATATGTGTTTCTTATTAGTGACAAATGATGGTACAAGCTGGATCCTATCAAGTAAGCATTATTTATTTTTGGACATATGTAACAAAAGTGTAGAAAAAACCGATCAGCGAAGGACTTAAAACGCTAGACATCAGCTCATTAATCACTCTCTTCGTGACTTTCCCCTACTTCCCTATAGCCTTCATTTGGAAATATTTCTGTTCCGAAACAGTTGAAAAATGTTGAGTAAAATGTTACCGGGTCTCTTTCTTTGTACTATATTTTCTCTTAGTTGAAATATTAACAGGTTGACTACCAATGATATCCTTTAGTAGTTATGTGGGAGACAACGTTATTTTTAAGAAATATTTTTTTTCTTAATTTTGTAGGTTGGAAGTATAAAGTAATTTTAAATACTGTTAAAAAATATTCGGTGTGTTTTCCTAAATCAATGACGTATTGATCTGTTCTGTCGTTGACTATACATTAGAGATCATTAAATTGGGATGGCCAAAATTACGGACATTTTTCTAGCTGTTAGTTTTCTCAAGTCCATTTCAAATTGTTTATCTTATGATTTAAAATCGGATTTCCTTCTTATTTATATTATGTACACCTAACATTTATTAATTATATAAATATTATGCTATAATTTACCAATTTTAAGCTGGATTGTCATCCCGTGTACTCTTTTAACAGTTTTTGAAGATGAATTATGGCCGAATGGTTAAGGCGCTGATCTTCGGTACAGGAGTTTGTGGGTTCGAATCCCACTATGGCATGGATGTTCGTAGCCGTTTGGAATCTGCTTTAAGCAGTAGGTCCCTATCTCATTAGCCTTCGTGCTGCAAAAAGCTAGACCGTAGCTCTTTAAACCAAACCAAACAGTTTCTGAAGGCAACGCCTTTCATATTATATTAAATTTCAATGTCGAGTTCCCGCACTCCAAAGATAATATAAGTTAAATAATAATAATATAAGTTAATAAACGGAGGGTCCGACCAAGGAGACATTCAAGCTTGTCTGATAGGAGATAATTGGTTGAGAAATTAATGCTTGTGATTACAACACAGAATATAAAATGACGATTTCACCAACTTTATTCCCTCACTTGGGATTGAAGGCTCAACGAGTATTTTTTTTTATCTTAATCCACTTGCTTTGTACGAAAATAGTTTTCAGTTCTTCGAATTTAGTGTTTATTTTTCTTCTTAGTACTTACATTGATTACTTTAATACTGAATTTCATAAATTGACTTTGCTTCTCCAGCAAAATATTCTGTTAAAATCTCCCGTGTAGTACTGGTTAAAAGCTTAGTATAATATAGAGGCTGTAGTAGTAGTGTAAACAGCTTCCTTTAAAACAAAATATAGCTATATTTATAGTTATTTAGTGCAGACACTCTCATTATTTATAACCAATGATTTGTTTTTAATTTTCCTCCTTTTTGAGAGAAGCAAAGCTTTTTGTTAAAAATCTACTGTGTAATACTGGTTAATAGCTTAGTATAATATAGAGGCTGTAGTAGTAGTGTAAACAGCTTCCTTTAGAAAAAATATAGCTGCATTTATAGTTATTTAGTGTAGATGCTCTCACTATTTTTAACCAATGATTTGTTTTTAATTTTCCTCCTATATGAGAGAAGCAAAGCTTTTTGTTAAAAATCTACTGTGTAATACTGATTAATAGCTTAGTACAATATAGAGGCTGTAGTAGTAGTGTAAACAGCTTCCTTTAGAACAAAATTTAGCTACATTTATAATTATTTAGTGTAGATGCTTTCATTATTTTTAATTAATGATTTATTTTTAATTTTCCTCCTATATGAGAGAAGCAAAGTTTTTTGTTAAAAATAATCTGTGTAATACTGGTTAATAGCTTAGTACAATATAGAGGCTGTAGTAGTAGTGTAAACAGCTTCCTTTAGAAAAAATATAGCTGCATTTATAGTTATTTAGTGAAGATGCTCTCATTATTTCTAACCAATGATTTGTTTATAATTTTCCTCTTATATGAGAGAAGCAAAATTTTTTGTTAAAAATCTCCTGTGTAATACTGATTAATAGCTTAGTACAATATAGAAGCTGTAGTAGTAGCGTAGTTTCCTTTAGAACAAAATATAGCTGCATTTATAGTTATTTAGTTGCTCTCATTATTTTAAACCAATGATTTGTTTTTAATTTTCCTCCTATATGAGAGAAGCAAAGTCCTGTGTAATACTGATTAATAGCTTAGTACAATATAGAAGCTGTAGTAGTAGCGTAGTTTCCTTTAGAACAAAATATAGCTGCATTTATAGTTATTTAGTTGCTCTCATTATTTTAAACCAATGATTTGTTTTTGATTTCATCTAATATGATTGAAGATAATTTTTTTCTTATCAATTTGTAACATTTCAGTTTTCAATAACTAGTGATATGGTTTCAAAATTAATATAATTATGTTTCAATTTCGTCATTTTAGCGATCTTTCTATACAGTTAAAGCCTCTATTTTGCAAACTGAATGGAAACGAATTTTGGACGTAATATGTGCATAAAATCGCTGAGTTTGAAAGGAGTACTCTGTGTTTCATCTTCCAGTTCACTTTTATTGAACTTTTGTTTTTATTTTCTATTATTAAAATCGTAGACAACTTCTTTTTATAGCAATATGTAACCAGTTTACCATTTATTTCAAGAGTTAAACTTCTTCTCTTAAAACAAATATCAGCTAATACAATTACTATGCCCTAATACTATTATTACACAATCATTGTTTATTACTACATGTAATAAACAATGATTCACTCTGTACAACCACCTTTAAGCAATGCCAACTCAACAATGAAGTATTATTATTATAACTGCGACTCCACTCTGATGGTAGTGCTCATGTGCTGGAAGATTTGGAGAGCTACGGTCTACTATTTTGCTACACAAAGGCTAATTAGATAGGGAACTACTGCTTAAAATTGATTACGAGCAGCTACGATCATCCATGCCTACAGCAAGATTCGAACTAATGGACTCTGGTACCAAAGAACAGCTCCCTACCATTCAGTCATTGTTCGGCTTAGATACTGCAGGGACACCCAGAAACTTTGGAGTTAACCTTATTTATTAAAAGTACAGCTTTGCATCCATCAGGATAGATTGCACCCCCAAAAAACTCAACTGGGGGTTTACTTAAGAATTGAGTTCCCCTTTGCAAATTTGGCTAAAATGTTTTCGATATTTACTAAAACACAAAGGTAACCCATCCAAACATTGTATTTCTTGCTTTTTCTGGCTACTTTAATTAATGCACAGTGTGCAATCGTAATAGAATTATATACTCTTACTTAATTAAAGAAAACGACTTGAAAACCGGACATTTATATTTATGGGCAATTTATCCATTAACAGTTTACAAACGCAACAGCTCCAAATCATTAAAAAATCAGCCATTGTAAACCATTAATGGTTTGTTATATCTAATTTTTTTAAGTATTGCGCACTTTTAATATATAAGAAAAGAGTTACATAAGGAGAGGTGGATGCAAATATCATATAAATTATAATTTAGATACAGATTGTTTGGACACAGTGAGATGAGGAGAAAATGTTAGGCGTCCATACTTAAACCATTATCGCCAAGTTGGCGGGGAACCCAGTTCTTTAGTCAAGCCGTTACTGGGTATCTAAAATCTATATGTTTATGAATCATATTTCTAAAACGCACATGTAGACTATTAGAATCCTATTTCTATCTTGATTTTTAAATTCATAAGTTTCAAAGAAGTAACATTAGTTTATACTCAAAAATAATAAAGAAATAACAAATCTGATATGTAGCTTCAAAAGTCATTCAGCTGGAAGTTAACTCTTTGTAGTCTATCGGGGCATATGTGTCCCACTTATGTAATATTATTTCAAATTTACAATGTGCTATATGCCATATGTGTTACAATGTGTTATATGTTATATGTCTGTAAGTTAACTCTTTGCTGTCTATCGGGACATATGTGTCCCACTTATGTAATAATATTGTTTTAAGTTTACATTGTGTTATATGTTCCACTTAAAATGTCTAATAGAGCACATTTGTCCCAATCCTTAGCGTAAATTGCACTTACCCTACATACATAAAATTATCATTTCTTGATACTAGTATCTTTTAGATAAAGTTTGACCTCAGATATAACACAAGTAAACAGAAAATAAATCAGAGTCTAAAGGGTTAAAATTCATTTTTAAAAGATATCACGGAGGGATACATATTACCTTCTCTAAAATTCTCTGATTCTCTGAAATCTAGTTCTAGTAGTGCAATCAACTAATAATGAGGGACTGATGCACTGAGGTAACATTGTAATAAAATATGGATAATTTCCTAATTTTAATTCTTTTAACGCTCTTTAGAAAAGATTTAAAGGCTATAAATTAAATGATCTTTCCAAAATTGTGTCATCCCCTATATAATAATAGCCTAAGTTGTCTGTCCGTCTGTCCACGAATTTATGAAGCGGTTGTACCTGGAATGGATACAGGCATCCATATTGGATTTTTCATGAGTTAGGGTTAGCAAAATTGAAAGCGAGTTCGAAATCCACCCCATCACCCCTTTTCGAGCGTTTAATGCTATTATTTCAAGCCTTATCCTTCCTCTTATTCTATACAAAATTCATTCTTGATAGGAAGGCAAAGGTAGAGAGTAATATTTAAATTTTTGGACTGTTTCTACTTGAACCTCCATATTCTCTAACTAGTTCTCTCACACTGTGCAGGCGTTGTACGTTTGGTAGAATGTCCGCCCATTTAATCAGCGTACTTCGCTGGCTGACGGTTCTATCCGCGACGCAGCCAATTTTTTTTAATGTCTAATAAATTTAATATTTTCTGGTTTTTCTATTAAATTCTTATTCTGCAAGTTGTTTTATTATTTTAAAAGTCGTTTTATTATTTTTAAAATAAATTTTTACTATTTTTTCAAATTTTCAAATTTTTATAATTTTTATTTTATTAAATTCACGTATTGCTTTACGGATGTCCCTGGCCACATAAACAGTTCATGTTGTGTATCCCTAAACTTTCTTCTCGTAATGTAATAATAGCCTAAGTTATCTGCCCGTCTGTCCTCGAAGTTATGAAGCTGTTGGATCTGGAAAGGATAGAGCATTCATATTGGATTTTTGATGAGTAAGGGTTAACAAAATTCAAAGCGAGTAAAGTTTATCTTTTGCTAAACTATAGATCAGATTCTGAAGTAAATTGGTATGAAAAGCTTCGTATCACAGCGAAAAATACTGTCCTCTTTAAAACGTTTGATATTCATCCCGTCCCTTTTTCGAGCGTGTAATGCCATTATATCAAGCCCCAGCCCCATTTTAAGAGCAAGCGATTAAATTTATCAATTTATCACATAATAAATAGGTAAAAATAACAATTTTTTTCTAGCCTTATGACGTCATTCCTTTAATCATCTCTTATTTTAAATTATTTAAATATCGTCTGCATTATTTTCATACGTTTTATCACTAAACTTAGATATTACATAAATAGTTTTCTTTTATATTTGACTTAAATAATAGATTAAGTACATATGTGATAATTTTAATCGATTATTTTTGTTGAAAGGTAATTCTCAGCCGAAAAAACAAATCATTTTTTTACCTGCTTCATAGGGTTCTTTACAATTCTGAAAGATTAAAAATGTTACTGATCTCGTTATATGACGGGCTATATGCTAGTCATACTATATTGCTACTGTAAATATCATTAATAGCTTTAACATAATTGATACGGAAACTGCAAATATCATTAAATGGTGGTATATAATGATAAAAATATCCATCCTTTTCTTGTATTTGAGTTTCACCCTGGGCTACATCATCTGAAATTGATACTTTTTCACTGATAACGAGCATATAACACATCCGATTGAAAGTGTCACTGTATATCAAAAAATATTAGGAAGTGTATATATGTCAAAATTAAACCTAATTCTCGACTGTCCCTATTTTATACCAGTTGCTTGTCAAGTACAAAAACTAAATGTCAGAAAAATCTGATTCCAGTCTAACACCTTAAGTGTTTGTTGAATGAATACCAAGAATTTTCAGCTGGCATTATACTCATATGAATAACCCTGCTAAATTTTTTCAAAAAGACATATCTAAAAAAAAGATAAAAGCAGTTAAATATTACCTCGGCGCTCGTTATTTTAGCTGTAACACTTATAAACACGTCCTCTTTTAATGGCTACCATCTTCATTAGTTCAGAGATCATAACTCCCTGCTTAAAGCGTTCTACAGCCCTTCGCTTGCGGTCAGACACCTTCCCCCTAACATGCTTTAATCTGATTGGATCCAATTTACGACAGTTGTTTCTGGCATTGTTATGATCATCCTCCGCTAATTCGATAGCATCATCTTCACTAAATCATCGGAGAACCTTGAGGGCAAGACTGAGTTCTGCCACAAAAAAATTCCTCGATTCTCGCCCACCAGAGAGAGAAGACTGAGGATAAATTTCGGCCAAATTTTCCCGAGAGAAAGACAGAAATCAGTTGTGTCGTATTTTAACGTGACGTGATCATCATGGCAAAATTTTTTTTCTCGTTCTCGCTCTGTCGAAATCCGTGTTGATATAGATGGTGAGATGGGTTTCACAGAGTGAACGCACTGTGACAAAAGGTATAACAAATGCAACCGTTTCGTACGTCATCGTCGTAAACCTTCTTCAAGAAACCTATTTTATTTCGGAGGTCCTGCCGTGCTGTTTAAGTGACTGGCGTCAATGTTTAAAACATTAGGCGGTCGAAATGAACAAGACAGTTAATGGCTAGCATGTAATTCCTTCATTACACATTATATGTCTCTTGTAGTTTTTCTTATTTAGATTGGAGGTCAAAGTGTGTGCTTTGACTTTCTTGCAGTAGCACAACGATATATCACAAAATTTTATTATTTTTATTTACATTTTTATCTTAATTTCATAGGTCGAAACATTAATCTATTTAAAGCCTAGCGTCACTTTTATTGACAGCTAATAAATAGATAGTAGAATCTTTATTTTTTTTCCAAATGAGTTTGCCTTTTCAGCGGAGATGGATGACAATCTTATAAACAATGTACTAAATTTTCAAGTATCTGCTTTTTATAATTTTATCATTTGGGTCGAAATTTTATAAATTTTTGAGACTCGTTCATAAATGTACTTTTTCGGTAAGCACGTTGACTGAAACCATAACAGAGAGCTTTATCTATTATAATGCTTCTTTTTATAGTATTGAGTTCATATATAACAAAAAATAAATATGTTAACTCAAAATTTTTCTATTTTTTGTAAATGATATCTTGCATTGCTTAAAATGGCAGCTAATCACAAATGATAACAGGCTGTAATATTCTAAACTGTTTAAATTTCATATACATTTTTTTACTCTGTGCAGTCTATAATAATTTAAATTTAAGGTTTATTCAAATTATTATAGAGTGCATTAATATATATTATATATTAATATATAATATATATCAATATATAATATATAATATATATCAACATATAATATGTAATATATCAATATATAATATATAATATATCAATATATAATATATAATATATCAATATATATTATATATCATATATCAACATATAATATATATAAATATATCAATATTTCAATATATCAATATATCAATATATCAATATTTAATATATATCAATATATACTATATAATATATATCAATATATAATATATATTTATCAATATATATTGAACAGAACATGTTTGGATTTGTTTGGATTGCTACGATCTGCTGTTTTGGTTCACAAGATCTAATGAGACCTTGACATTCTGCTTGAACAATCATACGATTACAAATTTTTTCAAAGCTATCGATGAATTCTTTCAAAGGATAAAAAATAGAGGAAAGTTAGCGAAGTATGCAATTAGCGAACGACAAATGATATTTTTTTTCTCTTTAAATATGCATTCTTGGGTTACATATGTTTTTTAAATATGCAACTTATTAAAACTGAAATGTTAAATTCCTAAACTTTGAAAAATGTTGAGTTTTTTTTATTGATTTCCTTCTTGTATTACATTTTAAATGAGCTTTTTCAGTAGAAGATTTTCGAGTATGCAGATTCACAGAGTAATATGCTGTCTAAAAATATATAACTTTTTAAAACATTTTTTATGTTCATTATTCTGCATTTTAAATAAAATTGGCGATAAATATGGTGGAGCATTGTGACCTATGACAACTTGTCAGTGTCCTAAATTATATCTCATTTCACTCTTTGTTTTGCAAATACCTATATGGCTACAAGTAGCTGATGAAAGTGAATTTTTTTAAACGATATACAATGAGAATATATTTCTTTTTTTGTTATACCTATGAAATATAATCGGATCGTAGTGGTTGGAATATTATACTTCTACCCGCTGGATTTGGGTTCGATTCCCGAGAAAGGGAGGGATGTACTTGTGTTGTTCTTTCATAGGGAGTGTGAAGACTCCCCTTTGTTCCGAGCAAGCGCCAAAACAGCTGATCGGATCCCACCTGTTTACTAGGACAATAGCGTGGCGTCGCAGAGTCTGGAATCTAAATAATCGGATTGAACAGACAATTACACCCCCTGATGGATCATGTTAATGAATCCTCGGGAATTCCGGAAAGGGACAGCCAGTGAATGAGAATTCAGCTAAAAAAATCTAACTGTAACTTTAGCTGGAGTTCTTAAGTAACTGGGATCTTAACTGACCCCCCCCAAAAAAAAAACAGTTGGCGGGACCTTAACTGACCCCCAGGTATAAAAAGCCTACAATTTTGCGACTCAGGTGTTTTCGACATTTTTTTACGGAGGTGCTTGACCTCGTGGAGGCCCCATCGTGGAATTAGAATTCCCTTGTAAATAGCCGTAGTTAATCAAGAATAAAAGTAATTTCCAAATTTTATCTTGACTGTGATCCATTCTTCACGTTACCTCTCACTCGAGAATATTGAAATCGTCACAGGAGTAATGTTGGCCACCTATATTGTGCTCCCACAGTAAAAGGAATAAATAAACTCGTAGCTTTGCAAAGGCAAAATAAAGTAAAGGCAATCGCCCCCACATCGGGATAGAAGTGTAGCTTGGTATAATGAAACTAAATATCTATAAAGATTAGTAAAGAAAAGAGATTTTAAAACGTCCTTTTTATTACTAAGCTACTGCATATCACTTCTTAAGAAAAAAGAACAAAGTCTTCAAAAGCTTTCAAATTTTACCAATATTATGTTTTCTCATCCCAGACCTGCCAACTTTTGAATATTGAAGATATTAGACCTTGACAACTTTTGATCAAAAATAGTAGCAAATTAATTTGAGAGGTAGGTTGGGCGAGTTTTTACACCATAAATCCTGGGCAATCCCGCGCGTGCTGTAACACAATGCACATACTAAATGATTGTGTGTATGATGTTTACTGCTCAAACAGAACAACAATCAATTCTACTAAAGTATCTAAAATCCCACGTAAAATTTCAAATAGATAATATTTCATTTTCAAAATATCATATACATTTATATACATTTCTGAACTGAAAAACCCTCATAAAAAGTTAGATGAAGTATTATATTTAGATTTATTTTAGTTGTATTTAAATGTGATTTCACACCTTAACACTTTTATAGTAAGAAATAATAATTTTTAAAAAATCTCAGAAATATATTGAGGGAAGAATACAGAAATAGACTTTTACATTATAACCAATAAATCTAATAATAAATCTAATAAATCTAACAAGACAAAAAATCTAATTTTTAATCCAAAAATTTCTACCTTCGAGAAAGTATGGTATCGCACCATAGTTACACAAAATTTGATAGGAAAAGTTTTTTACGGTTTTCCTTATATCGCTTACGAAAATATATTCATTCAGTTTTCCGGA
>CM063498.1:73498444-73515944 GCA_032207245.1 Pardosa pseudoannulata
ATATATATATATATATATATATATATATATATATATATATATATATATTTGATATGCTTTGATTTTAGACCTTGTAACTACGAAAACGTAAATTTATGTGTGTGGTTTGAAAAATTATAAAGTATTAATCCAAATAACAAAATTATAAATTATCACAGATACTTGAAAATTTTGTAGGTGGTTCATAGGATTGCCACTTACTTTTACCGAAAAGAAAATCTAGTTCCGTGAAAACAAATAAATAAAAAAGTTTTACAAACTATTTTTCAGACTATAAAGTGATGCTAGATATCAATGGGTTAAATTGTTTAATTTAACATTGTTTGAGAATGCTTAAAAACATCAAGAACTCTCTTTTAAATACCATATACTTTTTCCTGTCAAAACAGATTTCCATACATTTAGAACCCCCCAAAATTTTGTTCGCCACCACCTTTTTGCGTACCTCTGACAAGGTGTGACATATTTCGTAATTTTTTGAATATTTATGTTTGTTTTTATATGTTTATATACCAAAAATATTTTATAGATTAACGAAAGGAAATTATTCAAGTTATCGTACCCCTGGAATAATTTTATATCTTAGATTGTTGTACATTACATTCTAAGAAGTTCAAAATGTTTACATTATTAAGAAAAGCAGTGAACTGTTAAAATATGAGAGCAAGAGATGTAAGTAACAAATATTGTACTTATTTATTTTTTTAGTCGGCAAAGGCGGCGACTAGCTGTTAACTTGACAGCTGAGGGATGAGGCTCGAGTAAGCCAATGATTGGTCGTGTCCATCAATTGGTAGCTGCCGTCCTAGTATGTAAAATAAGTTCCACGTCGAAATATCCTGCAAGTTTCCACACGATACCAGTGGAGATGGTAGGCCAATTCTGGGGAATAATCTGCTACGTCCCTACTTTTGAAATTCGAGGACCCACTTTGCTTGTGTTATCCTAGGGAGGTAATGTTAACTACCTATATAGTGTTTCCATAATAAAATGGTTAACAAATTCCTCGACATTGTATGGTCGAATGTTAAACAGGCAAGTGTCCTCGTTTTATTAATTTTTTTAATTAATAAAATAAACTATTTTTTCAATCCGGGGTTACTTGGTTTTATTAACATTGCCGCTGATTTAGGTGACTATTTTATTTTGAAAACACCATATAGGTGGGCAGCAGTACTCCTATGAGAGCACAACGAAGACGTCTCAGCTCTACTCAGGAATTGAACCCAAGGTCATTGTGTAGAACCATAAAGTGCTAACTACTATACAATACCGTGTTCAAAAGTATAAATGTAGTAAAATAATTACTTATCAACAAAAGATGTTTTTATGCATTTAAGTAATACAAAATTGTTAATATTAAATTTCAAAAGGCTTGTTCTACAAAGAGGGATGTCGAATGTAGTCAGATACTTTAATATTTCAGAATATAATATTAGTAAAAATGTTTATCTGAAAATAAAATTTCTTCTTCCTCTCCACCATCTTTACTTCCCAACAGTGAAAGAAGTGAAGAGTTTATTACTGTAGCAGTTGTTGTTGTTGTTATCACTCATCTCCCTGAAAAGCCTACACCAAGTTAAAAAAATCCGTCGCATGAGTGTATCAAAAATAGAAAAGAACGCATGACATAGTAGTAATAGGGACAAACAGGGATCCATACACTTGAAACGCAGATATAAGTAAAGATGTGAACAAGGAAAATAACTCATGATAAATAGAAAATTTCTATCTCATATATAACATTAAGAGGTTGCCGTTGTTACTTATCTCTTTGATGTAGGAAATACTACACCAGGTCCAAAAGATCCCGTCGCACAAGAGCATCTAAAACCTTCTCCTGCTCAACCAACAGCTGACTCCAGGAAGAGCTTAAACAATTAACAAGATGAGCGAGAGTAGCGTTAAGGGAACAGAAACAATGGGAAAAAATATTTTTCCTATTCTGAAATTTCAGCTGCTTATATTCGGTACTTATCTCGGTTAAACGGCAGGGTTTCTGAATACTTAAGAGAATAGTGTTAAGAACTCTAGTTTGACCACCAACTTTTATTAGTTCTAAATATTGGAACATTAACCCACAGTGCTCTCGTCATATCAACAAATTGGATAAATTATATAAGGTCATTTTTATAAAGCTTTTGATCTTATATTCTTCCAGCATCCTTTTTCCTGTATTAATTTCAGATAAAATAGATAGAGTAGTTATATTTTTAGAAGGAAAATGGATTTGAACTGAAAGCTTAACAAAAGAGTGAATATCTTGAGTTAGTCTTCATACTTATTAAATAGCTCATCAGTATTTTAGTTCAGTAAGCATATCCATTCTTTCTGGAGGATTTTTCAGTTTTGAAATTTCTTTTTATTATTACCATTTATCGTCATTATAGCTGATAATTTTATGGCATTTTATGACAGATCTCTTGCTATGAGATTATACAAACGTCCACTTTAGTTCAGGCAGAGGAAAAACATTACAATAATTGGATAACTGAAGGATATTTTTATGACAGAAAAATGACAGATTCCATCGTGTTACGAGAGAAGAAAATGACTTGTAGTGTTTCACAAAGCCTGCAACCTAAATCTGAAGACAGCAATTTTTTTAAAGTTTTATTTATTTTTTTCTCCCACTTTATCCAAGATACAGCCAGGCCAGAATATGGTGTCACGAAAGAGTAATTCTCTCCAAAATAAATCCTATCCTCGAATGATGACGGATGTCTCTCGGAAATTTTCCGCTGAAGCAAATTACTCAAGCATCTCTTTCCTTCACACCCTCTTGACGTTAAGGGGTGTTTCGTATATAATTGAAGTTCAGAGATTAGCCCAAGTCATCTTTTACCTTCTAGAACATGCTCTCCCAATTTGATCATACGCGTGGATCTGTTGACAGATGGTCTATCATTCTGGAATTAGGTATTTGTGTCGAAAAGTGAGGGTGAAATTTCTTTTATGTTTCTTTTTTTATTTTTGTATATGATGAACCTTGTGGTTGAGAGTAAACGCGTGAGAGAGATCATCACATCTGTCACGCGTTTTCAGTAACATTAAATTAAATGATCAAACACGCTGAATGAAAGAAATATGAAAGTCAGACTTGTAATTGTTTTTGCCTTACACGATATATAATTACGTTATTTCTTTTGATAACAGGTATTGATGATTTGATGGCTAATTTGGAACACATTTATTGGTTTAATTATGGTTATATAAATCTTACAAAAGTACATGGTAGTTTAACAAATAAAGTTGTCATCGACCAAGAAGATTCTAATTTTTTAGAAGCTATCTTATAGCATCAAGTTGAATGTGTGAATAAAATATCTTATTTTAAGTATGTTATGTAGTATGTAGATCTATTGGTCATTAAAACATTAAGTGTTATAGAGAACTTTATGTACAAATGCAATCAGGATAAATAACGAATTATTCTCGGTAAATTTGGCAATATATAATATCAAAACACACATTTTGTTTCTGTCTTAACTTTTGAACAAATCTGAGACATCATCTTCTCAATCTTGTGCTGCCAACTGTTATTAAAAATTAAATCAAATTTGAAGTCGCATGTGACGCCTCAAAATATCAGAGGTATAACTTAGGATAAAAGCTTGTTTGAAATATATTTGAAACTATTTATTTTATTAATTAAATTAGGAGTCTTTTTATGAGGTTCAGCGTACTAAAGAATTAAAGCTTGTAATAAGAGAACACATTATCTACATAATTTTTTGAACCGTAACTATGGGTACATATGTTCATTTTAATCTCAAATTCAATTTAGGGTCTGTTTTTTAAAGATTCTACTATAATAATTGAACAAATATTTCGACTTTTACAAAAATAATATAAATATATCAGACTATTTAAATATCATTAATTATGCGGTAACAATAAGTTTATGCAACTCGTATACCGAAAAGTCGCGAGATATGCCCTTCTTACCCAAAGATTCACGTTTAGTAAGAGAATTATGCAGTTGTGTTTATAAGATTGTGTCGCGTATTTTAAATGAGCATAAAATTAAAAATTAAATCAATTCCAAATAGCTATATATATAAAGGTTTCCCAAATGACAGGGGCAGAAAATCGGTATAACAAATGGTTTAATGGTACTATTGTAAGTTAGTATACAAAAATAAAAAGTAACAGATATAGAACATGTAGGCTAGACATAGCTGTCTTGGGAGGTTAAAATAGGTGTTTCAGCGCTGCATGAGATGATGGATACCCTGGGTAAAGAAACTACGATGTTTTTTGATGTACCAGATTTTAACGGCAACTTGGACCTCTTTATTTTCTGCATGTCTATCTTTCAGAGATTTCTTGAGAGGACAAACAACATGGTAGTCGAAGGTGAGAAGTAAGTCCTATAGGAGAGTTCCAGAATCTCAGAGACATTTCTTTAACAATAGTGAATGTTTTGGATCTCATGCAGCCGCAAAACTTTCTGTAACCATCCACTATATCACGCTGATTCTACGTTTATTTCTACCGGGACTGCCCATAGCTGCAATTGCTCTCTGGGTGATAATTAAATACACTTGTTTTGGTTGTGCTCTATCGTCCGACTATTTCATCCCTTAAGAAAATAACTAAACAATCGAAGTACTAGTCTGCATGACATACACTGTGCCAAACACATTTTGCATACGACTTTAAATCTCTCCAGCACTTACATTTCCCATACTTACAAATTGCACGACTGTACGTTGACAACATTTGAAAGCATCCGTGATACAAACGATACACCTGAACTTCTTCCTACGCTATCAAATAAGCATCTGGCTATGCGGCCAACATTCCCAGTCTTCTGTATCTTAACACGATGGAGCAATTACGACAGTACCATTCTTTCATTTGGCGACCCTTATAAATAGCAAGAAAAATTTTTATTTTTCTAAATCCTATCTCATGTATATAAACATAAAAAGACAACTATAATTATTTACAATAAAAAAGAGTCTATATGGTCCAAAGTTAAAAAACAAGAATCAGCATCGGCATCGGCTAACTTTCGTACAACCGTACTAATTTTTATTATTTAGTTGCTAAGAATTTAAGTTATTTCCCAAATGAGACTATTCAACATTGAGAAGAATGATATTTTTGAATTCCAGGTAGATTTCAAAAGATCTACAGGAAGAGCCTTGGTAGCTCAGTCGGCAAAGATATCGAGATGTTCATCTGAGGATTGCTAGAAAGAGGTTCAAACCGGCCAAAGATCCACCGTGTTCATTAATGGAGTCTGGGGCACGTAACATAGGTTCGTGATAGCAATGTCCTCTAAGTTCCCAGACAACACTTCTGGGTGGTAGGCCAAGGCTGGGTATCTTCTGCTTGGTCTCTGATTCTAAATTACGAAGACACACTTAAGGAAAGTCATTCTTTCCTCCTAGCGGTGGTCTTTAAACTAAAAATGCATCCCATCTCCTTAATTCTAGTAGCACCTGGCTTACGCACTTGATTCATCCAACTGGATCAGCATCACAACAGATCTACTAGGACTAAAGTTTCATATCAGAGTGCAACGGAGGAGGAAAGGAATAAAATATAATTTTGAGGAGTTTTTTATAGCAGGATTAAATGAGCGACAACTGCATTTAAATAAAACTTTCATCTACACATGATAGTTCTCATAATAAATAAAAAGTGGTTAAATTACATAAGTATTATCAAAGTTTTATTTCATTTACTTCTGTTGAAAATATACCTTCTACTCAATTAAGACACATTTTCAAGACCCCACACCATCCATGTTAAATTTTTTGAAAGACTTGTTAATAATATGATTCAGTTACCATTGAAGGAAAGACGAAAATAATGTAATGTGAACTTTCAAGGTGAATGACAACTCCTGGTATTAATGAAAACATTCTGACGAGAGAAAAAGGTTATTCAATACAAGTGTTTTCTTTCCTTCGTTGGCTTCTTAATATTAAATGATTTATTCTTTATTTCAAAGGCCTGCTAGGGTCACAATTTTAGAGATACAGCTAAATGGTACAAGATAACAAATCTTAGGAGAGCTTAAAATAATCCCCTCCAACGTTAAGGAAATTTTGTAGACAAATTTTTTAAAGTGTTAATGCCTCAAGTCATCCATTTCAAGGAATTGATGCAAATATGTACTTTATCATACTTTATATGTACTTTAATCAAATATGTACTTTATATGTGTCTCATCAAGTTCATCCTCGGAATGAAATTGGAAACAAGGGCATGTATAGGACTTACAGATTTCATTTTCTCCTACAAGAGCCACAACTATGAGAGGGATAATACAGACAGCTTGCAATAAAAAACCTCCAAAATCCTGGGGTTAGAACATTTGGTTCAAGAGCATCACATATCCGGGAAAGATTGTGTTGCAGCCTTTGTACTTAAAATTTAGGCAGTTTGGGAAAGTCTTATCAAAAGTTTCTTTATTTATCAGAAGCAGAATTAAAAATAATACTTTGTTGGACTTGGGATAAGGAAAATGAAGATTGATTTCAACTTTGAATTTAAAAAACCGTAACGGAGAAAGAGGCTGGAGTATCATCCAAGCAGGTTTAATGTGGAACTTTTTGTTGCAGGTTTTTGAGGCAACAAAAAGTCCCACATTGTATTTCTATTGTAGACAACTTTTCCAGCATACTGGGCACTATAAAATAATAATTGACTATTTTATTGCCTCAACTTAGTATATAATAATAAATTTGATTATGAAAGTATACACTTACACTATTACTTTAGCAACAAAATATCTTTTACATCAAATTCTACCATGTTTGAGATCCCTTAATTCTACATATGTTATATTGCTTCATAAAGAAGCTTTGCCAACGAGCTCAGTGGCCGAATGGTCAACGCACGAGATCCAGACCCGAAGTTTGTGGCTTCGATGCTCGCCGTGGCGGTTGCTCCAAAGTATGGATTTTTAATTTTAAAATGTTATTTATTGTCGCCTTATGTTCCCGAACATTCTAGATCTTTCTTTAATATGTAAATTAGTTATTTCTCGAATATTCTGTTCGGGTATAAAAGCTGATACCCACTAGTTGTAGGCAACTTCTCGATTTTGTAAAGTTGCGAGTTGCTACTTTGCTTCAATAAATTCGTCTGTTAGGCTAAAGAGTGTGTTCATTCGAATCTTCATGACAATATATACATCTCTTTAAAGTGACATGTTTCAGAACTCTACATCCATTATCAAAAACATATAATGGATTGGGTAGCGATGAAAACCTAGAACATTGTGTACAACTTCTTAGAGATTTATAAGATCTATTTCTTTTACGGGAATGATAATGATTGTACAATATGTGCATTCTTTATTGATAAATTTATTAAAATTAAAGTACTTAAAGTATGAAAGGAAAAGAAAAATATTTATATTGCAACCCTACAGATAGCATATGGAATACTCCTATTAAAAGTAATTGTATATTGAAATCTATCTTCTGCAGATTTGAAAATCTTGAAGATCATATAACTATTTGAGATAAATTTAACTTCTAAACTATAATTTGCTACATGTTTTTAAGTGTATAATTCTTTTAGCGATGTATATGGAAGTCAGGGGCTATCACATTCCATGGTAAAGCTATATTATTTCTCTCATATAAAATACCACTTCCATTGTTTCATATAACAGCTGTACATAACAAAACGCGTTTTTCAGGATGAAAATATATTGAACATGCATTTATGGAATATGATGCTATATTTTCCTTTTGAGAAATCAGTGTCTTTACGAAAATAAAGTTAATTTTAGGGGCGTCAACATATCACGATATTAGAAAACTTCAATAATTGAGAACAATAGTATATTTCGAAAGTATCTCAAAGAAATTTTCTATATAGGCAAATTATTTTTTTCCTTCTCAATATCCTCTATATAATAATAGCCTAAGGTATCTGTCATCTGTCACCTAATTTATGAAGCGGTTGGACCTGGAATGGATAGAGGCATCCATATTGGATTCTTGATGAATTAGGGTTAGGAAAAAAAGTTTATCTTCTCCAGTATCATTCTAAAATCAATTGGTATAAATATGCTACCTATTACAGCAAAAAATACTGTCGTCTTTAAAAGGTTCGAAATCTATTCCTTCCTCCTTTTTCGAGCTTTTAATGCCATTATTTAAAGCTCTATTTTTTCCGGTTAAGAGCAGGCGATTAAATTTATCAATTTATCCCATAATAAATAGGTAAAAATAACATTTTTTTCTAGCATTATGACGTCATTCCTTTAATCATCTTATTTAATCATTTCTTATTTTAAATTATTTAAATAACATCCGCATTATTTTCACAAGTTTTATCACTGAACTTAGTTATTACGTAAATAATTCTGTTTTATATTTGGCTTAAATAACAGATTAGGTACATATGTGATAATTGAATCTTTGTTTTTTATTGTTGCAAGGTTATTATCAGCAAAAAAAAAATTACCTGCCTTATAGGGTATTTTACAATTTTGGAAAATTAAAACTTTTACTAATCCCTTCATGTGACAGGCTATTTGCTAGTTTTAAAGAATTTTGAAAATGGTATGAAAAAACTACTTTCAGCCGACGTTATATCTTAACAGTAATGTTGTTATATGGAGAGTTCTTTTAACTGACAAATTGATATCTCTGGAAAGAACCTACAGACTGAACTGTGGCTGCAATATTGTGTTATTTCTTTGGTTCTGTACGTTCTTGAGTTTTAATAAGCAGTTCATTAAGTATTAATGATGTCATTGGCCGCACCAAATGCTCGAAATATATTTCCTAGTAGTAAATGAGAGTTTTCCAATTGAATTCATTAACCATCCTGATATGTGATTCTTTCGTTCAAAAAATTAAATAAGATAAATCTAGTTTTGTCCATCCAACTTGATGAGAGGAATACTCACGTAACAGAAGAAAAAAATGTTGAGAAACGCGGTTAGCGAAATAAAATTGATGCGAAATTTATAACCGGTGTTGCTGTTAAATCGCAGATGAAAGGAAGAGAATGCAGTGCATTTCCTTGGCCCGTAAATAAGATGGTGGGGTCAGGAGGGGTCAGTCACTGCGGGGGCGAAGCAGGGGCGCGGATAGTGTCGACTCCGGAGAAATAGGTTGCACGATAGAGAAAAGGTTGAATTTCTCGCTAATTTGATAATGGGAAGAAGTTTCAAACAGCCTTGTTAGAGTTAGTGCTTCCTTCTCTCATGTAATTCACTTGAGGATCACAATAAAGTTTTTTACGAGGGACATTTTGAAATTTTTGAGATACAACTAAGTTTTTAAAGTTAAACTTACAAAATTTTAGGTGTGTTCAAAGTAGTCTCCTCCATCATCAATGCACTTTTGTAGACGAATTTTCCACAGATTAAATGCCTGAAGCCATTCATTTCTTGGAATAGATGAAAAAATGCTTTTATAGCCACATCAATCTCTTCTTCTGGAGGAAAACGACGTCCATGTAAGTTCTTTTTTTGATTAAAGAATAACCAAAAGTCACACATAAATAGATCAGGTGAATAAGGATGATGTTCTATCACTTATTTTGTTTTTGTTTAAGAAACTCAACTATTAGTCCGGCTGTTCGTGAAGATTCATTGTTATGGTGAAGTATTAGTTCCCTAACATTCACTTCTCATAGAATTTGTGGAAGACATTTAGTGGTATACCAGTTTGCTGTTACTCTCTTCTGTCCTTCCATCTTGATGGCTTTGACCAATCCCGTACTTCTGAAGAAAACGGCATACATCACTTTTTTCAGTGCTCGTTGTCTTTTCACCATTGTCGACGTGGTATCATTTTCAAAGACTCATACTTTGCTTTCTTGACGTGTTGGAATGTCAAAAAAAGGTATATACGTTTCATCACTCTTTACAGTTTTAGAAATGATGCGGTGGCCAC
Source organism: Pardosa pseudoannulata (assembly GCA_032207245.1). NCBI lineage: Eukaryota > Metazoa > Arthropoda > Arachnida > Araneae > Lycosidae > Pardosa > Pardosa pseudoannulata. The sequence goes on from CM063498.1 coordinate 73,508,329, forward strand.
CATCATTTAGAAATTTAAGAGTTTCCCCTTTTGGTGCTCAGGTAGATTATGGGGAATCCAACGGGAAACTACTTTTTTCATATGTAATTCTTCATTAATAATTTTTTATATGGCTACGGATCCAATGTTAAGTTCCTTCTGTATAATTTGATAGGTACAGCTATTATCATCCATTAACATTTTTCGTATGGCAGACGCTTAAACTTTCTCTTCAACTCAATCGTATGCTGTGTTAAAATATTTTGTATTTTAAAATTAAACCTTTATTTTTATTTTGTAAATTCTAGTGTGCGGGTATCTTAAAAATTTTGAGAGTAACCCTTGTATCAAATGATATTTTAACCCATTAATGTCCGAGTCATATAGAATTATCAGGAAAGTATAATCGATTACAAACTTTATATTTCTCTTAAATACTAACGGAAAATGGCTGAATAGGTAGGGGGCGACTCATCAGTTCAAATCCCACTTCCAACGTAGCCGTTCAGAATCAACTTTAAGCAGTAGGTCCCTTCTCATTAGCCATCGTGGGGTAAAATGCAGATCGTAGCACTCCGAAATGAACAACAAGATTTTAAATGCCCTTCAAATTTGTCTCTAGGCAATGATGGACTTATGTATTTCAAAATAATCGGAACGGTTTTTCGCTATCACAGGAGAAATCAGCCCATTCGAAAATTCGTAAACTGAATTCGTTGCTTTTTCAATGCATGTAGGTTGTCATGTGATAAGCTCTTTAGAATAATTGTACCATTACATAATATTGAGCTGTAGTCAGGATTAAGTTTCGGTAAAGAAGCTGAAATTGGACTGAGATTTATTAGCATTTCAATATTTATTATTTTTTTTAACTGAGAAACATAATTTTTTTAAAAAATTGTATAAATTTAATGTTAATTGTTATTAATAATAATTAAGTAATAATTAATAATAATAATAATAAATAATTATTATAATGTAATAAAATTATTAATAGTATTAATTATTAATTATTATTACTTATTAATAATTATATAATATTATTAATTATGCAATATTAATGATGTATTATAAATATTATTATGTAATATTATATCATTATATATAATGTTATTAACATTATTAATTATGTAATATTATTTATATAATATTAATATTATTTATTATATAATATTAATTATATAATATTATATTATTATATATAATATTATTAATAATTGCTTTAAAATTCTATAAAATTTAGTATAACATGGATCTAAAATATCCAAGAAAAATATTGTATAATATATTTCAGTAAATATAAAAAATAATAAGGAGCAAAAATATTAAAATTAAATAAATAGATAAAAGTTTCAAAAAATTAAAATTTTAATAGAAAAATTAAATTTTGATTAAGTGTATGAAGCATACATGAAATTATGTTTGAAAATCTACTTTTATTTCAATGATAGAATACAATAAAGTAAACTTCAGATTTTATGGAGATAGGGGGAAGGCAAGAGCCCGTTAAACCCTCACCTCTCTCTGCCTTCGACCCTGACATTTTATACAAAACTATTGGGTAATTATTTATTTATGAAGTTGAAAGTTTCAATGTATGCGGTTCGATACCATATTATGTTCTTATCGCAAACGCCTCTTTAATGTTAGCAAAGTTAAACAAGTCTTTCCCAAATAAAAGAACAAAACAATAAATCGAACAATTTGTAGTTTCATTTATAATTATGCGACATCTATATTTCCATGAAAGGAATTTTAACAAAACACAGAACAAAGCACCGGAGCAAGTGCGGGAATCACAAATAAATCGAGACTTTAGAAAAGCAAGTAATCTATTCTCAGGTTTATGAAATGAAACTTATTATAGATATAATTAATAACTTATAACTAAATGGTTTTAACTGTTATACACTTCGAGAATGAAACTAAACAACAATTTTTAAACAAATCATGCAGTAGAATGAGAACTTTTATTATGATTTAGGAATCTTTTCATTTAGGCATTTGTTTTTCATTTTAATGTAGCAGACTGGATTTAGAACTGCAATCAAGCTTTTCTTTCTGCACCGATATACGGAAATTTTAAAAAGTAATAAATTTTATGCATGAAATTGTAAAAATTTATATGGTATATATATATATATATATATATATATAATATATATATATATATATATATATATATATATATATATATATATATATATATATATATATATATATATATATATATATATATATATATATATATATATATATATATATATATATATATATATATATATATATATATATATATACATATATACATATATACATATACATATATACATATATATATATATACATATATATATATATATATATATATATATATATATATATATATATACATATATACATATATATCTATATGTATGTATATATATATATGTATATGTATATATATACACATATATATATACATATATATATATATATATATATATATATATATATATATATATATATGAAACATAACTTGGCCTGCTATGCTTCGCGGATGTAGCGTGGTCGAAACAAGAATACGAATATTCAGGATAAGTTTTATAACATCTTTATTATGCAGCGTACAGAGCAAAAATCCAACAAGGATGGTCGCGCAGCCTTATATAACCTTGGGGACACTAACCGCTTGAGAAAGGAATTTGTTACTCTTCAAATTATAAGTGCTTTTAACTGCTCTTAACCATCAAAGTAGGTTGGCGAGTTAAGCTCACCAACAGGAAGGAAACAAAAGAGTTTAACGCCGAAAGGCCACTAAAAAGATGAAGAAATTGCGGCTTTGGTGGTTTTTTTTATAGAGGTGTTAGTAATTTTAGTTTAGGATTAAAGTGTTAAGTTTTTACACACACACACACACACATATAGATAATATTATGTATATATATATATATATATATATATATATATATATATATATATATATATATATATATATATACACACACACACATATAATAAGACGGGCATTGAGTGGTTGCAGCCATGGCCCAAAAAAATGACACTATTTTAGCTAACCACCTTTATTAAGATAACGTTGGAGGGCGGGTTCCCACTTCATAATAGGGACAGGACAAAACTGAAGGGTCAGCTAGCATGAAGTTATATGTACAAGACCCTTAACACCTGGGTCAACATCTGTGGCAAAATATCTGCCCAACGACATCGTGCATCTCCTTTTTGTTTGAAAAGCTGCTTGATATTTATCAGTCCAATCAAATTTAGTTCCTTTCTTTAATAAATTATTTAGGGGGACTCTAATGCATGCATAATTAGGGATGAATTTATTGTACACATTGGTAAATCATAAACACCATCCAGAAGTCCGTCTTATTACAGAAGTCGACAGGATAAACTGAATGGGAGGATACCCCATGAATTCGATGAACAATGACGAGAGTCCCTCTTAGACATCACGTGGAGAGGAAAAGAGTCGATGCCACCTGTAACCATAAAGAGATCTAGTGAGAAATATCCCCTAACCTAAATTGACCACTGGGACTACAGTTTACGCCCTTAGAGAAGGGGCCTGACCAATTATAACTCTACATGGCCCTAGCGGACAATTTGGGAAATTTTCAAACAAAAAGGGGATTGCAAAATGACGTTGCCTTGATTTTAATTTTGAAAAACCCCTGAGAATTTTCCTTACACACACACACACACACACACACACACACACACACACTCACACACACACACACACACACACACACACACACACACACACACATATATATATATATATATATATATGTGTGTGTGTGTATTATTTATATGTAAGGAAAAGTAGACTAGATTGGGAAACTAATGCAGGAATTTGTATAAAACCCCAAAGAGGGCCCTCATTAAGGAGAGGAAATTCTTAGGGGTTTTCAAAACTTAAATTAAGGGCAAAAAACTATACGTCGCTTTTTAACCCCGAAACTAAATTGACCACTGGGGATTCAGTTTACGCCCTCCAGGAAGGGATCTAATCAATTAAAGCCTTACACTGGCCTATTGATCAATTTAGAAAATTTCAGAACAAAAAGAATATGCACGTTATTGGAGGCAGATTTTCCCAGAGATTTTGACTGAGATGTTGACCCAGGTGTTAAGGGCCTTTTTACTCAACTTATGTTAGCTGACTCCTCAGTTTATTCTGTCTCTTCAATGAAATGGGAACTCCTCCGCTAACGTTTTGCTAATAAAGGTCTTTGACTAAAATGGTGTAATGTTTATGGCCTTGACTGCAATCACCCATCGTGAAGTCCGTCTCATTACATATACATACATACATATATATATATATATATTTTATATATAATATATATATATATATATTTATTTATATATATTATATATATAATATTTATATATATATTTATATATATATTATATATATGTATATGTATGTCAAGGCGCAGCAATAGCAGAACACAACTCCATGGACTAGACGGCTAGACTTTTACAAACTATGAATGGCAACGTAAAGAAGCCCGCGCCACAAGAGATACTGAGACAGAGCGTGTGTGTGCAGAAGAGTGAGAGTACAACGACGATTTATAATGATTTTAATCAAAATGAATTAATGTCTATTTTATGTTTAATCGTTTAATTGTTATGTTTTTGTGTTTTCAAATTAAATGTTCCTGTTTTGTGCAATGTGAGTGATGTTGTTTTATCACACACACACACACTCATATATATATATATATATATATATATATATATATATATATATATACATATAAGTATATGTACTAGAACGTACTTTTATTTAAGGCGTTTCTTTGAAAGTGGTATAAGTCCATTTTTGATAAAAAGTTAGCCATTGATAACGGTGAATTCATGAAATATGCTATGAGCGCTTTATCTTTATACAGTTCCTTCAAAATTTTAATCACTTGGTCAATGTAAATTTGCGCAATTAATGAAATTACAGATGTAATTACTTTCAAAGTAGTGTAAGAAGTCCACTTTCCACCAGGACATAAAATTTAGAAAAAAATTATGCTACATAATTATACTGTATTTTTTAACTAATAATTTAGAAATGATCACATTAAAAACTTAAATTAATTTATTATTTAAGATGCATAAAATGAGACAGTTAAAATGTACTTATATTACACAAACCATTGAAATGCAAACATTTAAATATCTGAATAAAATGAACTTATAATATAAAGAAATGGATTATTTATTGAGTTAATAAAATACGCATTTAAGGGTTGTAAAAATTTTTCCTGTTACTCTGTTTATTCTTTGTGTAAAAGTCGACGTTTAAAGTGATTAAAATGGTGTAGATAATTTGTAGAATAATTTTAATAAAACTTCCAAAGGAAATGGATTAATTATTGACTGAATAAAACACGCATTAAGGCTTATAAAATTTTTTCCTGTTCATTTGTTCATTCTTTGTGTAAAAGTCTACGTAGCCTAAAATAGTTAAAATGGTATAGATAAATGTGTAGAATAATTTTAATAAAACTTTCAAAGGAAATGGATTATTCATAGAGTTAATAAAATACACATTTAAGGGTGGTAAAATTTTTTCCACCTACTCTGTTCATTCTTTGTGTAAAAGTGTAAGTTGCTTAAAGTGTTTAAAGTGGTATAGATAAATGTGTAGAATAATTTTATTAAAATTTAAAATAAATGGATTATTCATGGAGTTATCTAAATATTCATTTAAGGGTTGTAAAAATTTTTCCAGTTACTCTGTTCATTCTTTGTGTAAAAGTCTACGAAGCCTAAAATATTTAAAATGGTATAGATAAATGTGTAGAATAATTTTAATAAATTTTTCAAAGGAAATGGATTATGTACTGACTGAATAAAATACGCATTAAAGGCTTGTAAAATATTTTCCAGTTCATTTGTTCTTTCTTTGTGTAAAAGTCTAGTAGCTTAAATTGTTTAAAATGGTATAGATAAATGTGTAGAATAATTTTAATAAAATTTCAAAGGAAATTAATTATTCATGGAGTTATTAAAATACGCATTTGAGGGCTGTAAAAATTTTTCCAGTTAATCTGTTCATTCTTTGTGTAAAAGTCTACGTAGCTTAAAGTGTTTAAAATGTCATAGATAAATGTGTAGAGTATATAGATTGAAACTTTCCCATTTTCTACTGTCATATATGTATGCAAAATAAAATAATTAATCTGTATTTAAGAATTTGTTATTTGTGCCATTTGTCACAGATTTAAGATAAAATTGATCAGAAGCCTCTTTAAATCTAATTTGTTAAATACTCTCATGAATAAATATTTCGGTTAAGGTGAGTGGAAACTTCATTTGTTCTTTGACAGTGGTCGACAGGTTTTTATGACAGGTTCGAGATTGAACAACTACTCAACTAAAGATTTAAATTTAGTCTCCAAGTAAGAAAATTCATGACGCTCATAAACTTTTCTTGTCACTGTTTCTCGTTGGGTCTAAGGATTTATATTAAACTAGTGCCTTATTTGTTTTCAAAAATTCCCTTTAAGAGTTTTAATACCTTACCTTTAAATAATCAAAAGCTTCAATTTTTCAGAAAATCCACACACACACATACACACATATGTATGTGTATATTTAAAAATAATTCTTTGTGTGTATGCTTGCCTGCTTGCTAGGCATTCTTAAATGACTGAACCGATCTTCTCGGAATTTTGCTTGGTAATTAAGGCAATCATGGAAAAAAGTTTTATTTACATTCATCATTAGGTCTGAACGTATGTGTTTCGCATAGCACAAAATTGATTAAACAAAGATGTTGAAATTTTGTATTGAGGGCTGTTGTAATATATAGTTGCGCATCGCGTCTTTTTTTTTCAATATTCAGTCTGTATAACAATAGCTTTTAATATAACTGACATTAAAGCTTTTGGTATACACATTTAAGGGTCCAACAGAAAGATATTAAAGCATTCACATACAGTTGAAACTATCACTTTTGAGTATTTCAAACAATGATTTTAAAGTCCATTTTCAAAAACCAAACCAAAAAATATGATTTGTAGGGAACAATTTTTAATTCTTTTTATTTTATTACTGCCTGGTGCAAAGTAAAGAAAATATTGTAAAAATTTCAGTTCATACCGAAATATCTATATACGGAAATTTTTTTTGGTGTATAGATATTTCGGAAATATGACGGAAATACGAAGGAAATTAACGCTGACGATCGGAAAATATAGCAATGTTTCAATTTAAGTCAGATAACTTCGTTACCTTGAGAAACGGAAGTATCTTATAACAGTCTTTTAAACAGTTAAAGGGATTATGCGAATGATAAAATTGAGGATGTATCATATAATCAAAATAAAAATATGATGTTAATTTAATAACTGTGTGTGTAAAGCGTATAGACCTATGTTATCAAATTCCAAAGGTCTGTTTAATAGAAGTATGGATAGAATAGGCAATAAAATAAGCCACACTTAAAAAAATATAGAATTTAAAGAAATCTGTATTTTTGATGAATATTGCTTGTAAATCGATGTTTTATTTTATTTTCAAGAATATTTTATTTATTTATTTATTTTTTTGAGAAACAGATCTCTAAAATTATAAAGGATATTTTTATAAATACAGAAAGAAAAACAGAAAAAATTGATTAA
>CM063498.1:73518444-73543444 GCA_032207245.1 Pardosa pseudoannulata
TTTTGTCCTTGGGACTACGTGGATCTGAAAGCTTAATTTTCTATTCTCGAATGCTGTGATGTTATCGGGGGGGGGATTTCATACGCATATATAGAAAAAGAAATTCTGGAGTCATGGGCTTGACTTCTCAACATGTCCATTAGCATGGGGAGATTCCAAACGCAACAACGCGGACACGGATTTTAAAAATTTAAAACTGTCTCCGGATTGGTTGTGGATGAGGTTGCATCCGTTTTTTGCAATTATCCTTCTCTCACTTGACCTCCACCTTCGCATATTGTACACCCGGATACGGATCCACTGTGGGTCTGGCGGCCTAATCGTATGCAAAGCGTCAAAAAGGTGACGCTCTCGCTACGTTTTACGCCACTCGAACGTTTACTTTAGCCGTGGATGATTTATTTATCTCTCTCTATTCATTTGCCTGCATCTCCCGGACATCCGTTTGAGAGGCAGTCGCCAGTTCGGTTGCCGTGCGCTTATTTATTAATTATTATTGCCAACCGTTGATTGTTGCTTTTATTTCAAGATTTCCTTGGCTTACTTTGGATTGGAAATTTGGTGCAGCATTGGCGACGGCTAGGGGAGAAAAATGTTATTGTCGGCAGTATCTGGATCCGAAGGAAGATAAAAATAATTTGATAATTTTCAAGGATATCTTTCCTATTTCCCCGTATGCTATTTATATTCCAATGCTTAGTTAATGGGATTCTGTCTTTAAGATATTTAAAAGAATCTCGTTTTACCTATGCAGAGTATATCACTGATCTTCTATCATTTTATATGTACGCATAACATGTGATAACATGTATGTATACCACTAATAACTAAAAGACTATCGCAAAAGTTTTTGTATCTGTCTAATATAAAACTAAGAAATTTTCAATTTAAAAATATCACTGATCTATTCTTGATATTGTTTTAAAATAATAATTTAGGTTTTTACTTTAAATTTATACAAAAACTAATATTATTCATGAAAGGGCAAAAATTATATCATACAACTGAATGAAATTAAAATAGGATTTTACGGAAATGTTATATACGTATTAATCCATAGTACGAAACATTTTAAACTGCCAGGCCAGGAACGAATAATTTTTATTATTTCACCAAGTAGAATGAATCACCATGATGTGCTCATATGTGATATTACTTTTAAGGTATTTATAATATGTAAGCTTTGGCAGCTGAGTCTGCAAAGGCAACGATATCATAGCTGCAGGGTTGCGGGTTCGGGTTTGGAGCCAGCCTAAGTTCCGGCGTGTTTGTTTATGAAGTCTGGGTCACGTGAAATCTGTTCGTGGTCATAATGTCCTCCAAGTTTTCAAACGATACCTCTAGGGGTGGCAGGCTAAGCTTGGAGGTCTTTTGCTTGGGCCCTGCTTCTAAAATTACGAGGACCCATTCTTGAGGTTAAGCCAATCTTCAGCCGTCGTGGTTCCTTTGCTAAAAATGAATCTACATATTAGCCCTTAGCCTTAAGGGAATCTGCATATGCCCTTAGTCATAGACCTGTTACATATAGCGACAGCTTCTATTGGACCTGGTGAAAGCTTTCCTACACCAGAGGGATAAGTAATAAAAACATGTTTATGTTTGTCTCGGTGACTGGGGCACGTAAAATAGGTTCGTGGTCGCAATGTTCTCCAAGTTCCCAAACGATACCTCTGGATGGGGCAGGTCAAGTTTGGGATGCGAGTGGGGTGGGGCGTCTTTCCTTCTAAACTACAAAAATTTCCCCTTAGAAGTTCAACCTCTCAAGGTAATAGTAGCCATCTTTGTATGGGAAGTCATATGACTTCTGGATGGACACGACACATACCAACCAACTATAGTGTTATACACGTTAATTGTAATTTATAGTAATGAATATAATTCATAAAATAAATTTTTGGACCTGGTACCCCCTAGAAACGTTTTGATAGTTACAAATGCTATTGTTACAAAGAATGTGGCTTACATGCAACTAAGAAAGGGAAAATAGATAATAGGAGGCTGAGAATAAAAATCGGATATAAGTTATACAAAGAAAGATCCTTCTTAAAGATTCGCGAAAAGTTAAAACTCAAACGCAAACCAAGAATCAACTAGAAAATAAAACAATTTTTAATTTTCCTATTAAAGAAAAATATAAGAAAAGTGACACTTTTTGTATTATCCAACACTATAATATATTTAACAAATCAATTTAATTTTAAATTAACACTCAATTTTTTTGAAGAAAAATAGTTGAGGTGTGTGGTAAAATACACTCAAAATAGCGTGATGTTTTAACATATAACATATCTTATTAATTGAATGCTTATTATTTTATGAACACAGTCGGTACAAGAGTTATTTTTCTCTTCTGAGTATCTATAATGTAATGACATTAAGAATTGCCATTAAAAAATACAATTTTTATAAGATTCGTACAAACACTGGAGTTGCAATGTTTCTGCCATAACGGGATTTACAGCTATGGGTAATTTAAAATCATAAGCAATAAAAAAATTATGAGTTTTAAAAGCGTGTGTTAATGAAAATAACAGATCCAATGGTAATAAGATACTGGTAAAGGCATGTTTCAGTCATGATTTAGAGGGGCGGAAATGCTCAGGGATGAAATGAGTGAGACTCTACAATGGCAGTTAATGGTTAAAATGTTTACATACATTTATTTTAATGTACCATATTAAGGGAACAATGAACTTTCAAATCTAGTTTATTTTGTTTTTAATCTACCTGCTTCAAAATTTAACACATTATTAGTAATATAATGTAAGGAAAAGGTAAACTAAATTTGCAAATGAGTGTGGATATTTTGTATAAAACCTTAAAGACAATTGCTTAAGAAATATAGTCTCAACGACCATCTGGTAACCTGATTCATAAAAGGTATCAAAGCAAATTTATAGCCCTCATTACGGTTGCAGAAGATTCTCAGTAGTTTTCAAATTTACTATCAGGATCGAAAAGCCCTGCTTTTCCCTCCTTTCCCCCCTAATCTAAACTGACCATTGGGGCTACAGTTTATGCCCGTAGGGAAGGGTCTAAACAGATTAAAAAACTTTTTAAAGTCCCAACGATCAGATTAGAAAATGCCGAACAAAAAGGAAAAGAAAATCTCTGAAAATTTCTAAAGATATTTAGAGATTTTTCTTAGATTTCGAGGTTTTTAAGATTTTTCTTAGGCTATCCAACAAATTGTCCTATCCCTAAAATGAAGTGGAAACCAATTCAACCGATATTACACACACACACACACAAAAAAAAAAAAAAAAAAAAACTTGCACCAGTGTCCTGTTTTTTTTATCTCATCGACTGGCCATGACTGCAACTCCTCATTCCCCCACCCCTGTTATATATTTCGTTATACGACATGTATGTAAATGGGGGTCGAAATTGTAATGGAAAATATTAATCATTCGATAAACTCTTAATTATTTGTTAATTAAAAAGTAGTTTTATTTAAAATGTTCGTTGGGCACATCTTTTTCACATAATATGGCCATTTTTATTTTTAGGATACTTTTTAACTTTTTCATAACTCTGTGGAAAATATTAAAAGAAAACAATGCTAATAACAAGAATATTGATTTTTTCAAGTCAAAATGTCTATAAGAGTTTTTTTAAGTACAGAACTAACATATATTATATTTTACTTCTCTTATATTTGCATAATATAAATTTCCGATAAATTTCCGAGACAAAGAGAAGTTAAACATTCGCCCGGAATGTTTCAAACATTCATAAAATACAACAATATTTGTTTTGAAAAAAAAATTATAATAATGGTAATAATTGAAATACCATTTAGGGATAATAATTTCCTTCATTACAGGATGCAGGATATAATAAGTATATTTTTGCTTCTCATTCGTATTTATGTTTTACAATTTAAGGACATAGAAACATTGAATTTTCATTCCTATTTCATTCCTTTAAAAGCTCACTGCTCTGTTAAAGGTTCAACAGACTTTGAATCTTAGTTTTTAAATGTTTTAAATTTTTAACAGAATTCTTATAATAGGAATATATAATATTGACATATAAAATATATAAAATACTAAAATCTATTAGGAAGTGAGTTTTGATAAGAATATGAAATTTTTAGATAAAAATTGAGCCATCCAACAATTTTTTTAAAAGTGCTTTTAATGCACAGCATACAAACAGTTGCTTTTGTATTTTCATTTTGTCTTTTGAACTTGTATAAAAATAAAACTGGGTACCGATTTTCATTTACGTTTAATATTATTAATATAACGTAATTATTCCAGCTATACAATGTTTTAGCAACTTTTTTTTTTCTACATTTCACGATATTAAATCCTGGGTAACTCTAGAAAATACTTAAAATAGCATATCTAGTTTTATGATAAACACATTAATAGACAACCTTCAAAGTTTTGAATAAAAAATACATAACGTATTTGGGACATATAACATAATGTATTTGGGATATATTAAAATTATTAATTCATTAAAAAATTGTCAAATTGAAAACAGTTTTAAAGTTTAAATTAAAGCTGTGGGACAAAAACAGATTTCAGTGCAGTAAAATAATTGTGTTATTTAAAAATATCTTTTGATCGTAAAGCTTATGCCTAGCTTGATTTTTTTAGAAACAAATTACTTATTTTGGTTTCTGCTTTTTGAAGGTTCCTTGTCCTTTTAAGTTCTTGACGAATATTTTGTAAAATTCTCCTCTAAGAAATACTAAATTGCGGGGAGTTAAATTTTTAAACTAAAAAAAAAAAAAAATATAAATATAATATATATATAATATATATATATATATTTATATATATATATATATATAAATATATATATATATATATATATATATATATATATATATATATATATATATATATATATATATATATATATATATATATATATATATATATATATATATATATATATATATATATATATATATATATATATATATATATATATATATATATATATATATATATATATATATATATATATATATATATATATATATGTGTGTGTGTGTGTGTGTGTGTGCGTGTACTGAGTTTCTTAATTGAATATTTACTGCAAAATTGATCTATGACTTTGGCCTTCATTTTAAATTTATCGATCTCTTACCCAATGATATTACACTTTCTGGCTCACAATTATAATTTCTTCTTTCAAGAAGTGCTTTAGAGTATTAACATGTGTGTTTGATGAAGAAATTGACAAATTCTAAGAAAAATAAGGCGAGGAATTAGATTTTTAAATTAAAGATTAATTAAAAAATTACCTAGTTAAAATATTAATGTGATTTATTTATTCTTCAATAACTATGTGTACAAGGTTTCTTAATTTAAAGTTAACAATTTGCAAAAACACTCTATAACGTTCATCATCTTTTTAAATTTCTCTGTCTCTATCCCGATGATGTTACACTGTATAGATCACAACTTTAATTTACTTTTTTCAAGAAGGGTTTTAGAATATTTACATGAGTGTTTGATGAAGATTTCATAAAATTCTAGGTGGTAACAATAAGGTACAAATAGTTAAATTTTTAAATTAAAAATTAATTAAAAATTATCTAGTTTTAAAACATTAATGTGATTTATTTATACTCCAGTAACTGTGTGCACAATGGCTCTTAATTTAAAATTAAAAATTTTCAAAAATGCTCTATAACGTTTATCGTCCTTTTAAATTTATATCTTTTTTCCTATGATCTTACACTGTTTAGCTCACTACTTGATTTATTTCCTCCAAGAAGTGCTTTAGAATATTTACATGTGTGTTTGATGAAGAAATTGTCAAATTAAAAAAAAATAAGTTTCGAGGAATTAAATTTTTGAATTAAAAATAAATTAAAAAATTACCTAGTTAAAATATTAAAGTGATTTATTTATTCTTCAATAACTGCGTGTACAATGTTTCTTAATTTAAAATTAACAATTTGCAAAAATACTGTATAACATTCATCGTCCTTTTAAATTTCTCTACCTCTTTCCGGATAATGTTACACAATCTAGTTCACAACTTTAATTTACTTTTTACAAAAAGGGCTTTAGAATATTTATATGAGTGTTTGATAAAGATTTCATAAAATTCTAGGTAACAATAAGTTACAAGGAGTTAAATTTTTAAATTTTTAAATTAGTTAAAAATTACCTAGTTAATACATTAATGTGATTTATTTATTCTTCAGTAAATATATATACAATGTTTCTTAATTTAAAATTAACAATTGCAAAAATACTCTATAACGTTCAGCGTCCTTTTAAATTTCTCTGTCTTATTCCGGATGATGCTACACCATCTAGTTTACAACTATAATTTACTTTTTTCAAGAAGGGCTTTAGAATATTTACATGAGTCTTTGCTTAAGATTTTATATAATTATAGGTAACAGTAAGTTACAAGGAGTTAAGTTTTTAAATTAAAAAATTAATTAAAAATTACCTAGTTAAAACATTAATATGATTTATTTATTCTCCAGTAACTGTGTGTACAGTGGTTCTTAATTTAAAATTAACAATTTGCAAAAACACTCTATAACGTTCATCGTCCTTTTAAATTTCTATCTCTTTCCCTATGATGTTACACTGTCTACCTCACAACTTTAATTTATTTCTTTCAAGAAGTTCTTAAGAATATTTACATGTGTGTTTGATGAAAAAATTGAGAAATTCTAAAAAAACTAAAAAAATTGTGAGGAAATAAATTTTTAAGTTAATAATCAACTAAAAAATTACCTTGTTAAAACATTAATGTGATTTATTTATTCTTCAATAATTGTGTGTACAATGTTTCTTAATTTAAAATTAACAATTTGCATAAATACTCTAGAACGCTCATCGCTGTTTTAAATTTCTCTATCTCTTTCCAAATAATGTTATACAATTTTAATTCACAACTTTAACTTACTTTTTACAAGAAGGGCTTTAGAATATTTACATGAATGTTTGATAAAAATTTCATAAAATTCTAGGTAACAATAAGTTACAAGGAGTTAAATTTTTAAATTAAAAGATTAACTAAAAATTACTAAGTCAAAACATTAATGTGATTTATTTATTATTCAATAACTGTGTGTACAATGATTCTTATTTTAAAATGAACAGTTTTCAAAAATACTCTATAACGTTCACAGTCCTTTTAAATTAATCTATCTCTTTCGAGATAATATTACACTATCTAATTCACAACTTTAATTTACTTTTTTTCAAGAATTGCTTTAGAATATTTACATGAGTCTTTGATGAAGATTTTATAAAATTCTAGGTAACAGTAAGTTGTAAGGAGTTAAATTTTTAAACTAAAAAATTAATTAAAACTTATCTAGTTAAAACATTAATGTTATTTATTTATTCTCCAGTAACTGTGTGTACAATGGTTCTTAATCTAAAATTAACAATTTTCAAAAATGCTCTTATAAAGTTTATTGTCCTTTTAAATGTCTATCTCTTTCCCTATGATGTTACACTGTCTAGCTCACAACTTTAATTTATTTCTTTCAAGAAGTGCTTTAGAATATTTACATGCATGTTTGATGAAGAAATTGACAAGTTCTAAGAAAGAATAAGTTGCGAGGAATTAAATTTTAAAACTAAAAATCAATTAAAAAATTACATAGTTAAAACATTAAAGTGATTTATTTATTCTTCAACAATTGTGTGTACAATGTTTCTTAATTTAAAATTAACAATTTGCAAAAATACTCTATAACGTTCACAATCCTTTTAAATTTCTGTAAATCTTTCTGGATAATGTTACACAATCTAGTTCACAACTTTAATTTACTTTTTACAAGAAGGGATTTAGAATATTTATATAAATGTTTGATAAATATTTCATAAAATTGTAGGTAAAAATAAGTTACAAGGAGTTAAATTTTTAAATTTTTAAATTAATTAAAAATTACTTAGTTAAAACGCTAATGTGATTAATTTATTTTTCAATAACTGTGTGTACAATGTTTCTTAATTTAAAATTAACAATTTGCATTAATACTCTAGAACGTTCATCGCTGTTTTAAATTTCTGTATATCTTTCTGGATAATGTTACACAATCTAGTTCACAACTTTAATTTACTTTTTACAAGAAGGGATTTAGAATATTTATATAAATGTTTGATAAATATTTCATAAAATTGTAGGTAAAAATAAGTTACAAGGAGTTAAATTTTTAAATTTTTAAATTAATTAAAAATTACTTAGTTAAAACGTTAATGTGATTAATTTATTTTTCAATAACTGTGTGTACAATGTTTCTTAATTTAAAATTAACAATTTGCAAAAATACTCTATAACATTCATCGTCCTTTTAAATTAATCTGCCTCTTTCCAGATAATATTACACTATTTAGTTCACAACTTTAATTTGCTTTTTACAAGAAGCGCTTTAGAACATTCACATGAGTGTTTGATGAAAATTTCATAAAATTCTAGGTAACAATAAGTTACAAGGAATTAAACTTTTAAATTAAAAAATTAAATGAAAATTACCTAGTTAAAACATTAATGTGATTTATTTATATACTTCAATATAACAATGTACAGCTTACAAAAAATTTTGATTTAAAACTAAGAATTTGAAAAATGCTCTATAACGTCCACCGTCTTTTTAAATCTACCTATACCTTTCCCAATGATATTACACTTTCTGCCTCACAATTATAATTTAATTCTTTCAAGTAGTGCTTTGGAATATTTACATGAATCTAATAAGAAAGCCACCTACCAGAAGGCGAATCTAAACCATGAACTCGATGGCCTCTACAATGAATAAAGACGATCACGTGAACGTTTATTCTTCAAGATTCTCAAAACTGTAAGTCACACCTTAAAGGTAGCATCATTAAAGCTAAGAATTGGTAGTTTAGAATTCAGTAAATGGATTAAAGTGATGAATGTAAAAATGAAAATATGTAGGTATAAAGCGAAAGAAAAGAAAGGCATGATAGTTTTCATATTTTTTCTATCCCACTAGTAAAAAAAATGGGATTAAAAGAATGAACTTTAACCTTAATTAAATGAGCTTCAACCGTAAGAATCTGAATATATTTATATTTCATATTTTTCTTTATTTGGTGTATTTTTAAATTATAATTCCACTTTAAAAGAAATAATAATCGAACAGTCAAATAAAACTTTCCTATACGAAATAAACCATTAATAAATTTTACGTACAATATTATTCATTTTTTATTGTATTATTAATGATATCCGTATATGATATTAACATATTTGAAGTATATATGTTTTATTTGAACCACTCCCTTAATACATATAAAAAGATTTTCATACATGAAATCCTTTATACAATTAAATGATTATCATATTTAAAAGGTGAGGTGGCATACAAAAAGTTAATTGAAATAAGGAGTTTAAGAACTAAATAGCAGTTCATAAATATAAGATTTAAGAGCATATCATGAACGATTGCAATAATTCTTTCACCCACATTCATTCTTTTTATTTCATATTTGAGCTACGTGCATTCAGTCTTACTGATAGTCAAGGAAAATGAATTGTTACTCAAAGTCAATGTACCTGATTGTAATTCATCACAGAGGAAGTTTTCAAAGATTCAGATTTGGAGTGTTGACTTTTAAGTGAAAGCTGAGCATTCTGTTTGTTTTCTTAAAACTATTTCCTCACGGCAGTTTATTTATTAAAAGCGATTTAATAGTTAAGCGTACATTTATCAAAGCTGGAACGTCAGCTATTGGGAAATGGAAATTCTCTTCGATGCTTACGGCGTTGAATTTGTGTTGTATTCAGAATAAATTTGACACCCTTTGTAGAAAATTTAAACCTTCTGAACCTATAAGTATGAAAAATTATCCGATTTTGGAATACAAACAAATTTTCCCCCTCAAAAATTCTTTTAAATCGAAGACGAGCATTTTACCTCCAAGCGACTAGTTTATACGTTCAGGAGAAAAAAAAGTGGATGATAACGGTTAGAAAATTTATTGTTATTAACACATTGACGGACAGTAGGATTAAGTGAAGTTCGAAAATTAACGCTATATGTTGTTGTAATTTTTAGAGTATTAGAAGTATAGTTTTACTCTTTCCGCTTAAATAAACTTAATTTTGATTAATTCAGAACCTTTAATTAGGTTGAGGCTATAACCCTCATGTCACCAGCGGACTCTAGACACTAACTAATGGGACCATGGTGACTATAACAGCAAAAATTTTAAAACGTAAATGACAGGTTTAATGACTCAAATGAGCAATTTTTTGTGTGCAATAAAGTATTTGGGAGTTTTACACGAAATGTTAGTTCATAATCAAACAAAAATAAATAAATGGCAAAAAAATTTATTATAATTTTAGAATTATTACACATTATTTTCGGTGTGGAAGACAAAGTTTAACCTAAAAATTTGTTTCCAAAACATGACACTAGTCTTCTACTTACACGCCAGTAAATGCACATTTGTTCCGCTATAGCCGTAGTATCTAAAAAACGATCGCTTCATTTTGGACCTCTATAGCCATCATGCCACAGAGTGAACTTCGCTTTGACGGCTATAGACGCCGTCAAGCGTCATAGTGTCCGTCAAAGTGTTAAAATGAAAGCATGTCTGTATAATGATTCAATTTTGCTTTCAATTTGTGTATTATAATTAAAGATACATTAGTATACAAAATTTCCGCTCATCTGGAGATTGAGAAGTTTAGAAAAATCGATTACAATATTTAAACCTAGATAGATATGCACTGTGAGTTGAACGCGTGTAAAAACAGTAAATACAATATTTAGCTATGAAAGATTCCAAATAGCAACGATCAGAAGATATCCATTACAAGAATATGATGTCTGTTGATTCCAGATTCTGTAGGCACAAATCACTTTTACGTGGTTATCTGTAGCTGTTTGTTTGGTAGGTTATATAGTAAATAGAAGTCATCTTACTAACACCCGATTAATTTTTCTGAATTTACACTTATCTCAGTCCTTATGGATATGAGAACAACAAAAAAATTAAATTTAAGCAATATTCAAGTTAGTTTAAAAAACTACATCTCGTTTTCATTTGTGGACGGTTGGTATCATCTTTCAAACAGAACAGGGTTAATTTCTAAAAAAAGCAAATTTTGAGGTAACAAATTTAAGCAGAACAAACGTAGAAATTCCCCATGTACGCTTCTCTCAGAGAAATCTTTAAGTGAAAGTCGTCCATCGTTATAAAAGTTTATTATTAAGGAGGGAATCAAGTTAAGTGAATGTAGTATGGTGCATGCATATTATATACAGTCATCTGAATTAGTTTCGAATTGTCTTGAGAATTTGTTTATCGCTATTAGCGATAGATTTCGCCAGAAATTGAATCTTTAAAGACATACATGATGCTGTATTAAACTGGAATTTAAAGGAATTTCAGAGTCACTAAAATTAAATAGATCTTTGCCTATATTTAAGTATTCTATGGTTGATTTAATTTTAAAACTAAATGGTGCACCTACCATTACAAGGGTATGGTACTCGTGATGTCATGATGGAGATTACTTGCAACTTTGATCATGTTCAGAAGTGGTGGTAATATTTGCTTACTATATACATTTTTCTTCCCTGATGACCTTCTAGCCAGATAACATTAAGACCAATTGAATTTTTCTGAGAATACTGAGAGATGATTTGTGTGCCTGACATTGCTTGAACCTAGCACCCTAACATTGTACCCCCTACGTTAACTCCTAGGTTATATCCTACTCTTGAATATTTGGTATTGAAAAGCAAAGAAAATATGTGTGGTCAATTACAGAAATAACTTTCATGGATAGATAAGCTATTAAATATCTGATTGGTTCTTGCCCTCCGGCAGAGTTTAGAAAAATAGTAAATAGATGCAATCTTATCCATATTAAATGCTTGAATCAAATAAAAAAAGTATATTTAACTATATGATTTTTTATAATGTATAATAATCAAACTTATAATTTGTATTTATTAATCAGAATTATTGCTATATATTAAGAAACAACAACTGTATTAGACTCTGAACTATGGATGACTGAAAACAGCAAGGGAGTATAATACACAGTGTTTAAGGTTTATTCAGTAATAAAAAGATTATAGCCTTGATACCAGTGATCGAGAGAGCTGATGTACTGCATCAATATGGGTCCTTTCCTTATAGGAGTCATACAAAGAAACAATCATTATTCCACACAACTTCAGTGGTAAATTAAACTCTCTGATGAATTCAAAGCCATGCTAAATGCGTTTTCACTGTACAACAAGAAATCTTAAATAAGGGAAAGTCTTCCACAGTACTGACTAATCTCAGGGCAAGGTAAAATGCTTCTTTAAGATGTTACTCTAAAAATACTAGACTGTAAAAAGACCTAGATAATAATGCACAATGTGTGAATCAGGACTTAGTTTGTATGAAATTCCTCTAAAGATTCAACTATTAGGTGTGATAAATAGCCTTTCTAAATTTCCTTTGCGAAATGTCCTTTCATCTGACTGACAACGATAATTCTATTCATAATTCCAAACAGAATATAACTTTTCTAAAAAAAGTCTAAGAAAAGGAATCTGTCGAGTGGGGTGAAACTTGGGTTGATTCCCAACTGATTCATTTAAAACTCAAAAAGGAAGCAGAGGATTTCTTAAGCATGATCCTTTTCAGAAACAACACTAACTCAACAATATATAAAATTAAAATAGGATAAAAAAAAGCAGGACAGAGCTGTCGAGAGAAAAGAGGAAGCTCGTAAAAGAAAACTTGAAATTAAAATATAAATTTCCATTTCTCTTGCTCGAGGCCAATCTCTTTACTACCGTGCGAAACACCGTTGCTTGAGTAACTGCTTTTTATGCTAATGACGACCTTTTAAGCAGATCAGACCAATCGACACAATTTGCTTCCATTAGTACTCAAGAAGCGAATCATGATGAAGTGTGAGAGAAGAGAAGTACTTGACAAGCTTTAAAAGCACTATTCTTTGTTATTTTGTGTTTTTTCCAGTGGCTTCAAGTGACAAAGACTGCAGACACGTCGTCCGAAGGTATACGCCTTAAACAATTCGAGAGTGAGATTAATCTACACCTCTCCCTTGTTTTACAGTATTCTTTTTGAAGAGCTCGACCCAGCCACTGGAAATTTAATTTGTTTTATTCCTTGGTAATTCTAAAAAGAAAAGTAATAATTTGCCTTTGTTTTTTTTCTGATCATACATAGAAATGTGTATTAAGCTTTTTTTTTAGTTTACCCTCTAGCCCTTATTTGCTTGATGTAGCTATCTTTACTGTTACATTTTCTAGAATCTTCATAGAGATAACATCATTAATTTTGAGTTTAAATTACAGCAACATATTTCTCTTTTATTTCCAGACTGTTCCATGAATTCTTCTACAGCCAGGTTTCTGTGAAAGAACCTACTGCCAAAAGAAAAGCTTTACAACATGTAACCAAATCTTTTAATTTTATGGCCAATAAACTGCATTTTTTCCTGTAATACCTTCCTTTATCTTTCTTTGAGTTATGTTCACTTTATTTTGATTGTGTGAAGAATGGGGTATTTTTAAGAGTAGTGTCTTACCATTTGGCTGTTAAGAATACGTAGCAGTATCTGTCATTATGAGCTTTAGGAACGCCTGTTATTTGAACGTCTAAACACATTTTTTAATTATGTACTTGCAACAAAAATCTTTTTGCTGTTGAAATACATTGATTTGTTTATTTTTTAAAGACTCTTCCTATAGGACAACTATTGAATAATGATAGATAGTCTAATAGCTAAGTATGAATATCACAATTATATACAATCGTTCTTATATTCTACAAATTTTCACTGTATGTAAGATGATCATATATCTTTAGAAGTCAAACAATCTCACAAGGCGTCTCCTTAATCAAAGACATTTACAAGCGTCATGTTCATTTACATCCTTTTACAGAATGGTAGACTTAAACCATTGTCATCTTCATTCGACATAAAAATTAAACTTATATGTCCAATAGGTAGAAGATGCAAATTGCCGTTGCACACACACACACACACACACACACACACAAAATAACACTCAGACATTCAATATCGAGTTCGTAGGTTTGAATTTCTCAGAAAACGTGGAGATTCTAGGCTTCAACAAGTTAGTCTTTGTGTGAGAAGGCTACCTTATCACGTGTTTCAATTTAAGAAGATAATGAACAGAAATATTTCTATTCTTATTGCATTTCATGGAATCACCTGTCTAAACGGTCTACATTGATCTAGTTGTCTAGTGAATGAAAACTTCCAAGTGTTATGACTCAGCACAATCTTAGTTTTGGCAATGAATTTGGATTTAGCAAAAGTAGCTACATTTCACGGTTGCTGCTATGAACCTTACTGTCAAAGTTCTCATCAGATTTTAGATTTACCACTTTTCCCATAATTTTATTTCTCCTTTCACGACTGTTTGTTCCATGAACCAGCGATTGTAAAGAAACTTAACATTGGATCCACAGTTATACATAAAATTATTCATGAAGATTTCATATGAAAAAATTAGTTTGTCAGTGGGTCCCCCGTAATTTAATATTACACCAAAAATTGAAGCATATATGCAAAGTATCTGCAAATAAACCCTAAAAGTATTTAATGATGGTGGACACAGCTTTACTTCTAAATTCATAATTAGTCATGAAACATTCATACTGTTTTTCAAGGGAAAAAAAATATGGTTCTTTGAAGATGAACTCTAACAAACAATGATGAAAAGACAACAAACAACAAAAAAAGTAATGTATGACATTTCCTTCAAAAATACAGGACTGGTCAAAGCCATCAAGCTGAAGAGACAGAAGACAACTACAGCTAGCGGGTACACCACAAAGTGTCTTTCAGAAATCTTTAAGAATTTATTCTAAAGGGACTAATGCTTCATCTTCACAATGCATCTTTTCACACGGAAAGATTGACAATCGAATTCCAGGAGTAAAAACACATCAAATTGATAGAACATATAACATTCGCCTAGTATTGCTATGTATGATGCTGGGTTATTTTTTATTCTAAAAAACTATTTACTTGATCGCCATTTTTCTTATAAAGATTGATTTGATGAGGTTATAAAAGTAAATTATTCATCGATTCCAAGAAATGGATGTCTTTAAGCTTTGGAAAATTTCCTTACAAAAGTACATTGATATTGGAAGAGATTATTTAAAATTTGTAAGCTGTACGATTTGAGAAAATTCTCTATATTGTAGCATGGAGAAAGATTATGCTTATCTGAGTTCTCTCATTTCCTTAGGAGAAGGTTATAGTATAACAATTCATTGGGGTATAGAGGAACATAAATTGGTTAACAGAGAAACAAGATTTTGGTTTCTTTATACGAAACGGGACTCTTATAAGTTAAATACGAGACAAAATAATTGATTGAAATACTTTAAAGTTTTCTAATACTTTGAATAGAATCTATTTATTACAAAATGTATTTATTAAGAGTATCTGGTACTTAAAAATAACAAAAACAACTTCTGCCTCATGCTGAGGCAAGACGAATGAATAAGAAGTACATATATATTCTTTCAACTTGATAAATGTCGAATAAACTTTACTTGCTCGTTGTGTCTGACACGAAAGTAGTTTAAGAAATAGTTTAGCTGATCGACATAAAAATCAGCGCTTTAAAATGGTTTTCTAGGAGATGGTCATCAATCAGTGACAGTTGACTCTAAAAGCTGTCACTCGCTTTCCTTCATCGATTTCGAGTGTTAGCGACACATTCGGATGTGATTTATAACCTGCAATGTCAACTACACCTTTTTAAATAAACCATTACTAATAAATCAGCTGCAGGTGGTATACTTCGTAATGAAAGCATACACATATATATTTCTAAACTACCTTTAACAGAAATCTGTCACTTTGACAAACATTCATTTTTAGAGGTACAACACTTTTATATCCCCTCAGTGCAAATAGTGTCTGGTTTTTCCAAATCCTGATAAATGACAAAAATAAAAATAGTTGAATAATCATGTGCCTTTTGTTCCTCTTTGCAATTCACAGATAAAATGAATGTTTTAAGTAGAATAAATGAAGGTATTAACTTTTATAAAATGCTATGAGGTAAGTTAATAAAAAAAACTATTTTTTTAAACATATAAATAAATATTTTTACCTAAGCAACATGCCCAGAAGTATTAAAAGATATCCCACACTCTAAGCTGATATGTTCCTCACAGAAAAAAAAATATTCATAGAGGACAAATTTTAGTACTTAAAATATTAAATTTTGTTTGGAAAGAAAATTTTATAAATATCTATTACCAGAATTTCTTTATAATTATAATACAATGGCATGCTCTCTTTGAAACTTTTCAAGGTATAAATTTGAATTTAAAGAACAAGATAAGATAATTTAACTATTAATGTTCTGTATAAACTAACTGATAAGAGATTTTATTTTAAAATTTCCTTTTGAAACCTAATTTCATTTTCCTGTGCAGTATAGAAGAAATTTACATTAACTTATGCATTCAGAAATATAATCTGAATCAAAGATTAAAAATTCTTATTAACATTTTGTAAAAAATAAAAAAAAACTAAAATGGTTTTATTATTTATACCTCTGAGTTTTTTAAGAGTCATTTTAAATCTTACAAATTACGGAAGAATGATATTTTATTAATTTATTTTTGGAATAAACATTTTTCAAGATCTATCAGTTTAAATGTCTAATAATATAAATTTCGATCCAGGGTAAGAGTTTATCTCTTCTGTTACCACAAAATTATAAAAAATGATGTGATGAATATTTGGCAGTTAAATATTAAAGTTAAAATATCTTCTGAAACTAAAATAATTTCCGTTCGTGAAAATTCATTTACTATTACTGGATTTCACAATATATTTATACAAGCTTGTCAAGGAAAGGCGAGTGTAAAATATTTTTTCCTGCATGAGAGAGAACTAATTAATTATTATTAGACTTACGTAGGATTATATGATTAATTATCATTAAGTTTGAAGAGAAAAGCTCTTTGAGTTGAATTTTTGATTAATTTATACTGAATTATTGACACTAGCTGCTAAGAGGAAAATAAAATATCAGTCATTTCCAAAATTTGCTCTTTGAAAGTTTCTGTTTCAAAATTTTACAACATAAATCAATAACGAAGGATTTATTTTTCAACTTTGAATTTCTTAATTGTTAAGTTAAAATTTTGATAATTTTTTTTTCATAATTAACACATATGATCTTAAATTATAATCAGAATTACGGCAAAGTTTAAAAAAATGAAACAAATGTATAGATTTTGAACCTAAAACTTTAGTTTGGCATAGAATAACAAAATAATGTTCTTAGGAATATACAGTGATATTTAATATTTCTCTTATGTCCCAATAAATTCCTATGGTTTTCTACTGGTAAGAATAAGTGAAATACGTTGTACAGACAATATCTTATAGTAGAACTACACTCTACATTATACATTGGTCTAATCGAAGGATGTCCGAATGGTAGGGTGCTGCTGTTCGGTACGCAAGAACCAAAGAGCAACTAACCAAATTTTGTCTATTTTTCGAGTTCATGGGTTCGAATCCTACTACTAGCATGGATGTTTGTAGCCGTTCGGAATCAGCTTTAACAAATAGGTCCCGGTCTCGTTAGCCCTCTTGTAGCAAGACAGTAGATCATAGCACTCCAAACCAAACCACACGGTTCTAAGAGTCATTCCATTTCTTACAGTTAAATGTTTTCAAGCAATTTGGAGTTCTTCCTATTTTTTTTGGCTGTTTCTCTCTTTTTTTTATAAACTTGCCGTATTTTCTAAACTAATTTTCTCTATTTTTCTTAATCTGAATCTCTTAAGTTCCACGTTTTAATCACCTCTAGGATGGTCGAGTATCTCGGACGTTGACGTTTGTAACCAGGGCTTCCGTAACTAGTTTCAGTTCCTATTGTTACCTTAGAAGAATTTTATCGTATACAAAAATTGATCGCAGTGGTACATACCTTATTAATCCTTCTTAGCATGATGATGGAAATTTCCTTCAAACCATTTAACCCCTTCCGGTATGATTTAATAATGAAAAACTGTGCATGAAATAACCATTTAATTTTTATTTAAAAAACTTGTTTCATTTTACAATTCTTACATATTCTTAATTAAAATCCACTTTTTACATAGTGTTAAATAATATCAGAAACTGTAAAATTAAGAAAATATCAAAGCAAAACATTAATAAGGTATACAGATAATAGTCTTCAAGCTAGTGGTACTTTTCAAAACAAAGTGCAAAGGAATTCTTAATTGCTTACACCGCCAAGTAGTCTCACTTTTAATTTGATTCTTGTAACACACACGGCATTTCTTAGTAGGTTTTCTTTTATTCTGACTCATTAATTTGGCAATGACTTGTACCAAGTAAACAATATGAATAGTGACTTGTGATTTTCACAAGTGATAAAAGTGTTGCCAAATTCAGTACACTAGAAATTTTAAACTAAATTAATTATCATATTTAACAGTAACTTTAATCGCATGACGAGTGTAGCTCGTCATTGTGCGGTATGGAATGAAAACCTAATGACTACCTAGACTCGTCATTTTACCGGAAGGGGTTAATGAACAAAAAATTGTTCTCAAAACAGATTTACTGTAAATTAGTTTTTGCTGAAAACTTTTTCACGATTATTACGTAATAAGGTGTGTAGTTGAATAAAAAAAATCAAATATCACAAACATATTGGGTTTAAACTTGTTATTCCGCTATTTGCTGTGGCTGGAATAAACTTGACATTTTTTAAATATTTATAATTAGAGATTTTCTTTGCTAGTAAAAGTTATAATTAGTAGGAAATTGTTTTTTTGTGTGTTTCTGATATTTTTTGTGCAATTTATATCGAATATCCCAAATAAACTTTTCAAATCCATCATATTGTTTTATAATTATTTTATATTATATACTTATACTAGGAATTTTGAAACATTATCCCTTTAATCTAGAGCATGATTTATATCTCCCTGATTTATTTCTCACACACACAAAAAAGAAAAACCCATATAAAGAAGGATTAAACAGCTTTCAAGTAACAAACATATTCATATTATTCGTAGCTAACAAATTTTGTCTATTATTTGTGCAGTCTTGGAGGCGTAAATAAAGGTATATCTCAGTAACAACAATTAAATTTAACCGTCCAACATACAGCTTCTCTGGCAGTTTTAGTTTTTTTTTTCAATTATTTACTGTAACTCAATTGTCAACGTTATCTTGCATAGCATATAAAACTTGCAAGATAAAAATTTTTAATTTTAAATATAGAAGAGAACAGAAGTTAATAGTTCTCAAAAATATTTAATATTTTTTCTTTATAACACGACTTACATAAATATTGAAAATTTTCTTTCTAATAGGAAGAATTTTGAAATATTTTGTCTTTTGATCTTAGAATATGTAACTTACATCATTCTGTGTGAAAAATTATTTGCTTCCCGATAAGAACAGCTTGAAAGTTTTTAAAATTTTATAACGTAGTGGCTTAACTAGATAGTTTTTACATTCATGAAAAAGATATAAATCCCAATGAGAAGCTAAAAAATATATTAGAATATTTAACAAGGTGATGTGGGTATACGAACGTAATTGAACAGTTTATAACTAGTTTAATAAATTAGAACTAGATTTCTTGTTTGAGCATGGAAGGAGGGAAGCTGGGGAGTGCAGCTATATGATGGAACGCAATAAATAAAAGAAAGGAATTGGAGAAGAGAGAAAGAAACACTGTTCACTTTATATATATATATATATATATATATATATATATATATATATATATATATATATATATATATATATATATATATATATATATATATATATATATATATATATATATATATATATATATATATATATATATATATACATATATATACACATATATATACATATATATATATACATATATATATACATATATATATATATGTGTATATATATGTATGTATGTATATATATATATGTATATATATATATATATATATATAAGTATATATATATATACATATAAGTATATATATATATATATATATGTATATATATATATATATAAGTATATATATATATACATATATATATATATATATATATATATATATATATATATATATATATATATATATATATATATATATATATATATATATATATATATATATATACAGTACAGAGCAAAAAAACTGGTACAAGCATGCGTATGCCATATAAAGAGATAAGGAACCAGTCAGAATACGGAGCTGCGGTTGGCAACGACTATATAAGACAATAAGTACCTGGCTCAGTTGTTAGATCGGCTACCGCTGCTACAATGGCAGGTTATTAAGATTTAAGTTAGTTTGAATGTGGTGTTATAGTCGGTGCACGAGATATGTTACATAGCATCTCCAAGATAGCGATGAAATTTGGATCTTCCAGTACGACCATTTCACGAGTGTACCTTTAATATCGGGAATTCGGCAAAACATCAAATCTCCGACGTCTCTGCGGCCAGAAAAACATCTTGCAAGAACGAGACCAATGACGACTGGGGGAGAATTACTAAACGTGACAGAAGTACAACCCTTCCTCGAATTGCTGCAGATTTCAGTGCTGGTCCATCAAGAAGTGTCAGCGTCCTAACCATTCAACGAAACATCATCGATATGGGCTGTCGGAGCCCATATTGAATTCCCAGTCGTGTACCCTTGATGACGACATGGCACAGATTTACGTTTTTCAACACCGACATTGGACTGTTGATGACTGGAAACAGGTTGCTGGTATGACGAGAATCGTTTCTAATTGTATCGAGCGGATGAACGTGTAAGCGTATGAGACATTCTCATGAATCCATGGCCCCTGCATGTCCACAGGGGACTGTTGAAGCTGTGAGGTTCTGTGATGGTATGAGGCGCGGGCAGTTGGAGTGATATGGGACCCTTGATACCTCTAGATACGACTCTGACAGGTGATAAGTACATAAGCATCCTGTCTGATCACCTGCACCCATTATGCATTCCGATTTACTTAGGGAATTTCAGCAGGACAATGCAACACCCCAAAAGTCCAGAATTGCTACATAGTGGCTCTAGGTAACCTCTCCGGTCTGTCAACATTTTCGTTGGCCATAAAAATCCTCAGACAAGAATATTATCGAGCATACCTGAGATGCCTTGCAGTGTGTTATTCAGAAGAGATTTCCACCACTTCGTACTATTAAGGATTTATGGACAGCCATGCAGGATTCATGGTGTCAGTTACCTTCAGCACTACTTGAGACAGTCAAGTCCATGACGCGTCGTATTTCGGAACTTCTGCGTGCTCGCGGTGACCCTACACGATATTAGACTGGCGTACCAGTGTTTTGGTTCTTCAGTGTTTTATGTTTTTCTGTATATTATACACGCAGATGTATTACATATATGTGTATGTGTGTTAAAATACTATGAAAATAAATTTTTATTTCCTTGAGGTCAAGGTACATCGTTTTTCTATTCATCCAGTTTAAATGTATCTAAATTACGTCGACATTGTTTAAGTCCTTTTTGGTCGTTTATTAATGCAAAATTTTTGAAACAATAAAAAATTATTTTAAAGTATATATGAGCAATTAATACCATTTTTTCAAAAACAATTCCACAACTTAATTTTCATTGAACTTAATTCTTCATACAGGAAGGCTAAGATCTCAAACCAAATTGAGGTAACCGATGAATTCCCAGAGAAGGATGAATTAATTATTAAAGTGGTGAAGATTATTAATTTTTTTTCTGTCTCAGAAAATTTTTAAATAGCTATTACTCTTAAATAAGTAAACTCTGAAATAAGTATACACTCATAGTTTCGGAGGGGAAAATACAGAGAGCCTCCTCATGATTCTGAATTCCAAATTACAGTATCTTTCATTGACTTGGGGCATTATTGGAAAACAAAAAACAAATTTTTATTTTTCATCATTAGAATTTATAAATACATTCATACATAATGTTTTAAAGCATTTGCGTTATGTCCTTTTTCCCCATTGCTTGTTTTTATGCAATAATTTCATAATTCACTGTGAGATACATAATAGTTAACAGATTACGTAAATGCTTTTCGAATAAAATATGACAACTGAGACAGAAGTTAGCTTTAACTACTGGATTAGCTAGTGATGAAAACTAAAGCTGTCATTTTAAAGAAATTTGAAGTTCTTTAATAGACTATGTAAAATAAAAATGTCATTTGTATGTAAAATAAGTACACGTAGGGATGTAAAATTAGTAGGAATCGTCTCTTTTAAATATAAAATACTGATGAATTATCTCTATGTACAATAAATATAAATATCAATTTTTAACTCAAAGAAAATGAAAATGCCTAAATATTCGAATGGTTAAATTTCTTATTTCCAAATCCATTTACGATATTAAATAAATTAGCTTAGTGTATGCAGATGAGCTTTTTGATTATTACTGAGGTTATTATTCTATTGAAACTTTATCCCAGTGTGATTCACACCTAGCTATTATAAAGCCTTCTAAGGAAAAGGACGGAAAAATCTTCTCTTTAACATAAAACACGAGCAGTGATGACATCAGAATTTCCCTTCTTTCAGTAACGACATCCATCTTCATTGAGGACTCATCAATCATAAAGTTGCGCAAAAGTCGTCCACAATGCATTCACCTGGGACGTTATACGACATGAGAGATCCAATGAACATTTTCTGCTCAACAAATTGAAAGCAATGTACCTCCATTATATTCAATACAATGCTCGGTAT
The DNA here is from genome assembly GCA_032207245.1 of Pardosa pseudoannulata. NCBI lineage: Eukaryota > Metazoa > Arthropoda > Arachnida > Araneae > Lycosidae > Pardosa > Pardosa pseudoannulata. Next base: position 73,541,192 of record CM063498.1, read on the forward strand.
ATGATATAAGAAGTAATTTTGGCTATGATAGATTGGTACTTAAATTAATTATACTGTGAAATACGAGATGGAGTCCCTCTGTCTGGTATAAATAAATTGGAGAGGAGCAGGTAAATGAGGGAATTCAACGACGACAAAAGTATCTGTGTTGTCTCTGAGGAATAAACGTATAAAATTGTACCATATTTTTGTCATAAATTTTTATTTACACATGATCACAAAAATAGATGGCAGCTTTTAGAATTAAAAGAGAAAATCGATAAGATTTTTTAAGATCAAGATTGTAAAATGTTTAAGAATGATCAGCTATGTCTCCATTGGCCAATCAATTATGAAACTCTTTTGATTATTTATCAGTTTTTGTTATGTTTTATTAGTTATTATAGTATTTATAAGTTACGTATATAAATTAGTGAGGAAGAAAATTCATGTGTTCATGTAATTAGTTGATGAAAGGCCAAACTACATATAACTTAAATAGAATAGAATTTTGCTATTAATCAAAAGACTCAAAATTAAATTTATTGACCGTCTACAACATCCCGTCTGTAATTTTTTTTCTGTGCTCAATATCTGATGTTGTTATACGAAGTACTTGTAAATAATTTCGTGAATTAAGCACATGATCATAAAGAATGACCACAAAAGTTAATTGTACGCATACAAAATCGTAATTTCATACAAATTATAGGATAGTTTGTGAAAATAATAAATGCTTTTGAGTTTATAAAAAAAAATAAATATCTACATTTAATGAAATAAATATGTATTAAGGATTATTTTTGAAATAAATAAAAGTACAAGTCAGTATTAGAATTCAAATTTTAGCTGTTGTTAATAATATTAAAAATAAAATGCCATATAACACTACGATGAGCTTTATTCTTACATAACTAGCATATAGCCCGTCATATGACGGGATCAGTAAACTTTTTAATTTTCCAGAATTGTAAAGTAACCTATAAGGCAGATAAAAAATGGCTTGTTTTTGGCTGAGAATTATCTGGCATACGCTCAATAATTTGTTTATCTTCATACTCTTCTAAAGTCTTCGATACCGTGAATACAGTTTAGAATCACGTTTAATTTATGTAGTAAGATAATTCAAAGCTTTTTAGCTACGTCTAAATTATCGTTAAGTTCTTCCCAATTTATTTGCCACAGTAATTAATGGAAGTAAAGGAATGAAACTATCATTTCCACTACACCCTGGGGATAGATAGAATTTTTTGTTAATACATATGGTAAAATTTTCATTGCAACAAGAAATAATCTATGATTAAATTAAAAAATATCACATATTTACCTAATTTATTATTTAAGCCAAATATAAAAGAAAAGTTTTTGCGTAATATCTAACTTCAGTGAGAAAACGTATAAAAATAATGTAGACGATATTTAAATAAATTAAAATTAGAAATGATTAAATGAGATAGTTGAAAGAAAAACGTCATAATGATAGAAAAATAAATGTTATTTTTACCTATTTATTATATGATAAATTGATAAATTTAATTTCCTGCTCTTAACCAGGGAAAATAGGTCTTGAAATGATGGATTAAATGCTAGAAAAGGAAGGGGGGAATGGGTGGATTTCGAACGTTGCTAATACTAACTCATCAAGAATCCAATATGGATGCCTTTTTCCATTCCAGGTACAACCACTTCATAAATTCGAGGACAGACGGACAGATAACTTAGGCTATTATTATATAGGGGATATAAAATCATATATGGAAAGTCATATGTCTGGAGTCATAACTCTCCAGAGCAAATGTTTAACCTCGCTGAACATGAGTTCTGCTTTAAAATGATACTTATAGTGTTTTTGTCAAAAAATTTCTTGGGCAGGGAAAACACTCCACCCAAAACATTCGTGCGTGCACAGCGTACTCGGTATAGTCCTCCGGCCCGGGACACATTTTGAAAATTTCATTTTAGCCCGCGCTTAAAAGTATTTGCCCACCCCTGCTTTAAGGTATGCATATTTATTACAAGCAACGCATTTTAAAGCCCTGATGTAATTATGCAGAAAAAAGAATTTTGGACGTGATTCTAATTGTTTGAGACGTAATCTACAAATTACATCATTGCTTGAAATCAATCTGCACATTTAGATGGGAAGATTGATTACAAACTGTTTTTTTAAACCCGGATGCAGTGACGCCGAGAGAATGATTTAGGATATTATTCAGAAAGCGCTTGCAATTATTTGCAGGTAAACAAAAGTCTGTCATTCTTACGTGTTTGCCT
>CM063498.1:73548444-73585944 GCA_032207245.1 Pardosa pseudoannulata
CACTGCTTAAATTAAAAGAATGAATGAAACAAACATATTATCACTCGATTTTAGAAAAATCTCCTAGTTCATAAAATATAAAAACGCATTCACGTTAAAATACAAAATAAATAAAGAAAACAAACTAACAAAGGTCAATAATGCAAAATTGTAAAAAAAAAGTAAGCACAGCAGGCAGCTGTTTCTCTGGAAATAATCTCATTGTGTTCACAAAACACCTGTTTTTATTTCATTTGTGCATTATTTTATTTTAAATTGTATTACTTGTAATTCTCTTTTTGTGAATTACCTTCAGTTATAGTCAGATATATTGCAGTAAATTCTGAAAACAATTGCAAAGTATTTCTACTTGTTACAAGAATTTCTTTTCCTTTATAAACTCGAAATTCAGGTTACTATAAAGTTGTTGGGATATTGATATTAAGTAAAAAAGGTATTACAAGATGTAGAAAGAAGTCCTTTATGAAAAGTTTTATCAGTGCTTTACTTTACATTCTATATAACTTCTAAAATGTACTGAATGTTTTCTAAGGAATTCTCTTAACCATAGAATGCCTTTAGCCCCTAAGACGTATTGTCATTAATAAGCTATTAAAACACAAGAAATAACTTAAATGTTCAGTGTATCCTATTTTTAAATGAAAGCATATATATTAGTTGCATATTCTTGCTTTAAAATAAGTTTTAAAACAGTTATCTTGCAAATATAGCAGAAGTAAAAAAGTTAGACTAACACAGTATAGCGTTCTAGGGTTAAAGTAATTGCTTGTCTTGAGGCTTGTCTTGACAAATACTTCGACAATGAGATTCAAAGTCGTAGATTCCTACCCCAACACGAATTTCTAAGCTGGCCTAGCCGAAGCTATTCATTCAAAACTCTCATGCCAAAAGAGGTCACCCAGCTATTTCGCCCCTATACTAAGTTTAATCATTATGTTCCTTCAATGGTAAAGATACATAGTACCTTTCGAGATTTAAAATCTTCATTATAATAGCCCTTTGTTTGTTTCATTATAAGAACTTTTGCTCTTATGAGAATGAATTTTTGAAAATTCTTATAAGGAAATTCATTAGCTTTAAAGAAATTATTTAATTTTGTCATTTCAAACTGTGTATTTTTTAAAATAATATAAAAATATACCCCAAATGAAAAATATTAAATACATTTATCCTCATGGTAATTTTTAAACTATGCGTATTAGAAACTTAATTTTTACAGGAACTTGAAGCTAATAATATTTTTTTATTCTGTAATCTGAAAATAAAAATAAGTGAGGTGTAAGAAATATAAAATATAATTATCTTCTATTTAATATGAAAAATTAGTTGATAATTTACATACTTTAAAAGCCATAGTAAGTGAATTTATACTTTTTTTTTACTTGATGTATAATTGATGTACTTTTTAAGATGTGTACTATTTCATATGGTAAAACAAAATGTATTTTTTTTATAAAGTTAAGTATTTCTTAATGATCAGAGAAAATTATTATTTTAAACAAAACAGAACTTTTCCTTTTATATTAAAATGAAAATAGGCTGTTTTAATGAAGATGTTTCAGCTATATAGGTACCACGTCCCACAAAGCAAACTTTCCTCAGGCACAAAATCCTTAAAGTGTTGTGTAACACACACACACACCCACATATATGTGTGCATATATACATACATATATATATATATATATATATATATATATACACATTCATATATACATATATATATGTGTGTGTGTGTAATGATATTTTTATCACTTTCGGTTCAGATTCTGTTTTCTCGGTAATTCTTTTCTAGCAACCCTAGTGAATGTTCTCGAATGTTCCCAAGTAAATTGTTACCGGTGGCATACCTAAAAATAGAGTTCTGACTCTTAAGTTTCGTTATCCATGTGACATGTGTGATCCCTAATTGGTTGGCACCTAAAACTATAAATGTAATTGTTTGGACAATGTCAAGAGTTTATTCGTTCGTTCGACAGCTGAATTGACAATATGAATGAACTACGACAGTTTGATTTCCAGTGTCTTCAATTCGTCCTCCTTCTTTTCCATACCACCCAGAAAGACTGTAGGGTGTTAATGTCTTCTCGGAATTTCCACTTCGAGATGAGGCAAAAAGCCTCATTTCATATTTCATAAGCCAGTATGATTCGAACCTACTCAGGAAGATCCAGTGGATTTGAAATGTCTTCATTTCGTTGTCCTTCTCTTCTATACCGTTCAGCAAGATTGCAGGGCGGTAATATCTACTCTTAACTTCCACTTCGAGATGAGGCAAAAAGCCTCATTTCATATTTCATAAGCCAGTACGATCCGAACCTACTGAAGAAGATCCAGTGGATTTGAAATGTCTTCATTTCGTTGTCCTTCTCTTCTATACCGTTCAGCAAGATTGCAGGGCGGTAATATCTACTCTTAACTTCCACTTCGAAATGAGGCAAAAAGACTCTTTTCATATTTCCTTATATATTGCTTATGCCCCCCCCCAAATTAAAAAATCTTATATTCTTTGCTTTTCCAATTGAAATTATGTAGCACCTTTAGAACTGAAGAAATAGTTTGATAAAACTGTTATAAAATTCCCCCTTCCCTGGAGAAATAAAGTAATTCCCTTTTAAATTTTTAGGATTTAGCTATATAGAGATATTTTCCGTAACCAAACTGAAAAAGTTATATACTTAATAAAACGAGAAGCTCTTATTTAGCAATTAACATTGTATAATAAATGCCATATTTTTCTGTTTTGGTAAAAAAAATAATTAGTAATAATAATTAGGAATTATTTTAATTTAGCTTTATTAAAATTTCAGCCTTGTGATTTACTAAATTACTTGTATATTATTATCTACTAACTGTTCATTAATGTGATAAAAGATTTAGATTTTTTCTTCAATAATAAAAAAAAATTTATCGAAAAAATCGCAAAAGCCAGTTTTCTAAAATTTAGGAATTTATTTGTTTTATTCACAAGCAAAATTTTAACTCTTCTCCTAACTAAATAGAAAACCTACTTACTTGATAAAATGATACATGCTTATTTAACAACCAACATTTCATAATAGCATCATAATATTCTACTTTTCCTATGTTAAAGATTTAGTAATAATAATTTTTACGTTAAAATTATAGATTTGAAATAATTCTATCTTAAAAGGAATGCATATTATTAAACGTTTATTAAGGGAATTAATAATATGCACTCTTATTAAAGTTATTAAAACTTCGATATTGTTTTTCCTCTTAAGTGGGCATTGTACTCTTCTTTATAAAAAGATTATTTTTAATCCAGGCTGTTTTGATAATAACCTATTTTTGAGCCGGCTTGAAGTAAAAGTTCTGCTCTGTTTAAAATATAATTGTTCCTACATTATTAATAATGGTCTAACTTTCTAAAAATTAGTTCGTTTCCTTAGATGAAGCAATGTATTTTTGAAATCATTAAACATACACAAAACAAGAAAAGACAAACAGAAATCCAGCTATCTTATTATTTCACTTTATTTTATTTTATATCATAATAACGGCTAATTTTTTAAAGTTTCAATTTCTTAACAGATTTTAACTTTTTTTAAAAGTTTTAAATGATAGACATATTTAAATCTTTAGGTTTACAGAATGAAAATAATATTTATTTTCAATTTTATATACACTACTAGACTCTAACTGCATAAAAACTGTTTATTTTTGTTATACAAAACAATACATTAAAAAAATACAAAATATATACACTAAGTGTAAAAAATAAAAATCTACTTACACACAAAACAACTTTTGAATAATTAAAAATTAAAAAAATATTTTTGTTAATTTCAAAGGAAAGTTAATTATCCTTTTTTTCTGTCAACCTCAATTATATTAATAAAAATATTATACTATAGCAAAATACAAACTAATTCCTTCTAATTTTTAATTTATTAATAGATTTTATTTTTATTTTTCAATTTTAGATTGTCATATACCTTCAAAATAAAATAACTGTTTTACTTCAATTTCGTATAAAATTTTAGTTTCCAATTTATATATTTCAAAAGTTAACTTAAGTGAATTTCACTATTTTTCTTTAGTGCATATTTTGACGTTATTTTAAAAAATATACTACATGAAATAAAAAGATTAAATAATTTTAAGTACTATTAAAGACTTTGCAAAAAATTCATTCTAAAAGGAGCAATAATTTTTATTTTATAATCAATTGAAAAAGGGCTTTGATCTCAGAGGCAGTCTCAGATGACCCTTAAAAGATATAATTTATCGAAACACTTGGCAAAAGACAGTGTCGGGTTTCATTTATTTTATTACTGTGGGAATAGTTGACTCTATGACTTAAAAATGTTTTAGATAAGGATATAAATGACCTACTGAAAACCAATAAAAGGCTGAAGATTTATTGAGAGAGAAATACTTTAAGATTTATAGAGTACCACATAACGTGTAAATCATTTAGAAAAATCCCAATGAAAGTAAAATATTGATAAGACACTTCCTACACATAAACACTTCAGATGCAAATTAGAAACATATCTTTATTAGGAAAAGAAACAAAGACTTAAAATTTTAGAAATTTGATAGATTTGTTTAAAATTATCTATTACAGGAAAAAAGTCCTTCCTTCTATAAATTAATAAGCAAGCTTCTGGCTGGAATATAAAAAACAGATTTTTTTTAATATTTCCGATTTTATTCTAGTTTTGAAGTTCATTGTTGATATAGATGTTTGAATGTCCAGAATCAGATTTTACACGTTAACCACTTCATTAGCAAAATATTGTTTCTTACGCTAACTAAATTTTTAGAAGCAATCTAGGATTCCTTAAGCTAAGCTAAATGCCAGCCATTACTGAAGCTAAACTTTCAGTTATAAGGTACTATGTCCCCAATAACACATAAGGATATAAGCGTATTATCTGAGTAATTTAATAAGCCGGAAAAAAAACGTGAAAGATAATTTCAGAATGTAAGTCGAATTTATTATCATCTAAATGATAAATTAAAAAGGTTAACAAGAGTTTTAATTATGATAATCCTACTGCAAAATGTTTAAAAGGACTAATAATTTTCTTATTAATTGTCATCAGCATAAAAGCATAGACGAAAACAAAGAATGAAATGTCTTTTTTAAATTTATTATAAGTTCATTTATCTTAAATAGTTGAGTAAATGACATTTTATCTTTTAAAAAAAGTAACAGGTTACTGTATTTATTTTTGTATGCTCGCACCCTGTTCTTTATAGGAAAACATGCCGAAAGTATTTATCTCGGATATAGCGTGCACCATAAATTTGACATACAAGTAACTTTCCCAGGGCAGTAACTAGAGCGTGGCAAAGGTGGCATTTGCCACTGGCGCATCAGTCTTAGGGGCGCCGTGCCGTGAGGAAAATGGGGTCTGAAAGAGGATGATTCGCTCCAAGTAGAAACAAGAAAAAGTTATAAAAAACATTTTTTACGAAACCCAATGTGTTTAAAAATTATTTTTCATGAATTTTCTTATTTTTTTTAAATATTTCAAGAGACTAAATCTATTATAGATTCCTACAAAATGTTTACCAAACACTCCTAATATGCCTTAATAAAATTTCGGGTATTTGTTTTAAATTTTGAATTTCATAAAATTATTAAAACTGAATTTACATTTAGAAATTTTCCAATTTTTTTATGAAAATTCACCATCTAAATAAAAAATAGCCTCCTCAAATAAACTGCTCAGTTTATCAGCAAAATACTCCCTAATTATTCAAAAATATTTTTAAGTATTAATAAGGAAAAATAGAAAAAAAAATAAAATTAAAATGCTAGGAACATTTTAAGAATTAAGAAAATATTTTGTGAAATCATTCTGAATTCTAAATATGTATGTATATATATATATATATATATATGTATATATATATATATATTATTAAAATCCCTTATTTACGCATTTTAATATTAATTTAATATTAATTTAACTTTTGTTCATAAAGTACGTTCGGGCTTTGCGTGATAATTCTGATTTTTCCCTCCATACACGTTATAGACTTAATTCAGCCTCTGTCTGTACTACTTTAGCCAATAGTTAGCGCGTTCTCTTTAAACATGGGTATTTTTTATCACGTGATCAGTTGGGCTTAGGGATTATTCGTAGTATTTTTACCCGAGGAATCCCTACTTGAAAAGCGTATGTGCGGGATTACATTGTCTATGTGCACGAGGTTGTAGAAGTGTTTGCCTGTTGTATGGATTTCATGTTTCTGACCAGAAATAAACTGTGTTGTGATTTTGAATGAGTCTCACCCATATTACACACACACACACACACACACATATATATATATAAAACATGTTTATGTATTTTCTCACTATATTTGGTGGCAGGGGCGCAGACCAGTTTTTTGCCACGGGCGCTGAAGGACCTAGTTACTACCCTGAACTTTCCAGACTGTAAACCAACTGCTATGGATATGAAATTAATCTGTACCAAACTATGTTTCTGAGTCATTCTTCAATTTTAATTTTTCACCCTAAGAATGAAACATCCAAACTTGCAATTCTCATTCCTGAAACTGGAGGATCACTAGGTTCCTGGAAATATTAATGAGGATATGCCGAGAACAGAAAATTGATGAAAAGTTACGAAGTAGAATTATTAGCTTATTTGGTTTTTGTTGGAGTATTACGATCTACATTTTGCTGAATGTGGGCTAATTAGACAGGAGGGAACGAGGTCTGAATTGTCAACTACTACTTTAAGCCATTATAAAACAGTTACTGAAATGCATGCTAGTAACGGAATTTGAATCCGTAGATTCCAAAAAGTAGTGTAATGTCGATTCGGCCATCGTTTAGCATAGTGTCAGGGCGGTTTGCTAAAAGCCAGATAAGGGCCTGCTGGATGGCTAAGGGTTCTGCTTTGTAGACGATGCAGTTATTACCTCTAGTGAAAGACTAGTAACACCATGCTTTCTCCATAGTGTTATTTGCACTGTTGCAAAGAAGCAGAGTGGAAGTCAGTGAAAGTGAGCAAAGTAGAGTGAAAAAAAACAACAGTTAATGTTCTATTTCCCCATTTTATATTCTTCCTGAATGCCTGTCTTAATTCATACGTTTATCTGGAGATTACTTGAAGTGAGTAAAAATTACCCCACTTAAAACTCGCATCTACAGTTTTTGACATACATTTTTGAAAAAAAATTCATGTTCATAAATATGATAAATGAAAAATTGTGCAGAAAATGTTGCAAAACTTGCTTGATCGACACCAAGTCATTCCGGCAGATGTCGTTATATATCAGTTCTTATTACGACATCTGGGCTCAAGTTGAACTTTTCCTTTTTTTCGTCAGCAGACAAGAATTTGTACACCGACGTAGAACAGATGTGTTTCTGTTGTTGGAAACATTTTGTTCTGTTCTATTGTCATTTCAAGGATTTAATGTCAACGATTTCTGTACACTTGTGACAGTCCTGTTGAAGGGAAAACTCTAAAGATTGGGGTCCTTCTAAATTTAAGAACTTGATGGGAGGATATCGAGATGGGTTATTGACGGAACTTTTAATGTGGGACTGTGTTATTTGAAGATCCCTCACTACAATCACATGTCATTCAAAAAATGTCATTTCTATTCAAAAATCAGACTTAGAAATGTGGGCCTCATGCGTGTTACTTTATTTCAGTGACAAGCATGTCTTTGAAAAGCATTCTAAGCTGGGGGATAAAGCATTTTTTATTCAAGTAAGATATTTTAAACTTGTACTACAATTAAAAGAGAAATGAGTAGAAAATTTAAGACTTTAAGTCAATAAGTAGGTAAGAATGAATTTTCATATTTATTAATAAGCGAAATAAAATGCTAATATTTTATCGTATGAAGTATTTTTGGTTTTTTTTTCTCTAGTCAGTGCTTTAAAGATAATTTATCTTATTACAAGTTTAAATTTAATATTTAAAATGATTAAAAAGAAATAAATATAGTTAATACAAATACAGTTACAAAAAATATAGTTTAAAGATCATCCTAAAGATTTGTATTGCAAATTATTAAATTATTGAAATTTTTTTTACAGATGCTAGGCTTTTATAAGCGATTTTAAGTCCCACGGTGGAAGTTACAAAGAATTTTTGAAATATATTAGAGATATGAAAGTTTGTGTATATACACTGAGAACTTGGGATTAGTCGCATCAAAATTATTTTATAGTATTTTTAAAAATTTAATTTAAAAATATTTTAGTTGATTTTAGTTGTTTAAAATGCTCCTTGTGATTTAAATTTTCATAGCTTCTTACAAGTTTTTTAACAAATATTTCTAGTATACTCTTTTTAGGATAAGTATGTATATTCCTTTTAAGTTCGATTTCATAAAGATTACTAAAACTCAAAATTAGAAAAGATCTGTTTGTTCACTAAATTTCAACATACTGACATAAACACTCTCGTATAAATTAATTTCTCGAAAAAAGAACGAAATATGTTGGAAATTATTTTTCACAAGAAATCATATTTTTGGATAATAAAATTTAACAGATTTAACTAACAGATTAACAGATAATAATAATTAACAGATATAATTTTAAAAGAATAGCTAATTTTTATGATTTTTGTTAGATTAATTTTGTTATAGCTCAAATTTTATCACTAAAACCTGTATAATCTAAAAATATAAATTTACATAAACCCCTTGTACCCACGACAATCTGTTTGAGATTGGTATCGACAAATCATCTTTTTCAACATCTGAAGAATGGCTACACGGAAGTTCTATTTCTTCTCACTTCAAGGAAGATTGATGCATGACAACGTGCCAACATCAGAATCACCTGTCAAGAATGTAAAATCCGTTATGATTAGTTTATACCTTCAAAGTTTGGGTTACATCCTTTTTCTGCTTAAAAATATTGCAAAAATGTGAACATGTTCAAAGTTGTTTGTATTAAGCCGATGAAGTTGCTTGGCATTTGTGATGGGGGAAATTTAAGTTCCCAAATTCATAGTTCATTACAATTCAAACCCAAACTATTTGAAAATGAAGTGTATTACAATATTCAACATCAAACTAGTATCTGAAGAACTTTAATTGATATATTTAGAGGCATAAAGTGAAATTAAATCGCAAAGAGTATTTAAAAAATAACAAAAAATTTCAATAATTTCAAAACTAAGAATTATCTGGTTAAATTTTTTAATGTAAATATTTTATTCATATGTGTATGCTTATGTGTTCAAAGTTTTGTAACTCCCAGGTCATAATTTACATTAACACTTTGTAACTATTACCGTCTCCTTAAAGCAGTGATGAACAAACTATGATCCACGAGTTGCACATGCTTCAACTGAAGCTATATCCGGTCCGCTACTTATATTAATATTAGTAGTTGAAAAATTTTCGTTGTCGACGATCTTAATAATAGGGTTAATTAAGAATGCGTTCAAATGATGCATAAAGGGAAATTTTATTGTTCATTAATATGCTATATTTATTTATTTTCTAACAGGCAAGACACAGTAGTGGAAATTTTTTATTGAAAATGATTTAAAACTTTAGCATATAAAAAGAAACTTATTGTAACAAATTTGCAGAAAATTATACAAATATACATTTTTTCTATATTTAAGTGCATAAAAAAGTAAAAACAACGTTTTAAAAGAATGATTTTTACTTGTTGATTACGAATTTATATTAAGTACAGCAAAAGAATTAACTCATATTTGTCTACTTCATATAACGTTGTTAATCGCCAGGGATGCGCTGAAAGTGTTAACTTGCTGTTGAAATAAAAGATGGTCTTTTGCAAGTGCAGTCTTATTAATCATATTAGCATAAGAATTTTCGAAGTATAGGTCTTTATCTATTTCTTTTAGTATTATTGAGTTGTAAAATAAATAATTTTGTTCGCTAAAATCGATTTAAAAAATCGATTAAAGGGATAAAGCACGATACAAAGCCTTTTTGGGAATAATAAAATTTAAAAGTTATATGTGAAACTTTGTGCTCATATTTTTTGAAGTATAACTAATGAAATTGATTTAAAAATCAATTAATTTTAATTAAAATTATCTGATTTAATTAATATTCTGGAAATGGTACGATTTAAGCAGTGGTAAAACATACTCACTCTTCTTATATATAGCTGTTCAGAAGTTCAACTTTGACAATTTGACTCTTCCCCTACATTAAAATAAATTTGTGAAGTCATTTTCTGATTCAAATTCATTTACATTATTAAACCCTGTTTAAATTTAGAAAAGTCTTAATCAGCTATTCAATAAATAAAAAAATAACACCCGAAATGCTCAAAATATGTTAAGTAATATTAGGTCAAGATAAACAATTTAACTTTTTTCATTTAGTGTGTACATAGCATATAACCAACCGAAAAATATTAGTTGTAGAAAATACTTTTTGGCTAGAAATGTACTATGTGCTCTTATTGCGAAGCTTTAGATATTTTAAACTTTAAAAACGTATTCAGTGGTCCCAACGCGGGTACCTGGTTTCACAATCACCCGCAATCTTTCCGAGTTACCGCACGCTGGGTCCGGCTTATTTTGGACAATGTCACTCGAAGGAACTTTTGCCATTCCCACGAGAAAGCTGGTGAAAAGAATGGCGGGAACAAATAAAAGGACGATGCAGATTATTCTAACAGAACGACTTTTTTGAAAGAATGATCGTCTGGTGCCTATTGCACACAGAAACACAAGTGATGATCTTGCAAATAGCGAAACCTAAACTATAAGGGTCAATTCTAAAAACATATCAGGTATGCTGAAAGCAAATTTTAAAATTCAAGACAAATATGGTCCAAAGTGTTAAGAGCATATAAAGAGCTAAGAACTTTTTGGTAAATTCTGAAGCATAAATTTCAAGTCACTTGTAAAGCCAAAAAAAGTAATAAAGCAAATTTAAGGTGGGTCTGTACCTGCCATATCGAATTCTTCGTGCTCAATATTAGCCCACGGGAAAAATAAAATTCCGTATAGTCAGCTCGCATTTTACAAATTCTTTTTAAAAACTATACCACGTGATAGAACAGGAAATTTTCTAGAATACTATCATTGTATTAAAAAAAAAAACGGCATAATTTTAGCCTTGTGTATAAAAAAATATATTGATTTATTAAATGCGTAACTAATAAAAATTTATACAGATCATATTTCTTTTCTATTCTCTAGAAATTTCCGCCGAACGATAACCGATTGGTTAGGGTGCTGGCCTTCGGTACTGGAGTTCGTGGGTTCGAATCCTACTGTGGCATGGATGTCCGTAGACGTTCGGAATCGGCTTTAAACTGTAGGACCCGGTCTCATTAGCCTTCGTGTTGCAAAAAATAGACCGTAGCACTCTAAACCAAATCAAACCAAACTAGGAATTTACAGTTCGTATGTAAGCTGTTTATGTCTAAAAGATAAATATTTACATTCCTTGATTCTAAAGTAGCCTCCACACTATGGTCAATTATTCACCACTTCCTGATGGTGACTTTAAACGATGGTTTACGGGTTGCATCCACACTGGGCCACTAAATGAGCAGAGCGAGTGGATTCGTCCATAGGGTCTACTGCGCACTTTAGTTGTGCATCTGGCTGCCTTTGATCTTTGGCGAAAAATCGCTCCCGAAGCCATCCTTTATCGTCTGCTATCGTCGACCTCGATAAGCCATACCCCCTGCAGACGGAGGTGATGGCTTGCAGTGGACCATAGTGGGGAGGGGCCTTAAGGAGAACAACCGTTAAAGTTGTGTGTTTAACTAAATAACTAAAACAACTTTTAAAAAAAGTCAGTTTTCGGGACTGAGAATGAAATTACTGTAAAATGTGATAAAAAAATGTTTGTAAAAATAAAAATAAAAATAAATAAAAATGAAAAAAGTTTGAGATTCCAGCGTAGTAGATTTATTCTTGTAGGACACTCTGTAATATTTAAAGTTGTTTTATTTTCTTATATGTTTTACTCTGTGCAGTTAGTAATAACTTAGGGTTAAGATTTTAATCAATATTAGAGACAAATAATTAAGTAATTCATACTTACTTTTCACATTTGAAAAAAATTATAGTAGTTCAAAACGAATTCAAATGCAAATGTAGAGCCGAATACATAAAAGGCAACGAAGTGATAAATTGTTTGTCTACTTTTATAATTATAGTAGAAACAAAGGATATTTTAAAGCACTGATTTTCGCAAATTTATATATGTTTACACCCAACGCAGTCTGCAATATTTAACATTGGCTAAAATCGTAATGAAATTTTTAGAATCTGCCTTTCTCAATTTTTTTTTCAACTTTTAAAGTATCTGTTTTTATTTATAGTGTCTAATATATTCGGCAAGAACATCGACTGAAAAATGACGTATAGGTACATTTATTACGAAACTTTAGTACTGTGTTTATATGTGATGCCAAATAGATCTTTTATCATGAAGTTTTTTTTAGCATCGGCATCCTATGATATTCGAAATTACAGTTTATTACTGATTAGAATAAGTTGAGATATTTAAAGCGGAACTACATGATATAAATAAAAATGATTGCAAAAAAGCTAAAAAGGTCACACTAGTTGTAGAATACAAGGTGTAATTAAATGGGAAAAAATTATTTTTAACAGTATTACATGTAATTAATTTATTGTCTGCTGTACAAAATTTGCAAAGAGCATTTTTACTGTTTACCTTCAGACAAATACATATATATATACATATATCACACACATATGTAATATAAACCTCAATAAACCTCACTATTTAAGAGGGTGTGCATTTTAATATATTTGAACTGTCTTATGAAATAAAAGCCACGCGATCCTTTCTCCTAAGAAAATATATTGTACACTGATATCTCTACACGATAAAAGTAAATAACAAGAAACATGTTTATGCACTTCATATATATGTATGCATTTATATTATATATATATTTACATACATACATACATACATACGTACATTTATATATACATATATATATATATATATATAAATATATATATATATATATATATATATATATATAAATAAACCACATATGTATTCGGATAATACTTTTGTCTAGTCTCAGCTCATATTTTTTTTTCTTAAGTTTCATATTCTGAATAAAGTGGATTACAAAATAAAAAAAAGTCACATTAGATTGATATTATAAATCTAATGTGACATGAGTTGAGAGAAAATGGCAAAGATTTCCTTTTCATCTGTATTTTTCTGTTATAAATTTATTTTATATTGAATACTGTAACTTTTCTGTTAAGAAAAAAAAATATGTATGTACCGTACATTTTATTCACAAGCACAGTGGACGTTTTAGCATGATCAATGCTATAGAGAGCATTCAATATCCTTCTCTGTAAAAGAAAAAAAAAATCCGTGGTATCACTGGTATCTTTCTATGATGAACGTATTATTTTCCTTTATCTATAGCACATCTAAGAAAGGAAGAAAAGACTGACACCATGAAAATATGAAATATAATAAATATTATTACGAACGGTCGGTCTGGTATATTTATACGTAAATATGTGGCACCCATGGTGAGCTAGCAGTCTTTCCGTGAATAAAACAGTCGCCGTTCATTAGGTACTCGCTGTGCACCTCCTGCGGCGCAGAATTATCCGGCGCTAAGTTTAGAGCATTCCCGGATGATCTGAGAACCCGAGTGGGGGGTAAATATCCCGAATTGCAGGCATTCTTCCCCGTGATTAACCTGTCAGTAACTAGGTCCTGACAGGGCAGATAAATAGCGCACCGTGGGTAGGGAAATCTCCCACGATTCGTGCGAAAGTAAAATCGGCATTCGTCTAGGGGCGATTGTTTTACAGCACCATTACAAACATGCGTTTAGACGTCGATCAAATGAAACGGATATGATGTTCCGTTACAAGGTGTATTTATACGTAACTTTCGAGAATGCTTCGGATTTGTAACTTTTGAGAATTCCTCGCTTTAACCCCTTAACAGTTTCATTTTCTTCACGAGTTCGATCCAAAAAATGTTACAATATTTTATTGCGTATTATTGTTTTATTTACATTTTTAAGCTGGAAGATGTTATTAAAAGGAATATTTCTAAGTAATTTAAGCATGCATAACAACTTTTTTTACAGGAAATAAAATAATGTTTTCCCTGGAGGTATTTTCTCTACATGAATGCCAAACAGGGAAGTTACGTTTACAGTTGTGAATGTAAAAAAAAAAAAAAAATTCGATTATAATTACTACACAATTATTTTCGAATGCAAATTCTACAAGTACACTTACTTAACGTGCTTTTACAAAGATCAGATTTGGTGTGATAAATGTTGAAAGAGGGAAGAGTCTAATTTCACAGTCCGAACAAAAATACCTAGTCACACATAGAACACATATAGCAATGGTTTGCACGTCTTAGTTTTATTTTCTGTACGTGGAATTACCTGTAAAACGTTTCTCTCGGTCAGTCTCCCAAAAATTCAAGCCAAAAACTCAAAGATAACAACTCGCGGAGTAATGCAAAACCTATCAGAAACCCCCCGCTTTTAAAACCAAAAGAGTACACTGCGGAAACTCACATATTGTGGACATCTACACGACTAATTTGACGTTAGAAATACAAAAAATTACGGCCAAAACAGTGAGACCGACGAAGAAATCAGATTGCCCGTACGCCGTGCGTTGCAAATCATTAAAGACACGGTAACCGCGCCCGTTCGGTGTACGGGCAAAACAGTCAAAGGGTTAAATAACAGCAGACTGTGTCGGAGGAAACTATTTGAAAAAAGAAATATTCCAAAAAACGAGTTAACACTCTTTTCATGGTATCTTTACTTACAGGAATTTACATAAAATTATATGGATGGAAAGACCACAAATTATTTATAACTATATAGCATTTCGTGGCTGAATTAAGCTCTTTGATGAGGGTGTCTTGTAATGTTCATACATAAGCTTTTTTGCGTGTCAGTCTTATCTAATAACTTATAAAAGAAGACGATTTGTGTAAAAGTAAAATCCACATTTTTCCAAGGCGATTTTTATAAGAGCCCTGCCGAACGATGGCCGAATTGTTAGGGTACTGGCCTTCGGAACCGGATTTCGTGGGTTCGAATCCCACATTGGCATGTATGTTCGTAGCCGTTCGGAATCGGCTTTAAGCAATAGGTCCCGGTCTCATTAGCCCTCGTGTTGCAAAAAGTATATCGTAGCACTCGAAAACCAAACCAAACCTTTAAAAAAGCCCTCAGACCATTATTTCATATTCTGAATAAAAATTGATTGCAAAATACGAAATATGTTATTTTATAAATTTATTATTTATATCATATAACTTTCATAAGATTCTGTAACTTTTCTATTTAGAAAAAAAAAATATGTATGTACCATACACTTTATTCATAAATACAGCTGGCATTTTGGTATGATCAATAGGAAGCACACAATGCATAGTTATAAAAAATTTGCATCCTTACCCTCCACCTAAAGTTATGCAAAATCCTACAAGAGAAGGCCGAATGATAGTAGAAGAGTTAGAGTGCTGAACTTCGGCATCATTGTTCGTGGGTTTGAATCCCAGTATAGCATTGATGTTAAATTTTCTGTTGTATTACTGCAATTCTAGTTACCTTTCTTTTCTTTCTGTTATGTATTCTATTGCTGGGAAATTATATTTCAGATAGTTAAGGTTTTAGCAGCCCAGAACCAATTCAAACAGGTGATAACCCAGACATTTGGGCTGTTTTGTGGCATAATTTTCGCCTTGAGTGTAAAAAAAATATATTGATTTATTAAATACGTAACTAATAAAAATTTATACAGATCACATTTTTTTCGTTCTCTAGGAATTTACTCCGAACGATGGACGATTGGTTAGGGTGCTGGCCTTCGGTATCGGAGTTCGTGAGTTTGAATCCTAAACTAGCATTGATGTTCGTCACCGTTCGAAATCGGCTCTAAACAGTTAGTCCTGATGTCATTAGCCCTCGTGTTGCAAAAAAAGTAGACCGTAGCGCTACAAACAAACCTAAAAGCAAAGATACACTTAATAATCAGCGTTTAAACGTCGATTAAATGAAAAGAAGTTTCCGAGATAAGAAAAAATGGGTGTCCCCCAAAGGAGTTAGGAGCTGGGGTTAAGAGTTTTTCAATGTAAACAGAGTTGATGTATGTTTATTCAAACCTAACTATTCCACGTTTGATAAAAATCAGTCCAAAAACAAAAATTGTGAATTTACAAAAAGCCTTAGCTTTAGCTTGGTTTGGAGTGCTACGGTCTACTTTTTGCAACACGAGGGCTAATGAGACCGGGACCTACAGCTTAAAGCCGATTCCGAACGGCTACGAACATTCATGCCACTGTGGGATTCGAACCCACAAACTCCGGTATCAAAGGAAAGCACCGTAACCAATCGGCCAACGTTCGGCGAATTTACAAAAAGGAGAAAGATAAAAAAATTCATATATATGTTTATAATTAGATCTATAACTTTTCCTATTTTACCCATCTACATACATTTGCATATAAATTTGCTTATAAAAAAATTCTTAGCGAAATTATTAAACAGAAGAAATACGTAACATATCTATGTATAGCATATAAAGAAAGAAAAAAAAATCCGAAACAAATTTTACAGGTATTCATAGCATTAGATATAATGCTAATAAGAAACTTTACAAGAGAAATATGACCGTCCATTCATAAAAAGTGCATACGTTGCTAAACTTTAAGAGAGGAAATACAATATAAAGATGAGAAGCAGCTTTTGTCAGTTCTAATCTGATTTAACAGTGGTTTCTGAATACGATAGTAAGAGTCTGGTGTATATTCCCTCTCTTTTACTCTTGTCATTTTTTTTCCTTCTTCTCTTCATAGTCTAATAGAAATTGCCTGTCTGAGAGACAGTTTTAAGTATGTGCAGACGTTTATTACGATAGCAGGAATAAAAGAGGGTTAAAGTTAGAACACAGTAAATAATACAAGTATGAGAAGGAGCATTTATAAAATAAATATGTCATTTATATTCTATATTTATTACAGTTATCTTTCAGAGACCCTCAAAATATTGCTTACGATTACATTATACACCATTTTTATCTGATTTAATAAAGGTTTCTGAAAACGATAGTAAGAATCTGGTTTATATTCCCTCTCTTTTACTCTTGTAGACTTTTTCCTTCTTCTCTTTATAACTTAAAAGAAATTGCTTGCCTAACAGAAAGATTTAAGTATATGAAAATATTTATTACTGTAATATGCAGAAAAGTTAGTTAAAGTTAGAACACAGTAAATAATACCAGTAGATGAAGTGATATTTTATAAAATAAATAAGTCATTTACATTCTATCTGTAGTAGTAGAATTATTTTCCAATTACTCTTGAAATAGTGCTCACGATTACATTACATACTATTTTAATTTGATGTAACAGTATTTTTTGAATGTAATAAGAGTTTAATGCATATTTCTCGTCTTTTACAATTGCCTATTTTTTCTTCTTCTCTTTATAATAGAAGTTGCTTGTCTAACAGACAATTTTAAAGAGTCCAGAATATATAATTATATTTTTAAAAATTATAATAGCTTTGTAATGGTTTTTTCTCCAAGTATGTGCTTACGAGAGTATTACTATACATTAAAATTAGAACACAATAAATAATATGAGTAGATGAAGTGATAGATTAAAAAAATGAGTCATTTTTATTCTATCTGTAGTAGCATTATTTTCCAATTACTCTCGAGACAGTGCTTTCGATTACATTACATACCATTTTAATTTGATGTAACAGTATTTTTTGAACACGATAATAAGAGTTTGATGCATGTTTCCTCTCTTTTGCAATTGCCTATTTTTTCCTTTTTCTCTTTATAGCCTAATAGAAGTTGCTTGTCTAAGAGACAATTTTAAGGAGTCCAGAACACAAAATTATATTTTTAAAAATTTTGATAGCTTTGTAATGAATTTTTCCTCCAAGCATGTGCTTATGCGGGTATTACTCTACATTAAAGTTAGAACACAGTAAATCCTATAAGTAGATGAAGTGATATTTTATAATATAAATAAGTCATTTATATTCTATTTGTAGTAGCTTTATTTTCCAATTACTTTGAAATAGTGCTTTCGATTACATTACATACTATTTGAATTCAATATAACAGTGTTTTTTTTAATGCAATAATAAGAGTTTGATGCATATTTCCACTCTTTTACAAATGCTTATTTTTCCCTTCTTCTCTTTATAATTAAGAGAAGTTGCTTGTCTAGGAGGAAATTTTAAATTCTCCGGAACATAATTATATCTTTAAAATTTTTAATAGCTTTGTAATGAATTTTTTCATCCAAGTATGTGCTTATGCGGGTATTATTATACATTAAAGTTAGAACACAGTAAATCCTATAAGTAGATGAAGTGATATTTTATAATATAAATAAGTCATTTACGTTCTATTTGTAGCAGCTTTATTTTCTAATTACTTTTGAAATAGTGCTCTCGATTACATTACATACTATTTGAATTTAATATAACAGTGTTTTTTTGAATGCGATGATAAGAGTTTGATCCATATTTCCTCTCTTTTACAATTGCCTATTTTTGCCTTCTTCTCTTTACAAGTAGTAGAAGTTACTTGTCTAAGAGACATTTTTAAAGAATCCACAACACAAAATTATAATTTTAAAAAATTTAATAGCTTTGTAATGAATTTTTTCCTCTAAGTATGTGCTTATGCTGGTGCTGTTATAAAGTTAGAACACAGTAAATAATACCAGTAGATGAAGTGATATTTTATAAAATAAGTCCTTTACATTATATCTGTAGTAGCATTATTTTTTAATTACTCTCGAAACAGTGCTTTCGATTACATTATATACTATTTTAATTTGATGTAACAGAGTTTTTTAAATACAATAATAACAGTTTGATGCATATTTTCTCTCTTTTGCAATTGCCTATTTTTTCCTTCTTCTCTTTATAGCTTAATAGAAGTTTCTTGTCTAAGAGACAGTTTTAAACAGTCCGGTACACAAAATTACATTTTTAAAAATTATAATAATTTTGTAATGAATTTTTTCCTCCAAGTATGAGCTTATGCAGTTATTACTATACATTAAAGTTAGAACACAGTAAATAATACCAATAGATGAAGTGATATTTTATAAAATAAATAAGTCATTTACATGCTAGCTGTAGTAGCATTATTTTCCAATTATTCTCAAAATATTGCTTTCGATCACATTACATGTTATTTTAATTTGATGTAATAGTCCTTTTTGAATACGATAATAAAAGTTTGATGCATATTTCCTCTCTTTCACAATTGCCTATTTTTGCCCTCTTCTCTTTACAACTAATAGAAGTTACTTGTCTAAGAGACAATTTTAAAGAGTCCACAACACAAAATTATAATTTTAAAAATTTTAATAGCTTTGTAATGAATTTTTTCCTCTAAATATATGCTTATGCGAGTATTACAATACATTAAAGTTAGAACACAGTAAATCCTATAAGAAGATGAAATGATATTTTATAAAATAAAAAATCATTTATATTCTATCTGTAGTAGCACTATTTTCCAATTACTCTCGAAACAGTGCTTTCTATTACATTACATACTATTTTAATTTTATATAACAATGGGTTTTGAACACGATAATAAGAGTTTGATGCTTATTTCCTCTATTTTACAATTGCCTATTTTTTCCTTCTTCTCTTTATAGCCTAAGAGAAGTTGCTTGTCTAAGAGACAATTTTAAAGAGTCCGGAACACAAAATTATAATTTTAAAAATTTTAATAGCTTTGTAATGAATTTTTTCCTCAAAGTATGTGCTTATGCTGGTACTGTTATACATTAAAGTTAGAACACAGTAAATAATACCAGTAGACGAAGTGATATTTTATAAAATGTATAAGTCATTTACATTCTATCTGTAGTAGCATTATTTTCCAATTACTCTCGAAACAGTGCTTTCGATTACATTACATACTATTTTAGTTTGGTGCAACAATGTTTCTTGAACGCGATAATAAGAGTTTGATGCATATTTCCTGTCTTTTACAATTGCCTATTTTCTTCTTCTTCTCTTTATAATAGAAGTTAGTTGTCTAAGAAAGCATTTTAAAGAGTCCAGGATATATAATTATATTTTTAAAATTTATAATAGCTTTGTAATGATTTTTTTCTCCAAGTATGTGCTTATGAGGGTATTACTATACATTCAAGGTAGAACGCAGTAAATGCTATAAGTAGATGAAGTGATATTTTGTACAATAAGTCATTTACATTCTATCTGTAATAGCATTATTTTCCAATTACTCTCGAAACAGTGCTTTCGATTACATTACATACTATTTTAATTTGATGTAACCGTATCTTTTGAACACGATAGTTAGAATTTGATGCATATTTCCTGTCATTTGCAATTGCCCATTTTTTCTCCTTCTCTTTATAATAGAAGTTGCTTGTCAAATAGATAATTTTAAAGAGTATATAGTTATATTTTTAAAAATTGTAATAGCTTTGTAATGATTTTTTTTCTCCAAGTATGTGCTTATGATGGTATTAGTGCACATTAAAGTTAAAACACAATATATCCTATAAGTAGAGGAAGTAATATTTTATAAAATAAAGAAGTCGTTTACATTCTATCTGTAGTAGCATTATTTTCCAGTTATTTTCAAAACAATACTTACGATTACATTTGCATATTATTTTAGTTATACTATTTTAATATTATTATTAATAAGAATTTGATGTATATTTCCTCTCTTTTACAATTGCCTATTTTTCCCTTCTTCTCTTTATAGCTAATAGTAGTTACTTGTCTAAGAGACAATTTTAAAGACTCCGAGACACATAATATATTTTTAAAAATTTTAATAGCTTTGTACTGATTTTTTTCTCAAGTATGTATTTATGAGGGCATTACTTTACATTAAAGGCAGAACGTAGTAAATGCTATAAGTAGATGAATTGATATTTTATACAATAAGTCATTTACATTCTATCTGTAGTAGCATTATTTTCTAATTACTCTCGAAACAGTGCTGTTGATTACATTACATACTATTTTAATTTGATGTAATAGTTTTCCTGAATAAGATAGTAAGAGTTTTCTGTATATTCCACCTGTTTTACTCTTGTTTATTTTTTCTTCTTCTCTTTGTAAATAAATAAGAGCAGCTTGTCTAAGAGAAAGTTTTAAAGAGTCCAGGATACAAAATTATATTTTTAAAAATTATTATACCTTTGTGATGAATTTTTCATCCAAGTATGTACTTACGAGCAATATTACTATGTATTCAAATTTTTAAAATTTGAACTAAAAAATAAAACTTTAAAATTTAAAGGTATTTTTATTTAACTTATAAATGAATAGCTCTATAATTTGTTTTTCATTTTTATGTAGAAAAAGATAATAAATTAACGGTTTCGAGTTTTGAAAAAATATTGATTGCAGAATTTTTAATAAATTCATAAAAGTAAAAAAATTTGAGTTCTTGTCTGATAAATATTAAAGAGAGGGCAATAAATTTGAAAATTATATTCTTGATGAATTAAAGTATCCTTACGAGCAATATTAAAAGCATATATATGAAAAATTTTTACAAATTTTCAACAATATTTTAAAATTTAAGTTTATTTAATTATATGAATATCTATATTTGTTTTCATTTAGTAAAAAAATAATAAATAATTTATTTAAAAAAATATTGATTGCAGAATTTTTAGTAAATTCATGAAGTAAAAAAAAAATTATTTCTGTGATAATATATTGTTTTGAGGGCAATAATTTGAAAATTATATCTTTGAATTAAAAATCCTGAAGACAAATCAAATAAAAGTTATTGAAAATATCTGTACAAATTTTCAACAATGTAATTAAAATAGAATTTAAGATATATCAATTTGAATTTGACAAATTTTGAAAAATCAATCTGAAATAATTTAATTTAAACATTCCAGTACTCGTCTTTTAAGAAACACCTATTATATAATTTGTTACAATACATTAAAGTATATGTCATTAACAATATGATTAAGTTTTTTAATATTTTTAACTATAAAATAAAATTAGAGTATTATCATAATATTAAATAAATTATAAAAAAAGTATTAATCAAAAATTTATCGCAAATACTTTCTATATTTATTTTAATATGTAGTATATTTTAGGATTAAAATATTTTAATTAGATTAAAATAAGGATAAAATAAAATAAGATTAAAATAAAATTCAAATAAGATTAAAATAATTTATGCGTCCCAGATTCCTTTTTAAGTATGTGCAGTTGTTTATTACGATAGCATGCATAAAAATGAATTAAAGTTAGAACACTGTAAATCATATAAGTAGGTAAAGCGATATTTTATAAAATTGATAATATACTCTGCATGTCACTTCCAAAAAATTGCCTATAATTACATTATGTATAATTTTAAGCCTAATAGGCTGTTTTTGTGGTTAAAAAAAGATTTTAATCCATTTTGAAGGTGCAAAGGGATTTCTGGGGTTGCAAAGTTTGTTTGTAACTACGATTATCCTCCGATTGTTAATCGGATAATTTCTTGCCGTAGGAGATGCAATCTCTACATCTACCTAAAGACAACCCTGGTGCAAACAATGGGTGTCGAAAGCTTACAGATGATACACTATTGGATCTATCACACTTAATCCTCTGTAATGCACTTGAGATCTACAGCAGTGCCTCAGCAACATGCATCTTAAAAGTAATCCTCGAGTTGGCCCTCACAGAAGCAAAGGGATTTACATCGCTGTTTAAGCTAAACCCTATCTTTGGATAGTTTCCTTTTAAATGGTAAAATCTTCAGGTGAAATACATGGGTAGTCGTGGAATACTATAGGAATTCATAGATGTTAGAAATAGAAAATGAAAAAGTATATGGTTTGTTGCTTCATACTATAAAAAATACCAGACGGTTTCTTTATTAGTTTCATCTTTAAAAGGAGATTTATTGTTTTAAAAAGTTGCACTTATATATATATATATATATATATATATATATATATATATATATATATATATATATATTGCATAGGAAAACAATTATAAGACCAAGCTGTCTGGGTATGTAAGGCGACATTTCAGTAAAACTATCAGTAGAAACCAAATTATTGTTAAGGCTATAGTGGACCTACATTCGTCTGAGAGAAAAATAGCTGAAAATTCCATATTTCTATGTCATTGAATTGTGAGATATAACTAAAAATGAGTATCGTAGACGGTGTTTTGATATCTCCCACTATATGGTTAACTTAATAGTTACTAAAGTAGATGGTTCAGTTATTATTAATAACAACTTTAATAAATTTATACAGCAGTGTTCGAATTTTAAGCATTTAAAACACCCCAGATGCATTTCGCACAGTATTATACCTTTTAAATTTAAACACAATTTACTTAGTATAGGATAAAAGTTAGTTTAAAATAATATATTTAAAACAACAAATATCTATCTTTAAGTAACTAAAAAAATATTATAATATTGTGCAAAATTTAATGGATGTTTTAAATATTATTATTTTTTCTAACTATATTTCCAGCGAATATTTACGATAAGAACTAAGTTTTATGTTAAAGTGTATAAGGTATTCCATGTATAAAAATTCAAAATTATACGTAAAAAAATATCCGTATGGAATATTTTCAATAATGTTTTTGTTGGATTAATTAATAATTAATAAATTTTAAAATTGTTAAGGTTTTACATATTACATTAAGGTTTTAATATATTGTTAATGTTAGTAAGTTTTCAAAAAACAATTGGTCAAAAACGAAATAAATTTTGAAAGTTTGCTGTCCTTTTTGGTTTCTTTAGTCCTATTATAGAAAAAAAAAGGAAGGACATCGTAGTACTCCGAAGCAACCAACTTACTAATCCCCTTTTCCCTAAATGAAAAAAAAAGTGGGAAAATTTAAAATTTACAAATAGGAGTGAAAATGCTATAATCACACTTATTGCAAGATTGTTTATTCGGCTTTTTTGCAATACAGTAAACACTTAAAATGTGTGCTTTATGTATGAAAATAGATATCGAATCTATCAGTTTTTAAAAAATGTAATTATAATGGCAGATAAGTATATTAATTTTAATTGAAATTTAGAGTAGTTCAACACTCAAAATTAGACCCCAGTTATTCAATATAATATTCAGTTTTTAAATTCCAGTACGGTAAACAAGAAACACCGGGAAATGATTAAATGTTTTAACAAAGTAAATAGATATATACCTTGAGAATAACTTGAGATCATTGTAAAAGTTGCTCAATTGTAAAAACATTCTTTCTTGGATTTAGGTGTATTTCGATTTAAGGGATTGTTTCTTTATGTTTTTTAATGAGAATAACGGTATAACTTTCCAAGGAATTTTAATAATTTAAAACAAATTTAATTCTTTCCGAAAGTAAGATTGATTATTAGAACTTAATGCTAACATTAGTTCCGTAAAAGGCATTTACATAAATATTTTAAGCGGTTAACAGGTGTTACAGCTGCCGTACTTTGTAGCAAAGCAGTCAACGCCCTCTGGCATTTTATATATTAACTCAGTAGTTAGTTGGTTCGAAGAGTAATAAGCCAAACGATGGATGAATGGCTATGGCATTGATCTTCGGTACCAAAGTTCGGGGGTTTGAATCCCTCTGTGGCATGGATGCTCGTAGACGTTCGAAATCGGCTTTAAGCAGTAGGTCCCAGTCTCATTAGACATCGTGTTGCAAAAAAGTAGACCGTAGGGCTCCAAACAAAGGCAAACCAAACCTAGTGAAGTATGAATTAATTATAACATTGGTGAAGAGTATCAATTTTTTCTCTACCTCAGGAGGTTTAAATAAGAATACACTTATAGTTTCCAAGGGGAAAATATAAGGAACCTCCTCGTGATCCCGAATTCCACATTAGTGACATCTTTTAGAGACTCTTCAGGCTTTAAGCAGTAGGTCTCTGTTTCATTAACGCTCACACTGCAATGGTAGACCGTAGCACTCAAAACCAAACGAAACCAGGGTAACAGACTCTATGATTTGGTTGATATCCATATTAGACGTTCGGTTCTATAGTGATCCAAACTTCGCTCTTGGAATTTTCTATACACTTCTCGGAGTAGAAGTATAAGCTCTAGTGTGTCTAGCAATAAAATTGAGCAAAACACAGTCAGTTCTCGTTAATTTGCTAGTTATTTTTTTACTATTTTCCTTTCCGGTAATGAGCTATCGGTGCCCTCCACAGGTTTTGTCAGGTAAATACATTAAAAACAATGTAGCTGATAATTAAATTGGTGGTTATGAAAATGCAATTTATTCAAAGTGATTTTGAGTCTCAGTTATTTTGTGCAAAATCTAATTATAATATGTTGTTGAATGATGCAAAAGTGAAAATAATATCAATAAATATACATAAAATATGCAGAAAGTCTGAAAGTCGGAAAGTGAAACTAATGGCTCACCCCATAAATTTGTGTGGCCCAGTCTAAATAAAAAAAATTTAGAGTGAAGTTTTTAAAAATTCTTTCAGGTGGTCTTAAAATTTAGATATTCTTTACGTATTTTATTGTACTATGTATAAAGACATTTATTTTGTATTGTGAAATTATAATAATATATTAATATAGTAATATAATAATATATAATAAATTATAAATATAAATGATTTATAGTACATTATTAATGAAAAAAACCGAACTTTATAACTACTGACAATACAGAAAATATCAAGTTTTAAATATATTTGAATTCTAAAATGGTAGATACCTTTAAAGTTTTAGGTTTACAGAATTAAAAATATATTAATCTTCAATTTGATATAAAAATTAGTTTCTAATATTTCAAGCATATTTTAAAGTATCTTAAGGTTAAATTAATTTAAATTTTTTTTCCTTCAGTGTATATTATTTTGAATTATTTTTAAAATATATATTACTTGGAATCCCAAAAGAAAAGTTTTTTTTAATTATAGTGTTAATAAAGAACTTGTAGAATTTATTTTTTTTTATAAGAGCAGAAATTTTTATTTTATGATGGATAGGAAAAAACTGTTACAATAATTTATAATGACTGTTATACGACTTTAATTCTATGAAGATACTATGTCCCGTTAAGAAGATACATCCGCCTGTTTCTTACGTAATGCCGGTTACGAAACCTATCTGAAATTTCTGATTCATATTTCGAGGGCAAAACTGATGCGGCCTTTTCAGCGGAAGAAAGAAAATCCCTGTCGTCGCTTTTAGTGTCGTACGCCGTTCGTGTAAACAAAAGGATGGAATAAATGAAAAAAAAGAAAGGGGCAAGCGGTGTGTCTTGTGCCGTCGAATTTTGGGCGATCGGAGACTGCGGATGATGCAAGGGTCCGGGGTCGGTGGGGGTCACGTGAGCGCGCGACGCCCGACCTGGCGCCAGGGCGCGTGGGCGGACGGAGGCGCCCCTCAGACCGATCAGGCACTCCTGCCCTCTCGCACACACTCTTTCTCCCCTTCCAGCCGTAAGTACATCGGAGGCATTTTGCAGCCCCTCAGAAACCCCGAATTACCTCTTTCCTTCACCGTTTGCTCCTCCTTTGTGTGAGCCATAGCATATGATTTGCAATACCGCAAAATTGCCAATTATACTTACAAAAAGTTACCGGTAACTCAAATATAATATTTTCTGTTGAATTTATTACATCCAATATTCATTCCGTATTATCTTTTCATACTCTTTATATTGTCAAGAATTTCTAGTATATTATTGCAGATTACTACAGATCATAATATTCATCAGATTAATGCAGATCAAGAAGTTTATAGCATTAGGAGTATCAAACTCAAAGCCGGAACTCAAAGTCGCGCGAAGATTATTTACATAAATTTTATTTAATATGAGTAACGTACACAATCTGAAAGAAATTTTATAAAAAAATGTTTATTTATTCTTTTTCAGATACTTAGCACCATTTTTCTATTTCTGGTTTAAAACTATCAGCAATTACTAACTTTAAAACCAGTAAAGGCTCGGGATTTGAAATTCCTGGGAGCTGCAACTCTCGAAGTCTAGAAACATATCATAGAAGCGAGCTTGATAAAATTTTAAAAATTTGCAAGAAAATTAATTTATGAGATGTTGGTATATCTCGCTTAAAAATAAAATTCGTTCAAGGGATAGATCAATAATATTTTTTTAATGTCTGTGAAATTGTTGAACAGTTTTTTTTCAGTTAAAATAATTGTAAATGCATTTGGTCTATCATGATTTACAGTTATTCTCAAAAATATTGCTATTTTCCTTAATGTTGAAACACAGCGTTCAGGCAAACAGTATCCATATAAATGCAATAAAAGCTATGTATCTGTATAACTGTAATGTCTGTGAAATTGTTGAACAGTTTTTTTTCAGTTAAAATAATTGTAAATGCATTTGGTCTATCCTGATTTACAGTTATTCTCAAAAATATTGCTATTTTCCTTAATGTTGAAACACAGCGTTCAGGCAAACAGTATTCATATAAATGTAATAAAATCTATGTATCTGTATAACTGTAATGTTCCGATATAAGACCAAACACAAAAAACATTATTATAAACACGCTAGAAACTGAACGAAGAAACAATCTGATGCTTTACGCCTTTCACCGCGAATTAAAATGCTGCGCATTAATACGTGTAATATATGTCACTGTGATGCACATGATGCTACTGTTCTTAATTAGTCTCCAGTGAGCTGAAGTAGTCCAGTGACATTGACTTTTATATTTTTTGGATGTTGGTTAAGAAATCAAACACTTTAAGCAAATATAAATAAATTAATAAATATATTTTATATACACAAAAATAGGGGTTGCCGTAGTTCCATATTGTAGCTGAAGGAGCAGCCCCTGTTCAGAACTGATATTAGATAATTGCCCCTTATCTTAGTTGGATTCTACCATTTATTACTGTTCATAAAAAGAAAGTCATTAATTATGCTTGTAGTTACTTCTAAACACTGAAAATATGTCACATGCAAACTTGTGAACAGTTAAAAATCGACCAAATTTTAAACATAACAAATTTTTCTCTAGATTCACTGATTTCCGGTTACATCACTTTGCATTTCTTAGGGTGACATATTGATATTAATTAAAAAAGTGATTAAAACATCTCAAACTTATCTTCTATTATCTGCAAAATGCATCTCAACTTATTTTACGCCAATGGCGCTATTACTTTGCATTCTAAAATAAAGATAGTTTGACTAATTGTAATAGTTCCATCTTTAACATTATTATGCATTATACATACTCTTAGTTCCTCAGATAGGTAGTAAGTGATAAAGAAGGAAAGTGAGTAATACCTAAAATTGTCCTTGAGGATAACTTGAGGTCAGGACAATTTTATAAGAGAATGTAATAAATATTGTATGTCATTTAAAAACTCGGGGAAGTCGGGATTCCTCGTATAGCTGATAAGTTATAAAGAAGGAAAATGAGGAATCACTGCAATTGTACTTTGACAAAAAAAAGTGTGGTTAGAAAAAAATTTTTAGGGCATGTAATAAATAATGTATGGCATTTAAAAACCCGAAAACTCCAGGTTCCTCATATAGTTAGTGAGTGATAAAAAAGGAAAATGAGGAATCCCTGCAATTGTACTTTGACAAAAAAACGTGTGGGCAGAAAAAAAATTTTTAGGGCATGTAATAAATATTGTATGGCATTTAAAAACCCGAAAACTCCAGGTTCCTCATATATCGGATCCCATAAGTGAGGGATGTTCATAGCCGTTCGGAAAAAAAGGCAAAAATGACCGTAGCAATCCTCATATAATTAGTGAGTGATAAAAAAGGAAAATGAGGAATCCCTGCAATTGTACTTTAACGATATCTTGCGGTCAGTATATTATAATATAATTAGGGCATGTAATGAAAATTGCATGGCGTTTAAAAAACAGGGCAAACTCCGGGTTCCCTATATAGCTAGTAAGAATGAAAATAAGGAATTACTGCAAATATCCTAACGATAATGTGTGATCATAATAATCTTATTAGGCAGTAAGGAATAGACCAGATAAGCAGAAATGACACAGAACTAAGCAGATACTTGTAAACTCTGGAAACTGAACTCCTTGACATACAAGAAAAATGAAATCTGATGTGTCCAAAATATATTATTTAGTTCTGGCTCATCTGAACAATTTTATCCAAGTTGAGAAAGAGAACGTTTTATTTTTAAATTTACCTTGCTATGAAACATTTAATGATATTTCTGTATGATGCTAATTTACAATAATTAAGTAACAACATAAAATAGTAATTTCATATAATGCTGCTCGACGTCTGTCGGAGACAGCTATTGACGTCTGAGAGATATCAAAGTCTTCATTGGTAAATGAGATGACTGTTGATATACAATGTCTCCCAGGGACATTGTATGACACGTGGTTAAGAGAATAAAATTGTGAAATCATTATATTGAGTTAGGATCTTCAATCCCTAGCATATTACGAGTAGTTTTTGACCAATTGGCTCTTATCAGGCACACGCTTGAATTTTCGGATTCTATTTTTGTGACTGATTTCGGAAGCTTAAACATGACATTCAATAATGCGATTTTAAATAATATATAAAATTTATAACTGATTTTAAAAATGTTACAGAAAAATGTCAGGAATTTTGTGACACTCCGAATTTTTGAAGTCCGGATTGAATGTTCTCTACTTTATAAAAGGTCACAAAATTAAAAATACAGTGTATTCCCTCAGAATGTTTAACTTTGCTTTTGTATTCGTCGCAGATCTGTTTGGTGAAATAAATTAAATAAACTGATAGTAATTTATACAAAAAAGTGTGGTTAATTATTTTTTTAATAGTATTTATTATTTATGACTATAAAATCTGTTTTATGCAATTTAAAAGGTGAATTTCTGTATAACAAACTTTCAGTGTAGTGAAATCCTTTTAAATATTTAGTTACTTCGTTTAATAGAGTTCCATCTATATATTTAGTATGTATGAGCAATGTAAGGCTTAACTAGGACTCCGCAGTACAGTGTCATATTTAAGAAATTGCACAAAAAATCTCTATAATGATAAATCAATGTAACGGATCAATATAACCTTACTGAGTATAAATAAAAAATGATTAACTTTAGAACATTGATATTTTCTAACAAAAACAAGGCCGAACGATGGCCGAATGGTTAGGGTGCTGGCCTTCGGAACCGGAGTTCGTGGGTTCGAATCCCACTATGGCACGGATGTTCGTAGCCGTTCGGAATCGGCTTTAAGCAGTAAGGCCGGGAGCCTGGTTGACTGGCTCACCGCTAACCAAGGAGCCATTGTGCGGCCATGAATTTAACCTAATACCAGGGTCAAAGTACCCCTTCACGAATGGCCATCACAACTGCCCTGTGCAGATATTGCTTCCCTCGCAAACACCTGCTCTAATGTCAGAAAGTTTCTTGTAGTACACCGGACTTTTAACCTGGGCAGGACTCCTGCGGAGTATCCCCCGCACTTTCGTAAACTGCATTAATTGTACCTATTAGTCTAGATTTTCTATATATATATATATTTATATATATATATATATATATATATATATATATATATTTATTTTTTTTTGTTATTTTAAATATTATGGGCTTGCTTGCTTGACTTAATGTTGACTTGGACCCTGCTTAACGCATTGTTGCCGGACGGCCAGACCGAACCAGCAATTCAACACCCTACACCCAACTTCGGGTGGGTGGCTGGTTACAGGTAGTACACGGCTTTAAGCAGTAGGTCCTGGTCTCATTATCCCTCGTGTTGCAAAAAGTAGACAATAGCACTCCAAAACCAAACTAACAAAAACAAAAATTGATTTGTAATTCTACTGAAGAAAATTACTTAAACATTTTACCCCTTATAATTGAATTAACTCAATAATTGAGTAGTTCTCCTCCCCTATAGTTTAAATTGCGGGATTTTTACAAAAGGGGCATTGAACTCATTTAGGCTCCGCGGGGTTACGGTAGCTTAAAAAAGGTTGAGAATCACTGGTTTAGACTTTGTCTGATAGTGTACTTTATTTGCCCTTTCAATATAGCTTTTGATGCGGTCATAATCTCTTTGGATTGGTCGTGAATACTGATGGATCTGTATATGTTTAAGAATATTTATTGGCAAATGGCAGCTGATATAGCAAGGAAAGAAGGACTCCAGAAAGGAGAAGCCATAAATGTGTTACGATACATAGATTTTATCATTTAAAAGAGGGAGGATTCTATTTAACAATTCTTCCAAAATATGTTATTTTTAAAAACTGAAAGCCATTTAACAGTCGTTTCAACCTTTTCAGTTATGAAGTTCCAAAAATGATCTTTATAATGAGAAATATTTAATGGCTTGAGTACTCTTTATTATCAGTTTTCAGACAGGTCTGGGTTTCCCTAGTACTTTAAAGTAGATAGTTTTCTATTTCTGCTCGTTTGTCCATCAGAAAATACATCGGTTTTGCGTCTGTGAAATATGTTTTTAAAGTGCTATCTATATGAGATCAAGGAACACGATTCTCTCTCATGTAAAAGGTAATCATTGAAAGAGATAATCGGTTTAACTTTTTAACCTTTCGTAATAGATATTTCCACTGATGAAAACTTGGAAAGAATAATGACAACAATTAAATGAATGATGTTATACGTGAGAGAGATATAGGAAGAGATGAAAACTTTTGTTTTAATCTAGTTATCATCATATTATCTTTCAAATTTACATATTTACAGTGTAATGAAATATGTGAGAACAATACAGTGTTCAATTACAGTTGAAAAAGAAGTGCTATGAATGATTCTACTTACTTTGAAGCATTAGAAATTTTATTGATAACAACTGTATGTAATGTTACCTCCTTTGAAAACGCCTGAAGCCTAAAACTCCAGTTTGGGTTTTTGATTTTATATGTTGTGTATCATTATATTGTTTGTGTCAATAATCTATGATCACATGTACTATCAGTTATAAATCAGTTTTTCAAACATTAATTTATCAATGCATATTAAAATCTAAATAATAATTTAATAATATTTACTGAATTATCAGTTTGTAATTATAAAAGGCGATAGAAGAGAATTTTAAGCATGTAGTACTCACAACACAAGAATTGTATTTTTGTTTGAAAATACAAAGTATCCTTGGTGTAATAAGTATTCATAACCTTAAAAAATCAGATTTACTTGGAAGATTCTTTGTTTTGTGCAAATTGTCTTAAAGAACAACGAATATGAGTTATTGACAGTTATATTTCTAACGGCTTAATGAAATTTAGGCCACTACAGCTTACTGTTCCGACGAGAACTGCTTGAACTCTTCCATACCTCACTTGTGACGAAACACTGTATATAACTTAACTGTCCAACGCGCATACCCTAGCTACTGTCTATTTTTTCTCCTCCTAAAACGCACTTACAGAGCACGGGAGATTAGAGTTTGATCTCCCGATCATCGATAGCTGAAGCGTAAAGTTAACTTAATTTACTTTATAAAATTTTTCTTAAATTTTCTTGTTGAATCTTTTCCTTGAGTTTTGGATTTGACATGAACAAACTGAACCATAACAGATTTAGAGGCATTCTTTATAGATATTTGTATTTTGATGAATGCCGCATCACTTATATTTAAATTAGAATAGGGGAAAAATCTACATGTATTTAAAAGAGCCTCCGTTTGTTTGTACATGTGTGTTTTATACAAATTTTGTCATAAGATTATCAAATTTAAACAAGCATTCTATAATACTACTAGATGCTATCAATCTGCTACCCATGCAAAACGTGATATGTTCTTAAATCGAATATTAGCGTGTCGACGATTGGTGGCTGCACTTCAGTGCTATTTTTATATTTCACCACAAGAAAAAATCTGTTAACTAATTTGTAATTGATCAACCAATAATTTATCTGAATATGAATTTGTTTACAGCATGTTTTGAAATATTTTTTGAAATATATTTTTCATTAAGTTATAAATAAATTGGAGAAAAAATATGCTTCAAAAAGTGTCATGTATGTAAATATAAGGAAAATTGCACCTAACCAACTGCGTAATGGATGCTTAATTGGTATTCTAGTTCTCCTTAATTGCTGTCAAATTTTGATATAATTATTCTGGAAAACGATTCTAGTGGCTTATAATAGACCTGTGTTATACTTTTAGTTTGGTTTTTATAAAAATCATCATGACAACTGAATGTGATTATTATATGCATATACTCAGCCCATTACCGTTACTTTTCTGATTTTTTATTTATTTATTATTTATTTTCATTTTTGTAAATTATAAATCTACTTACTTAGTACTTTTTTCTGTAATTAAAATGCTTCTATGTTTAAGAAAGGTAATATATTTAGATACATGGATAAAAATGCACCACAATTTTGACTTATTAAATAATGTATTTATATGTTTATATGTAAAGATACAGAAATGTGTGTGTATATATATATATATATATATATATATATATATATATATATATATATATATATATATATATATATATATATATATTATATATATATATATATATATATATATATATATATATATATATATATATATATATATATATGATGTCGTGATCCAGAGTTAAGGTCAACGGAAAACAGTCTTCTTGATAATAATAAGTTTTATTAGCTCATCGTTCTTAAGGAAAGCAACTTGCGCCATTTTCATTGTTCGTGACGGAGCTAAGCGTGGAATAGGTATTGACCGCTCCATGTCCACGCATTGACTGATCTTATCTGTTCGCAATCTCATCAAGTTCTTCCAAAATGCTTCCGCCTGACCGGATGATCCCAAAAGCTTACGCGAGCTTGGGTCTTTTTCATTTATTTTATTATTATAAATGAGTTCCTTTCTAAAATCGTTTTTAACTCACTTAATTTCCAACTACCCCTTTTTTAGACCTGACACACACACACACACACACACACACACATATATATATATATTATATATATATATTATATACATATTATATATATATATATATATTATATATATATATTATATACTATTATATATATATATTATATATATATATATATATATATATATATATATATATATATATATATTATATATATATATATATATATATATATTATATATATATATATATATATATATATATATATATATATTATATATATATATATATATATATATATATATATATATATATATATATATATATATATATATATATATATATATATATATATATATATATATATATATATATATATATATATATATATATATATATATATATATATATATATATATATATATATAGTTTGTAAAGTTTTTATGAATTTTTGTACTATATAACTGTGCGTGTTTGTATACATTTGTGTTAATGTAGCTTAAATTATTATCTAATAAAGTATGTCAGATGTAGTTTTTCCCCACTCGCCCTTGGTCTCGGCTGCTAAAAACCTTGTGGTTGGCAGCACTTCAGTCCATTTCCGTTAGTCGAGTGCAAGGACAAATCGGCTAATACTGTCGAATTAAGCACTTTTATACCTCATAACTTATATGAAATTAAATTAACTCATAAAAAAAACCCTTAATAACAGCAATTGTATGTACTTAAACTAGAGGATGCGCACGGACCAACTAGTTTTTAAAAATGTAATACTGATGTTATAAGAATCGTGTTATTTAGAATCCTGAAGCATACTTGATGGAAAATGTGTTGATAACCTACGGAAATCTGATTTGCTCGAAACATTTTATGTTTTAAAGAGCAATTACACTTTTTGTAACAACATTAGATACAAGTGATAACCCTGTTAAACTCTTAAAGTTATATTTAAAATTTAAGGCACTTAAGCTTTTATTTAAATTGAGATAGGGAATAAGTTTAAAAATATAATGCTGATGGCAAAAGAATCGTATTTTTAGTTTGGACATCTGAAATATCTTTGGTGGAAAATGTTTTGATAAACTATGAAAATTTGATTTACCCAAAGCACTTTTTATATTACGAAAGTGTCTTTAAGAATAATTGCACCTTATGTATCAACTCTATATCTGAATTATGGTCCAGTTAGGCTACTAACTGGTTGGTAATATTTAAGAGGCTTAAGCTTTCGCTTAAATTGAGATAGAGGAAATTTTTTTAAAAATAT
The DNA here is from genome assembly GCA_032207245.1 of Pardosa pseudoannulata. Lineage (NCBI taxonomy): Eukaryota > Metazoa > Arthropoda > Arachnida > Araneae > Lycosidae > Pardosa > Pardosa pseudoannulata. Next base: position 73,583,530 of record CM063498.1, read on the forward strand.
AACACTGATAGCAAAAGAACCGTATATTTACTTTGGACATTTGAAGTATCTTTTGTGAAAAATGTGCTGATAACCTTTGGAAATCTGATTTCCTCGTAACTTTATTTGCTTTATGCAAGTACCTTAAACAACAACTGCACCTTTTGTGTAACAACACTGAATATGAGTTACGGCCCAGTTAGACTCGTAACGGGTTAGTGTAATTTAAGAAGCTGAAACTTAAACTGAGACGACTTCTACGAGCCAATTTGTGACGCAAATATTTCATGGAAAAGAGCGTTAAATCGTTCATATATTCGAGCTGCGAATTTCACCTTGAAGACGCGCAGTAATTCATGTAAATATAAATCAGCACGTACTTCGAGAAGTGCAGCGGTAAAACCGTTAAAACTGCGGGACTTCCGTACAGCTCTAATGGCCCAATGCGTCTTTTCCCTGTCCCGATACGATGTTATTTACGTCCATGTCTCCTGCTGTCCGCATTATTTGCCGTTTTTCATCCCTCGGCGATTTCTCATATTTTCTAGTGATTATTTTCGTTTCTTTGACTTCAATCTTTCAGATTTATGACAACATGGGACACGAAGGGTTCATTTTTATTTTAGTTGTGCTACTCGTCTCACTTTATTTATACGTTTTCTTACAGGAAAGTAAGAGTTGAAATTTTTCATTTTCCGTATCAAAAACTTTAATTATGAATGGAGTATTACATTTTTTTTCTTAAAACTATAAGAAAATAAATGAAGTTCAATGAAACATTTTGTCTCTTTATTTTGTGCAAATGGGAATGTAGCGCCATATAAAGTTTATATATAGGTATATATATGTGCACATGCACTCTAATTGACCAGTATAATCTATTCAATATATCATTAGACTTATTTTATTGCTTTCATCATTATTAGCAGTGGTTTCACAAATTGTGGCTTACGGGACCTGCAATGGGACCTTAGGACCTGTCTACGGTTTGGCGAATTGTTACAGGCAGGCATGTGCCCAGAGGGAGGGCTGGAGGCCTTGAGCCCTCTTCTCCCCCAGGCTAAAGCCCTAAACGAAATGATTAACGTTACAGATGGTAAAAGTCTACTTCAAAAACACAATAAAGATTGTCTTTTTAGTTTTGTTATATATTCATAGAAGTATTGAATTTAATATATATCATGGAATCGATCGATCAGCAAAGAAAAAAAAAGATCAAACTTTTATTTATAATTTCCTAGTATATAAATGCATTTTTAAAATTAGATTTTAATTATTTTATGCACTTAGTTTGAATGATATTTTACGTGTTTCAACCAAATAAATAAAATGATTACTAAAATATATTATTATTTAGGTTCATTTTTTATTTAGTTTAGTATAACATATTGAGCTTTGAGAAACAGTTATGCTTTAGTTTGTTGAGCCTCTCTCAAGACAAAATGCTGGGTGTACACCTGGTTGCAGATGCTTTTAAGTTGTCATCTTAAAGCACTATATGTACTTATAAAGTTCTCAAGTATTATAAGCTCCTTCTTACAATGAATGTATAAAATCATTTTTAAATTAATATAATTGGTTATCATAAGCTTAAGAAAATTTTAAAGGGACTCATAGATTAAAAATCATTATTTGGAAGATTCGATAGTTATTCATCCACCTTCTGGTGTTTTTTTTTAAATGCTTGTGAATGCATGTTAGTTTTGAATTGTTGTAGACTAAATGCTCTTTTCCGCTGAGATTTTTTTTCAACATAGATTGCAATTCGCACAAGGAGATATTACAAGAATCCTAAATACTAAATTTCAATATTTTGTGACTAATCGTTTGAGAGATATACTCGGCAGTGTTAATATAGTTTATATTAAAAAAAAAAACTCGTTGTATAGATTGCAAATAGAAATCAAAAGGGTAGGTACACAATTAGATGAAGTATGACTTAATCTCCTAAAGTGATTGTGATTTAAAAACTAATGAAAGTTAATAAATTTCATTTTATTCACTTAAAAAAACCCATTTCTTAATATTCTAAAGTAGTTACTTTATTGCATTATTGTTTGTGAAGAATTCTAAATAACTTCGAATTTAATTTGCAGCATTACCTTCTTTGTTAGCCAGGAAGTAAGTGATATTTCTATGATTTTCAACAATTTATTAAAGCTATTGCATTCGATTTGGTCTCTTTCTCCAACTTTAGTACTACAGAAGAGTTAACGGGCACACATATGGCAGAAATACCGAGATTCCAATCTGTGCGATTCTCTAATCAGAGCCTACATTCCTCAATGCCTGTGACTAACTCTTGTTTCATGGCCAGGCAATTGTTTGCATTCAACACTTGACCATGAAAGCAGGTCGGAAATTTTAAACTCTAGAGCAACCATTAAACATAATTTTTCCTTTATTTGTTTTTTTCTCTACGCCTCCAGTTATCTG
>CM063498.1:73588444-73688444 GCA_032207245.1 Pardosa pseudoannulata
ATAATACACAAGAATATCCAAAATTCGGAAAAGGTAGACAATACCAAAACTGATACTTATCGGAAAAAATACATTTAGAAACTTTATACTGAGGAAGCTCTAGACGGTCAATATTTAAATTTTATTATGGATAATTATAATTTATTACTAATTTTAATTAATTAATTGATTTTATTATTAATTATAATTTATTGATTCTGGTCTGTATTTGACGGTATAAAAGTTCAATTGTTTTTAAGCATTTAGAGTGCTGTTTAACCGTTTGAGTCTCAAGCAACGCGATTACGCTGCTCAGTTTTTATGTCTAGAAAACCCAGCACGTTCCGAGTGTTGTGAACAACTGATGGGGCGCTATCGACTGTCGAAATAAAGGGTGCTCAGATTGACTAACGAAAGTGCATCACACAGCTCCTCTTTTTATGCAAATAATACATTTAACAATAGGCACAATCCCCTACATAATAATAGCCTAAATTATCTGTTCGTCTGTCCTCGAATTTATGAAGTGGTTATACCTGGAATGGATAGAGGCATCCATATTGGATTCTTGTTGAGTTACAGTTATCAAAATTCAAAGCGAGTTCTAAAACGTTCGAAATCCACCCCTTCCTCTCTTTTCGATCGTTTAATGCTATTATTTTGAGCCCTATTTTCTACAGTTAATATAAGGTGATGACTAAATTCATCAATTTATCACATTATAAGTAGTTAAAAATAACATTTTTTTCTAGCATAATGACGCCATTCTTTTAACCATCTCATTTAATCATTTCTTATTTTAAATTATTTAAATATCATCTGCATTATTTTCATACGTTTTGTCACTGAACTTAGATATTACTTAAATAATATTATTTTTTATTTGGCTTAAATAATAAATTAGGTACATATGTGATAATTTTAAATTTAATCACCAATTATTTTTTGTTGCAAGGTAATTCTCATAAAAAAACAAACCATTTTTTTACCTGCCTCATAGGGTACTTTACAATTCTGGAAAGTTAAATTTTTTACAGATTCCGTCATATGACGGGATATATGATATTCATTTAGAATCTTCATTAACATCGTTTAGAAATTTCATCTTAGCTGACTAGTAATTATTTAGAAGTACATTTTATAATTAAATGTCATACATTAGTTCTTAAAAATGATTCTATTCTGCTTTTGTTGTTGTTGCCAATGCCACTTGGATGAAGCAAGAACACTAGGCAGTTTTCTTTTGTCTGACACTATCGTCAGCTCCAGATAATGATAATATGGCTATAAAATGCATATAAAATGCAGATTAGGTACATATATAATAATTTTAAAATTAATCATCGATTATTTTTTATTGTAATGAAAATTTTACTACTGGTATTAACAACAAATTCTTTTCATAAAAGTCTATTAGTCCATTTCATGGACTAATAAATATCTACCGTTTAAGTTATATATCTTTGAAAATTAAGAAGTTTCTTCATTTTTGTGTTTGTTTTTTATACATAACCACACGGTTTGCAATCGATTCGCTAAATTTTGGACATCATTCATATTTACGGTCAAATAATCACTGTCAATAATAAAACCTCTGCTGTTCATCCAATCACGTAATGCGACAATATAAATTAAAGTTGGCTACTAACATGCGGTCAGTAAAGATAAACAAATTACTGAGCGTGTACCAGATAATTCTCAGCCAAAACACAAACCATTTTTTTAACTGCCTCATAGGGAACTTTACAATTCTGGAAAATTAAAAAATGAATGATCCCGTCATATGAGGGCTATATGCTAGTACTTTAATAAAAGTACAATATTGAAGCACATTTTTTTATAATATAAAATTGAAAAAGTGCTATAGCGCCGCTTGGGAATTATCGACATAAAATAAGCTCTATAGTACTGCTTGGGTCTTTTCGTATCCATGTAGATAAAGGTGTTTTTAAACCCTCTGTGGACTCAAACGGTTATTAAGCTAAAATTGTGGCGAGAACCTCCCAAACTTCTTACTCTAACGTTTGCTTGACCTTAAGAAAAGGACGAGCTAGTAACACACAAGACATGCATTTATATCATACTTAGCTAAATTAAGAAATGGATAATTCGTTTAATTAGAGTATCAATATTTATAAAAAGCTTCTGAATGTATTTTACTTTAGATTGATAATCTAAATCAAAAACTCTAATCTAAAGCTCTAACTAAACGAATTATCATTTCCTTATTTAGCTAAATATGAATAAATGCATGTATTGTGTGCTACTAGCTTGCCCTTTTCTTAAAGTCTAGCAAACTTTAGGAAGTTTGAGAGGATCTCTCCACAATTTTAGCTTAATAACCGTTTGAGACCCAGAGGGTTTAAAAAACAACTTTATCTACATTGATACGAAAAGAAACAAGATTGATAGATAATTCGTTTAATTAGAGTATTAATATTTATAAAAATCTTTTGAATGTTTTTTACTTTAGATTGATAATCTAAATCAAAAACTCTAATCTAAAGCTCTAACTAAACGAATTATCTATTTCCTTATTTAGCTAAATATGAATAAATGCATGTCTTGTGTGCTACTAGCTTGCCCTTTTCTTAAAGTCTAGCAAACTTTAGGAAGTTTGGGAGGATCTCTCCACAATTTTAGTTTAATAACCGTTTGAGACCCAGAGGGTTTAAAAAACAACTTTATCTACATTGATACGAAAAGACCCAAGATTAATAGATAATTCTTTTAATTAGAGTATTAATATTTATAAAAATCTTCTGAATGTTTTTTACTTTATATTGCTAATCTAGAAATGAAAGACTACAAATAAATTCCATTTGGAAAATAATATTTTATCCTTATAAATCTAGGCAAAGAAATATTTTTAGTAAACGTACAGAGAGAAATGCTGTAAATTTGAAATTTTACAACTTATTCAACTTTTATGCTTAATATATCGTGTTAAGTGTCCAGTTTAATTTTAGAAAAACTAAGTAAATATTTAAAAATTTATATATGTTCTGAACATATATATTTTGAAATAATGCAAAAATTGCTTTTTATATGGTTTTAGAAAAGCTTAGATATTGTGTCTTCATCCAGACACAATATCTAATCACATTATTAAAACACAATATCTAAAACTACTGATATCCTCCATTATTTAAAAATTATTTTATAACTAAAATCTCAGTCCTTTATATTCTGTAAAGCCGAATTTCTTTAAATTTATCGTGCTTTCATAATTAATAAGAACCTATATAAATTGGATATTTTTGGAAGTTGCTTTAAATGCTATCGAGATATATATTTTGCTAAAAATGCAAAATCAACTCTAAAATTTTACTGGAGCCAAACAAACAGTTAAAGATCAAAAAATTTAAAGTGTCAAGAAAACTTAAACTTTATTTATTAACTATTAAACGTTTAACGATATTATTAGTATAAACAAATATAAATAATTTTGCTATATAAAATAAGGAAGATACTAAAATATATACGAAAAGGTTTTTTTATTTAAATGCTAAAAATTTGTATAAATTGAGCCATGAACAACAATCTTTCCACATGAACAAATTAGTCTAACTTTTGTACATTATTTAGGATTTCTTTCGAAATAAAACTGGGTATCGATTTTCACTTACGTTATCCTCTTATTTTGTATGATGCATCCTCAGAATTACCATTTGCATGTTCTCTTCAAAGTTCAGGTTAGTGATATTTCTTAAGGTAACGGTGTTGGCTGAGAAGAGCTCAAATGCTGATATCTGACTGCAACGTGCAGCGTTAATATTCCCTATGTTGAGATTTTTCGTTACATAAATACTTCGTTCTAAACAAAATTCTTTGTGACTACAATACGTTCTTTACTTACTGTGGAAGGAATCAATTGCTCAACCAAATAAAAAACAATTTTTTTAACAAGTGCATATTTTAGCAGTTTATTTTCATTTAATGTATTACACTCTTTGAAACTCGGCAAAATATTTAAAAGAGAGCAATAGATCCTCTACTGATTAGTCCTTTCCGATCACTGAATATTAATTTACGATTCCTTTGGGGCTTAGGAAAGATCCTGGAAGGCAAGAATTATTTTTGCTGTCACACGACTTTGAAAATTTTTTATCATCAAGCACACATGCAAATGCACACGCAGAAATCATTTCCCTAGTTCTTACTACAACAAAAACGAAAGTATAGTAATAAATCGAATCAGAACTTTTTCTCCAATCCGTGCGGGAAAACGAATAATAAGGGAAGGAAACAATGAGGTTTTACTGTGACTCTTATATAGAGATTTAAAGTATAATGCAATTTAATTTCTTTCAAAAAATATTGTTAAAAGACATGTTAAATATTTGTATAAACATAAATGATTTAATAAGTATTTGTAGGCCGATAATTAAGCTATACTCTGGAAAAAAAAGCAGTTTGGTCTAAGCAACATCGAGACTTTTCATCAAACTTAATGCTAGTTTAAAGTATAATAAAACAGCATTTTTAAAAATAATAAATTATGCTTAATACTGTCTGTGTAGTCTTTGTGACACGGCAGTTAGAGTACAAAGTGATTGTTGAAAATATTGATAATCAAACTAAACTGTATAGTCAAGGGATTTCTAAAGTGTTCGTCCCTGTATCCTGGGAAGCTGGGATTTCTTTACAGGAGCGCTACAAAATCTTCATTCTTAGATTAGTGCTGATCTTTATAGTTTGATTAGTTTTTGAAGTTCACACCCCTGTTTTGACCAAGGCACTGAAACGAATTTTCTTTCAAAAAGTTTTCTCGGATAGCAAAATTCATTTCACGGGCTACATGTGTTTGCCTTTGTACAGTTGTAGACCCTTGAGCTAAAAGTTCGTAAATATACAGATTGTTTGATTATTGTTTTCTTTTTACCCCGTATAAAACTAAAACAGCCGACCCAGATTGTTCTCATAAACGAGCATAAACTACAGACAACAGAGATCCTCATTTTCTCGAGAACCTAAAATTATAAAAAAGTGTTTTATAAGACTGGTTTACTGTAAAAAGAGATATACTTTTGAGTTAAAAATGTAAATATAATGTCGTACAGTTAGAAACTAAAAAAAGAGTAAAACAAAGAAAAAGTATTTAGTAAAATAATTCGTAGGAAAAGAAACAAGAACACTGGTTTCCAATTAGTTCCCACATTTTTGCCAATATTGGGATATTTAGGTCCATTCTTACCAATAATTGTTAATTTTATGTTAATGAAATAAATAACAAATAAAGGAACAAATTTGTAAAATAATACAAGTAGACGAGTTTATCTATTACTTGTGATTAGTCATAGCTTTATTAAGGTCAGGGCGTCGTGGGAAAATTTTAGTTAAAAAAGGTGACTCGAAAACGTTTGGGAAACACTGGTTGAGTCTTTAATCATAAATTTAATTTTTACTCTGACAGAGAAAAAAATGGTAGATGTAAAACATGCTTGGAAACTAGTTTATAAACTTTATATTTTATTTCAAAGTAATAAGAAAAGTGCTTCAAGCATGAACATCAGTTTTGGTAATTAAATGGCTCAATTGAAAGCAAGTTTCAAAACGGAAATATTCTGAAATCAATTTTGTTTCTATTAGAATTCGTTTTTAGAATATTTTACGAGACTATGCAATTTTAATAAAAAACTTTTTAATAAACTAAGTTATGTAATTATAGGGATCATTCGCGAAATTTCTAATAAATTTTTAAACGCTGTTTCCACAGAAGTAGTTCACAAAGGCATTAAACGTATCGTATTAGTACATAACCGCAAAAAAGAACTCATATGGTCCGATCATTTAATCCAGAGGATTGGGGACACACATTTAGTTGCTTTTTATCCGCTAGCCTTTCTCATTGTCTATGCAATTTGCGTAACTGAAGACAACACTAGCACGTTAGGAATATACGGAAAAAAGGCCGCCAGCTCACCCTTTTCTTTTTTTATGCCTTCCTCCGTTTTTCTCTCCATCCCGCTCTTCAGCGTCTGGAGTTAATTTGCCCGTCATGTGAGTGTGTGTGCCGCTCCGCCAACGCGAGCCGCTTCGGAAAACATAGAAACGTGTGCCACTGGTCGCGTGTCGGCGCCAACTTGCCAAGGTGAGCGGAATAAATAAATATCTGATTGTGAGAAAAGTAGCAACGCATAGTTATGTGTATATCAGGGCCGGATTCAGACTTGCTCAGGCCCTAAGCTATGCAACATCCAGGGCCCCCTGCTGTTTTTAATTATATCCGTCCGTCACGGAAAAATTAAATATATATATATATCTTTTTAATATATGGCAATGTATTGTCTTTTAATTATGTTTAAAAATTCATAAATGATGTGTTTACAAAATCTCAAATGACGTTTCTATATTTAGGAAAACATAGTAACTTGGGCCATTGGTGGCATGCCGGCGCCAACTCACCAAGGTGACCGGAATAAATAAATATATGATTGTGACAAGAGTAGCAACGCATTGTTATATGCATATAATGACTTGCTGGAACCCTAAGCTGTACAAAACTTAGATGTCCCCTGCTGTTTGAACTTATATCGGTTCGTTTTGGAAAAATTTAAAATGTATATGCTTTTTAATACATGACAGTATACTGTCTTTTAATTTTTATTTTATAAGTAATACAAGATGTGTGTACAGAATAACACATACTGCTTCAAAAACATATAAACGCATACCACTAGTTGCATGTCGGCTCTAACTTACCAAGGAGACCAAAATAAATAAATATCTAATAGTAAGAAGAGTAGTAACGTATAGTTATTTATAATATCAGGGTCGCATTCAGATATGCAACATCCAGGTGTTCTGATGTTTTTAATTATATCGGTTCGTTACAGAAAAATTAATAATATATATGTATTTTTAATATATGACAATATATTGTCTTTTACTTTTATTTTAAAATTCCTTCATAAAGGATGCGTTTACAAAACCTCAAATATAACGTTTCGAAAAACATAGAACTTGTGCCAATTGTAGCACGTCAGCATCAGCTCATTAAACTGAGTGGAATAAACAAATGTATGATTGTGAGATGAGTAGAAACGCATAGCTGTTCATATATTAGAGTAGGATATAGACTTGTTCAGGTTCTGAGCTATTCAAAAATGCAAAGGCTCCTTATAGTTTTTAATTATATAGTTCATTACAGATAAATTAATAACATATAAACTTCTTTAATGTATGACAATATATTATCTTTTAATATTGTTTAAAAATTTATAAAGGACGTGTTTACAAAATCTCAGGAATAGCGTTTGTATGTTTAGGAAACATAGAATTTTGTGCCATTGGTGACAGGTCCGAGCAAACTCATCAATGTCAGCTGAATAGATAAATATCTGATTGGGAGAAGAGTAGAAACATTGCAGTAAGTGCTAAATTGAGTGGAATATAACAAATGTTTGATTGTGAGATGAGTAGAAACGCATAGCTGTGCGTATATTAGGGTAGGATATAGACTTGTTCAGGCCCTGAGCTATTCAAAAATGCAAAAATTCCTTACTGTTTTTAATTATATAATTCAATACAGATAAATTAATAACATATAAACTTCATTAATATATGGCAATATATTACCTTTTAATATTATTAAAAAATTTATAAAGGACGTTTTTACAAAATCTCAGGAATAGCGTTTCTATGTTTAGAAAAACATAGAATATTGTGCCATTGGTGATATATTGGGGCCAACTCACCAATGTGAGCAGAATAGATAAATATCTTATTGTGAGAAGAGTAGAAACGTTGCAGTAAGTGCTAAATTGAACAGAATAAAGAAATGTATGATTGTGAGATGAGTAGAAACGCATAGGTATGCGTATATTAGGGTAGGTTGAAGACTTGTTCAGGCTCTGAGCTATTCAAAAATGCAGAGGCTCCTTATTGTTTTTAATTATAGAATACATTACAGATAAATTAATGACATATAAACTTCTTTAATATATGGCAATATATTATCGTTTAATATTGTTTAAAAATTTATAAAGGACGTGTTTACAAAATCTCAGTGGCGTTTATCTGTTTAGGACAACATAGAATGTGCCATTGGTGACATTTCGGAGTCAACTCATCAATGCGAGCAGAATAGGTATATATCTGATTGTGAGAAGAGTAGAAACATTGCAGTAAGTGCTAAATTAAACGGAATAAAGAAATGTATGATTGTGAGATGAGTAGAAACGCATAGTTATGCGTATATTAGGGTAAGATATAGAATTGTTCAGGCTCTGAGATATTCAAAAATGCAAAGGCTCTTTATCGTTTTTAATTATATAGTTTCTTACAGATAAATTAATAACATATAAACTTCTTTAATATATGAGATTATATTACCGTTTAATATTGTTTAAAAATTTATAAAGAATGTGTTTACAAAATCTCAGGAAGATCGTTTCTACGTTTAGGAAAACATAGAATCTTGTGCTTTTGTTGACATGTCTGTGCCAACTCACCAAGGCGAGCAGAATAGATAAATGTCTGATTGTGAGAAGAGTAGAAACACATTGCTGTATGTATATCGTGAGTTTCTGTAATACTATGTTATACAAAATCATGAGGCCCATACATTACATCTGTTAATCTCAGAATTTTTTTTTAAGTTATACGATGTTTTTAATAAATGATAATATATTGTTTTTAGTTTTATTTAAAAACTAATAAAGGGTGTGTTTATAAAATCATAAAATAACGCATACAGTTTCGGAAAACAAAGAAAACATTATTATAGTATGTAATTCTTATTACAATCAGTTAATTTTGTTAAGATATCATTATGTATAAATATATTTTATCATTACATATATGTGTATGAGTAATAAAGGAATCTGGAAAATATGGAATAGATAAACCGATAAACTGTTAAAACTGTGAACGCATTTTCGGACTTGAAATTAAATATGTCATATTATGAGGCCCTAAGGAGTACCTTTTTGGTTTATACACAAATCTGCCATTGGTTATATGTACATCGATCAGAAAGAACAAACTGGAGTCTGAAATGAAAGGGGGTATTAGAGACGCAGAGGAAATGTCAACGTCAAACGAGGCAGGGAATTTCGCGAGGGAATTCTCAGAAGACAAAATCTGGTATTCGAATTGTTCCTAAAGCAGACCACCTGTTACATTCCGAAGGGTGTTACCGTGGAATTTTTTCTTCAAATGCCTTGTCACAACAGTGATATGTTTCTGGATTCCGTGACAGACAAAGTTTCGTAGTTTAAAAGATATAAAACATTATAGTACAATGTTATACTACATTTTTCACTCAATTGTAATAAACATTTACTTTGATTTCGTACATATTGCAAAACCACTTTGTAAACTTCTTTAATTAAAACTTTATATAAATATTCACTTATACTATATAAATACAGATTGATATTATACTTTATCTTATATTTAAGCAACTCATTAATATGTGTGTATTTATGTGTTCCACTGTGAAATCAGAGACAATTTTCGACGTCGTAAATCATCGACGGTCTCCCAAAGTTTTGGTAAATTAAAAAATTAAAACAAACTAGCCCAAACATAGTTTTTCCAGGCAAGGCTTCACAAAGATGATCTAGTCGGTGAACCATTAATTATTAGCTTTATTGGCGTTAAAACTTAGAAAACAGAACACGTCTGCTGCATACGTATACCAACAAGGCAGTTAAAAATCTGATTGAAACTTGACTCTCTCAAATGAGAAGAAAGGGTATATTCTCAGCAAATTATTTAATTCAACATTCTCATTGTTTGTTAGCTGCATTGTTGGTCACACAAAATTGCAAAATCAGCTGTCAGGGTACGAATTACGTAACAGATTTCTGTGAGATTGAAATTAAACAAAAGTGTAAAAATTACAATTTAAGATTTTCTTGAGGGAAAAGTAAGGGTTTGTGCTCTCTAACTGAGATTTGTTTCATCATAACTAGCATTTAGGCTTAGTTTTTAATGCATTACTTATATACACAGTCGGTTCTCTTTTTAACGAAACCGCTAAATCCCCATAAAAAGTTCTGGAAGTAAGAAAAATTCGTTAAATAGAGATTCAGTTTTTAAAATACACAAAACAAAGTTTAGATTCTTAAACACTTATTAGTATTAGAAAGTAATTAATCATATTTCTTTAACAACTGATATCTATTTGTTTTATTTATTTTGCCTATCTAAAATCTACGAGGTAAAGAAAAACAAACTGCACATCACCCGTGAATGCATGGTATATTAAACTAAAAAAATCTTAAATTAAAATTAATAATTTAAATGACATTATCGTATTTACTATAGCAAGCAACTTTTACCCGTGAAAAGAAAGAACAAGTTGAAATGCCAAGAAAATATTTTGAGACACACGAAAAAAAAATTAAGTCACAGGAAAAATTTGTTAAATTGAGAATGCATTTGAAGGTCCTTTTACGAAGAAATTTGCAAATTGTTCTTTGCCTTGGAGGAAATTTTACAAAATAAAAGTTCGACTGAATATACAGAGGAAATTCATTTATACGAAACTCGTACGAAATATTCAATTATACGAAAGTTTCTTGTTCCCCGGTGAAGTTCCCCTGAGACCTATGTAATAAAATTCAATTTATACGATTCAGTTTTATGAAAAATTCACTTTAAACGAAAGACTATTTGATCCCTAAGTAAATTTGTTTTGTTATAAGAAGAGAGCAAAAATATTTCGTGAAAAGACTTTCCACATTAACGTCTCTTTGTGGTTTTCTTGCATAATTATTTATTTATGTTATTTTTCAAAAAGTAGAGGAAGTTTTATTTCTGTGTTTTGTATTTCTATTAACATTTAATATTAGGTTTTTTTTAAAAAGAAGGCTGAGAGTATCCTTCTGTACATTTACTCATCATTGCATGCATAACCAGCAATACAAAGGACAGAAGAATAGCAAATATTGCAGTAAGTAATAAACAAGAACATTTTATACTATCTGCTGAGGAGAGGACCGACTGAGCTGCTAGGCCAGCCGCACGTATAAGTGGAATACTCGTGAGAAAATACAAAATTGAAAAAAAAACTGATTCCTCCTGCTGAATTTTGTTTATTTTGAATATAAATAAAGGTGTAAATAGAAAATAAAAATGCTCATTAGGCCATCATGCCAAAGGGACCATACTCGATCAAAGATTTTGCCAACATGACGTCTTGGTCATATATAGAAAATGGTGTTAGAACTCCGCAGAAGATTTTGAGCTCCACACTCCTTCCTTGCTCTCTCTCCGAGGGGGCCCGCAGATCTCCCGAAAAAGTTCGCTGGGCAGCGTTGCCTTGGCCGAAGATGGCTACCCCGCAGTGAGCAACCCCTCTTGACCAATGGGGTTGAAGGAGGGTCACTCACTTCGCTTTCGCCTCTAGGTCAGTTTTGTGCAGGCGTTGTTGAACTGTAACTCTTTGTTACACTATCAATATAGTCCAGCATTATCAGAAGATCACAGATGGCTTTACATTAAGAATATAAAAATAATCTATAGAGAAATATTTTTATCGATTTGTAAATTTAATTTCGGTAAACTTTAAACTGGCTGACAGTTTGAATGGTATGTCACATTTTCCTTTACAACTCCTGAAAACAATATGTCAATTATTTATCATTTTGAATAAGTCTAATAATATAGGCGAATAGTACAAATGTTACTGGGGTTGTGACGCCTTCAATATTCTCGAGTGAGAGGTAACGTGAAAAATGGATCACAGTCAAAGATAAAATTGGAAATTTACTTTTATTCTTGATTAACTACAGCTATTTACAAAGGAATGTTAATTCCCAAATCACGTAGAACTGCAAAGGATGGTTGTCGGTATAACTTCCTCACGACCATCACAGTCGGAAGAAAAAAGAGATTTGGTAATCTCTTACAAGTGGGGAGGCTTTTCAGGGTGCAATAAAACCCAATTTATCCCCCGTTCGGTATCCGAGACTCTGCCGCTCCCTTTATGAGCGGACTTTACGAATCTCCCGAACTAGAAAGCTAGCTCCGGTAAAATTGAAGGCGAAAGCCTCCACGAGGTCAACACACCTACGTAAAAAATGACGAAAAGCCCTGAGTCTCAAAAATGTAGGATTTTTATACCTGGGGGTCAGTTACGGTCCCACCAACTGTTTTTTGGGTCAGTTAAGATCTCAGTTACTTGAGAACTCCAGCTAAAGATACAGTTAGATTTTTTTAGTTGAATTCTCATTCAGTGGCTGTCCCTTTCCGGAATTCCCGAACATTCATTAACGAGATCCATCAGGGGCTTATTCGTCTATTCAATCCGATTGTCAGCCCCTGCGAAGCCACGCTATTGTCCTGGTAAACAGGTGGGCTCCGATCAGCTGTTTTGGGGCGTGCTCGGGCAAATGGGGAGTCTTCACAGGGTACACTCTATCGAATAGATTCCATCATGTCTGTCATTAGTTTCAATCGGTATACAGGAATATTGATAGTAACTGTTATGACAGCTCTTGTATGCAATAACGTTTCACTTTTTATTAGTGTGGATAAACGGAATTCTGAGTGTTTTGAAGAATTTGAAACAAATATCTCACTATAGATTCCTATTATAAATAACCTGTGTTGTGAATGCTTTTGATGGCATGGATGATCTTAGCGGTTCAGAGTTGGCCCTAAGTAGCAAGTTATGATCTAATTAACAATAAAGTAGGAAAAATGACCACGACAGTTGCAAATCAAATCAAAATAGTATACTATGGATAATTTTCTATATAATCTTATTAAATCTATTCCAGAGTAAAAGTAAGTACTATATTTTTCTCTGATTTGACTGCATAAATTGTCCAGGTTAGCATGCAGAATTGGCCACTTGACTTTGACTTCCACTTGAATTTTATCCCTCTTAAGTATTCAGCTATCTTGTCAAATCTTCTAAATTCTGTGTATATATAGATAGTACATTCTATTAAATATTTTAAGTAGATATTCTTAATTCAGTTATTGGGTATCTTTTTCATAAACACACACACACACACACATATATATATATATATATATATATATATATATATATATATATATATATATATATATATATATATATATATATATATATATATATATATATATATATATATATATATATATACATATATATACATATATACATATATATATACATATGTATGTATATCTATCTATCTATCTATATATCTATCTATCTATATATATATATATATATATATATATATATATATATGTATATATATATATATATCCATATTTCTGCATAATATACTGGAATTTCCTGGCCGATAACGAATGCGCGTGCTATTATGGCTTCCGGAACGAAAGTGTGTCGTAAGCACATCAAAGCGATTACCTGTCTAGGAGAGAAAGTAATTCGAATCATGCATTTGAAATCGGAAGTCCTCCACTATCCATTGATCACCGCGACACCTGCTGGAAACATGACATCTTTCTCTATCTCTCTCTCGGCACGCCGCGATTATCATTTACCTGAGGTTTCCCCCCTCCCCATTTCTCATGGACACACGATAATGACAAGCGACGGGTCCTGCGCTAATGGCGGCCTCATGCTAATGCGGAGCGGACGGCCGACGCTGTAATCGCCGTGTAATTATCTCGCCCGGAGATTTTTCATTACCATAATCCACGCACCACAACCCTTTTTTTTCCTTCTTTGTCATCTTATGGGCCTCTTTTTTTTTCTCATGCATCTTCGTTCACTAGGGTGACATTTCAGTAAACACCCTTTTGGGCATCTTACCCGACAGGGAGAGAACGGCAGGCAACTACTGATAAATAGGTCAGCTTTAAATACACCCTCTAATTACGGACATCAAAAGGTGATGCGCAGTCTGAATAGACAATGTAAAGGAAGAAAGGAGATGGCCTGTTTCTTTAAGGTTGCTAGAAACGTTTTAGAAACAATATGGACAGAAAATGTTACCATACCACAATGAAAGTTTTGCTTAAATAACTCCGTTGTCCGTTGTTATTTGTTGTTGAATGAATTCATAATGATGGAAATGTGGAAGATATCGAAGTCACATAAAAGGAAGTCGCATATTTTTGATTTATTACGTTGAGAACAATGTTTAACCAGTGTATAAAACAATATTTAGCTGCTTCTAACATTTACGGCGATGATTACTCAATATGTGCTAGGTGTTAAGCATTAAACCTTCTAATTACGGACATTAAAAGGTGATGTACAGCTGGGATTGACAATGTAAAGTAATGTCATATTTCTTCATCTAGAAAAATATCAAAACAGAAATCTTTACCACACGAAAAAGTTATTCCTAATGTACTCCTAGTACTGTGAATTGCCATTTGTTGTTGAGAGATATAAACCATTTTATCCAAAATGAAATTAAAGGGATAATCGGAGACATACAATAGTAAGTCAAGTATTTCCGATTTACTTAGTTGAGAACAATGCTTTACAGTCTGTAAAACAATATTCAGCTTCTAACATCTTCTGCGATGATTGATTCCTTGGTATGAGCTAGGTATTTGTATGCAGTAGCTATGTATAACACTCATTAGTTACCGACATTGAAAAATGATATGTTGTTGGAATAGACAATGCACAGGAAGACAGGATATGTCCTACATCTTTTAAAGTTGCAAGAAGCATTTAAAAGGACTATGGAAGAAAAATATTTCTATACTACAACGAAAGCTATTCTTAATTGTCTCCAATTGCTGTTTGTTGTTATTTTGTAGACTTATTTTATAAAGAATTAAACTGTAAAATAAATTGGTTTTACACAATAGCAATGGGAGTAACTCTAATTCTTAAACTCTTGGAGCTGATATAGCCTACCTATTTGTGTTAGACATTTAGTGTACTTGCCAAAAAAGTTAGTACAGGACATGCATTTATTTTTAGAAAAGAAGATATTTACAATAGGAAATTATTTACAGACGATCTTGTTAGGGATCGCTAGCATAGATTCATTGAACCTTCGTAGAACTTCTAATACATAGCGTATTTATTTCCATGAAAGAAAGACATAAATTTAATGTTCAAGTAATAACAGTTTTCTACAGTATTTAAAGGTTACAAAATACTTACAAGCGCTTAACCCCTTCCAGGTTCATTTTATTTCAGTATTATAGGTTAAAAAATGTCATTTTTATGCTTATTTTCATACATATACACCTTTATTAAACGTAATAGCATCCATCGCATACAAAATTTCCTAAAAATTGATGTAAAAATAATCAATTTAAGTAAATGAGAAATTTACCTGTATAGTTCGCTTTCAGAAATCATTAGACTTTGTAGTCAATTCACACTAACTATAAATATAAAGCTTAGAATATTTAGCTTTTATCTTGAATTAAATTTTATTTATATCCTATGCATTTACATAAATGATTTTGAAATTATTAATCCAAAATTTGGTCGTGTGTGATACAATAGAAAACACGGTACTGCACACAGTGCAACGTCACAATCTGGACAGTAGAACCTAGTTTCTCTCCTTACCTTCTTCCCTCTACTGTCTCTCTTTGAGCAGCAAATAATCTAGTAGCCAGAAAAGTAAACAAAAGCAATTGAAACCATAAAAAGCACATGTGAAATAATTCGGGTAAGACTGATTGCACAGTGTAAAATTTCACAGTGCCCGAGCTACACTCGGGATGATCCAAGATGGTACATTTTGTCTGCCAGACTTCAGCTCGGAAAAAACCGGGAAGGGGTTAAGAAGAAGTTCTCCTGATTTTTTACGGAGGACACTGACCACTTCAGTATTTCTGATAACTTGTTCAGTACAATGTATAATCAGTGTGTAAAACAATGTTTCACTTCTTCTACCATTTCTTGCCCTGATTAATTAATATGTTCTACAAAGTATTTATCTCTAGATGCCAGTTCTTACACCCTCCAATTAGGGATATCGAAATGGTATGTGCAGTTGGAATAGACATTGTAAAAGATGGTAGGGTATTTCCTGTTTCTTTAAGGTTACTAATAGCATTTTAAAAGCCATATGGATAAGACTTATATGTTTCCGAAAACTGTTCGTTGCCATTTGTTGTTGGAAGAGATGAATCATTTTATAAAGAATGAAACTGCGGAAGATATTAGTATCTCACAATAGTGAGTCAAATATCTCTGATATATTTCGTGGAATAAAATGTTTAATCAGTTCTATGTTTAGCTTCTTTTAACATTTTCTGCAAAATCTTTTAGGTATTTACCTACCTGTCCACTTTATGCAAAATCAATGAGCAGAATACTAGTAGATGGCGGAGCACTGAATCTACCAGAGGTAAGTTCATCAGCAATGATGATTTGATTATATTTTTGTAAAGTTGAATGAGTCCTCAAATATCAGGTATTACTGATCTTAAGAACTACAGTTTGTATTTAAAGGTACATTTTGATCTACAATAAAAAGTAATTTTTTGCTCATCCACAATTAACTTAAAAGATTTCACCGAAATAATGACTTTTTATTTTTTTATTATTAAATTATAATAATGAAATCAGTTACAAACGTTATCACGTATTCACCTTTTATACTTACAGAAAAATTTTAAATCCAAAAGAGCTTTCAATTCCTAAAGGTTTAACATTTAGCTATAAATTTTTTGTTCGTAAAGCATACTTTAATTTATATTTTCTGCTATCTGTGTCTCCCATCATAGAGAAGACTGTTCTTTTGATACTGACTGAATTTGGTGTTTTGATTTGTCCTACTGCAAAGTTAACACATTCAAATATCCTCTTTCACTTAATTAAGAACAATTTATCGGTTAAATAATACTGAATTGCATAGTTTAATTTATTGCGATAGGTGGGATTATCGGTTGATCTCTTATCTACGTGGGATGTATAACTAATACAGTTCAAACTTGAGTTACGCAAGGGCATAAATAGTGTTAGCAACTAGAGTAGGATACGTGAATATTTTGTAGTAAGAAAAGAAATTGCAACCTTCACTCGTAATTTACCAGTTTATGCGCCAATAAGAGCTTAAGCTGCAGAAAAAGAATGTTCAATAACTTTTCTTCCTTGTATTTTGTTTTTACATCTATGTATCTTTGAACAAAAATTACATATATGCTAAAATCTTTATACGTTGATCATTATGCATACGTTAAATAATAGATCAATAGCAATCATATATCACAAAATATGCACTAATAAAAACCTAATTACTAAAAGAATGTCCTATGATTTTTTTATTGAGTATTGTTTTTACTTCTGCAGGTACTGCAATCCACAAAATTTATATTTAAGCTAAAATTAAATATACGCTGTGTATTATTGATCTGTTAAACGGATTTTTCTATTGATCAATAAAATATGTAACATTAATGTTTAAAGTAAAAAAAAAATGAATTTTTCTTTATTATTTCAAAATATTTTAATCTTGAAGACCAGTTAAAAGATTATTGATATAATATATACATATAAATATATAAAACATTACTGATATAATAAATATATATAAATATATAAAACATTTGTTGATGTTATAAATATGTATAATATATTAAACATTATTGATATAATAAGTATATACATAAATATATAAAATATTATTGACATAATAAATATATATATATAATATATTAAACATTATTAATATAATAAATATATATATATGAATATATAAAACATTATTGATATAATAAATATATATATAAATATATAAAACATTATATAATAAATATATATATAAATCTGTAAAACATTATTGATATAATTAATATCTATTTTAATCAGTTAAATATTGCCTTTTATTTAAAAACGTTTTTAGATCTAGGAATTTAAATGTCAATTAAACAAAATTTTAACATTTTATTAACCTATCACTCAAAAATATTCTCAAACTTCTCTTTGAAGACTTGAAATGTGCTGTGTTATGTAGAAAAGACTGACAAAGGAAACATATAATCTGTATCCAACAGAATAGAAAAACTTTCTCATCTATTTTCACACTTTCTTCGTGTCATGGAGTTTAAATGTTAATTTTGATAATATGATGAAGTAAAAACATCCTAAAACTTGATATTTATTCATATGAAAGAAGTTTTTTCTTACATTCCCAAGGAAAAAGTTTCGCTACTGGCAAATTTCGGTTTAAAAGGAAGAATTGTTTCAAAATTTATGTGTTGATAAAAATACACTTTGATTGCGATAGTATTCTGGTAACTTGGAAACTAAGGATTTTCTTGTGATTTTAAGAATAAGCGATAACATTTGAGCTTTACTTTTTTTCTCTGTTTCATCATCATACCACATCAATGTCATTTCGATTTCCCAAGAGCAAGTTTACAGTTGTTATTCAGTAAGCATTTATGAAACGTAGACACTCCTACCAACTGTCAATAAAGCTACTGAAAACCATGCAGTTTAATAGTGGGAAATAGATTTTTTTGTTACTTTATCATGAGGGTAACAGTTCTTAAACCAAGCATTTTTCTTCCTGTATTTTAAATTAAGTTAAGGAGAAACTTATGCAGTATTTAATCATTTTCATGTATCTGCAGATTTTTTTTCATAAAAGTCCAAATCTACGACCTTCTGATTTTTCAAGAAGATTCAGATGTTTACGCTTGTTATTGAAGAATCACACATGAAACGTAGTCGCACCCACTACCTGTCTATTAAGATAGTGAAAACCATGTAAATATTTGAGTTAAAGTTTTTACTTTTAGATTGTCACAAGAGAAAATGTCCTTACTTCCCATCTTTCTCCGTACTATTGCGTTTTAAACGAAACTTTTTAATTTTTTATAATATTTTAAATGAAACTTTTTACACTCTAAACCAATCGTTTAATTTTTTCCTATCTGTTTTATAAAAATCTACTTTAACGACCTTTCGATTGCTCAAGAATTGTCAGATGTTTACTGTAGTCATTCAAGAATCACTTATAAAACGCAGTCACTCCCACCGACTGTCTATAAAGCTACTGAAAACCGTGCAAATACTTAATAGAGGGAAATAAAAGGGATTTTTTTACTTTATCACCGAAGAAATGTCCTTACGTTGCATTTTTTCTGTTTTTTCGTATATTTTCAGAGGAATTCTTGGGAAATGCATACATAACTAAATCATTTCTACTTCGCGGAGGATTTTGGGAAGTGCCCCTTGGTCGGGGGATGCGTCCCTGGGCTCCAAGGGCCGGGCTCTCCAACAGCTGCGGAATGATGTGGCCCCTGCGGCTATTTTGGGGCTCCGAACTGGCTGCGGTATGGGCGCCGCACCCCTTTCTTCTCGGCCTTTCGTTGACCCCTTCCCTGTTGGGTGCGTGCTAATGGGTTGCGAGCATAGGTGTCGAGTCTATTGCATTGACCGAATTCGGGCTAATTAAAACGAGACAAAAATATGACAGTTAATAAACAGAGAAAGTCGCTTCCAGGGTTTGTTGTGCAACTCAATTGTGTTTGTCACGCATTTAATGTGCGAAGCCATTAGGCACTTGCGAAAAAGGTGTGGATAATTGCACTGAGTTGGTTACACCTTTTAATTCTAACGATTTATGGCCACAGTTTTCTCACCTGACGGAGGCGATGAATATTTTGTAGGTGAGTCGTTGTTTCAAAATTTAATTTTAATTAAAATAAACACAACTGAATAATAAATTTTGAAATGATGCAATTTTTAAATCACTTCTCAAAATAAATGAATATTAAAATTTATTGAAATTAAAATATTAATAAAACTTACATCCCATCAATTAATATTTAATCCATAACAGCTACTTAACTTAATAATTTTCATTTAAGCCTTAAAATAATTGTGATTTTTTTATTAGATACATTGAAACACAATTGCTTTTTTATATTAAAAATGTGAGTAAAATAAATTGAACACAAAAAATAAAGCATATATACATATATATGTAAGTATATTTATACATGTACATACATACACACACACACACACACACACACACACATATATATATATAATGTATATATATAGATATAATATATACAAATGTATAATAAATATATATATATATAAGATATATAATATATCCTATAATATATACACATATAATATATATAATATATACTTATATGTGTGTGTAAGGAAAAAGTTAACTAAATCTCCAAACAAATGTAGAGGTTCCCACACTGTCAGCATACATCCTGTAATTTTATTATATAGTCGTGCCAAAGTAAATTTAAAGCAAAAGCCCCATTACGGCCCTAGAAAATTTCTCTGGGGCTATTAACTCTGAAGTCAAGGGCAAAACCCTGAGCTCTCTGTTTTTCCCTTTTTAACCCCTAATCGAAACTGACCACTGGAGCTAAAGTTCACGCTCTCAGGAAATATATCTAACCAATTAAAACTTTATAATGCCATAGGGGTCAATTTAGAAAAATCTGGACAAAAAGGGATGCATGCTAACGGAGACAGATTTTTTCAGAGTTTTTCTTAGATATTTCCTTAGACCTTTAAGAGATTCTTCCTTGGATTTTTTATGTTACATGATTTTTATAGTTCATTCTATCTGTAATGAAGTCTAAACCCATCTAACCTACTCTTTAACAATAAATATTTTTCGTAACTTAAATGGTGCATTGCTTTGTCACACCAACTGACTACGGCTGCCACCGTTTAGGACGTACACACACACATGTATATGTGTGTGTGTGTGTGTGTGTGTGTGTGTGTGTGTGTGAAAGAGAGAGAGAAAACAGACAGAGAGATAAAACTATAAAAAAACTCGTCTTATGTTTGCCGCTTCTCGTCATTTGAAAGAAAGAGTAGTAAACTTACCTTACATATTCGTAAATTTCATTTTATTACACTTTAAGAAATATTTAACAACAAGCTAGTTATATCAAAAACTAAAATAAAGAAGATTTGATATTCAAAATCTTTAATGTCTCTAAAACCGTGTTTCAAAAGAAAGTATTCTCCTGTTCTCCTACACTCTACAAAAACGATACTTCCGGGAAGCGTTGCAATGGGACTGAATTTCTACCACAGCAATTATAGGAAAATGAAGAATCTGGAAACGGTGAATGCTGGAAAAATTAACATTGTTTCCATGAGGATAAATTCGGGACCAAATGAATTAAACGATAAGTGATGGAAAACGAATAATGCGAGAAAGATGGATCAAAGTTTATCTATAACTGGCATAAATTAGTTGAAAGACTAAGTGACGAGAAAAAATTTGGAGATGGCTGAGGATTTAGATAGTATCATTTTATTTCGATCTAAATTCTATCAAATTTTTACTCGCGCTTAATAGAAAACTATCAAATATGAGAGTTTAACTTGAAGGGTTACGGTCACTGTTTTTGCAACAAAGAATATGACAAGGACTTGCTTCTTAAAGCTGGATAGAATGATTATAACACTACATCCCAGAAGTGGGAATCGAGCCCTTAGATTATTTTTCCAGTCTCCAAAAGCAGAATATCACCTGTGCGGTAATAGTTCCCACTATAGAATATAAAGGGCATAAAGGAAATATTTTGGCTACAATTTAACTTAGGAGATAGAAGTAAAATATCTTTATATATAAAATTCTTTTGTCTGTGTGTTTGTAATAGAACGCCTTCTAAACGGCTGGACTGATTTTGATGATGTAATTTTGTTTATGTAATTAAGTTGATTCGAGAATGGTTTAGATTTGCAATTTGTTCCGATAGAAATTTTTTTTATTAAAAATCTAGAATTACGGACTTATTGAGATAATTACAATGCAGCTTGAAACCCTTTACCATCCGCGTATCTGGGGTGTAGTGGTCAGCGTAACGGGCTTCAGGACGAGAAATCCCAGGATCTAATCTCGGTACAGATGATGAGGGAATTTTAATTTAATCTAATTACGTTTGGGATGACTGTACGCGTGGTGGCGTTAAGTACTTTTAAAACAAATTTTTTCCTTACCTTTCCATCAAAACGGTCTAATTTATAATTTATTTAAATTATTTTCCAGTTTTTTGATTTACAGAGCTAAAACTGGACTACGTCTGTCTGGTCGTCTAGTTTAGATATAAAATATCTTGATATTTCATTGCTAATATTTATCTACACATGACTTTATGATGTATTTTATAGTTTACCATTTTAATTGTCGTACTCAGTAATACAGTTCAGTTTAATAGCAGCTACTAGTTAAAAGCAAAGTGTACACATTTTAGCACCCTTTGTTTTTTGTGTTGCTTTAATCTAAAGCCACACTCTAATATGCCTAGTATGTGTTAATTATAATAAGAAAATGAATTATATAAAACATTATATAAAATAAATAACGAAACGCATCCTTGTGTTGGACATAGATAACATATTATTTAATTTTTACTGACATTTCAGTCTGGCTACATTTATATTCACAGGTAATTTGTTGGGCATTTCCGCCCTAATTTCAGATTTAATTCAGCAACCACAAACCTCTTCAAAATTCATGAGCATTGCACTTTGTTTCTTTTATTCCTGGAGCTAATATAAAAATACAAGAAATTATGTAAAAATATGTAGATTATATCACTAAAAATTATTTTGATCCCTATACGGACTAATTGGCTATGTACAGCGTGAGAACTGTCCTTTTAATTTTTACTTCAGGCAGATCTGATAACTTGATACATAAAATTTGGGTAGTGGTTGCATCGTAAATAGATTTTTCTTAAATTGGTCCAACTAAGTATTAATTTAATATTCAATTTTTTCCTTACTTACGTTTTATGTTTTCCTCTGGGTTAAATAGTATCCTTAAATGTATTCAAAATCAGGCAGTTCATCTATGATAATGATAGTCACACAGTACATTTGCTGATAAATATTTGAAGGAGATATATTTGTTCAAATGACAAGTTATCTGCCATGAAACAGGAAAATTAATCTTTAAAATATTTTGGAAACTTTTGGATTAAGTCTAAATTAGATTACGAAAATCTTCCATCCATTTTCACACGGTTTAAATTTAATTAAGCTTGTTGGAAATAATGATTCATAGTAATTTTATGCCCTGGTAAAGGTACTAGTTGAAAAATTACCCTAGAATATCTTATATTATTAGAATACAGATTTTATAAAATTTTAACTATTTGGAAAATGACATTTTTTCAAATTTCATTAATTACTTTGTCACTGATTTTTACAGCATAACACGTAAATAAAAGTTTTATGTCACAGTGTAAAACCCTCGTGAAAATTAACAGATAAGATTAACAGATAACAATAATTAACAGATAATACCGATTTTATTTCCTGGTAAAATTATTACTAGAAAGATAGCCATATAATATCTTGTATCTTATATTAAAATAGATTGGCTGCACCATCGATTACCATCTACCTTAAAACAAAGGTTTAAGATGTTTTGGGTGTCCCCGGGTGTAGAATTCACAGCAGCTCATAATATACAATGCATTATAGTAAATACAGTAAAAACATCTCAAACTAACACACACAAATACAAAACAGACAAAATAACACAGGAAATAAATAAAAAAAGTAATAATCATAAAATTAAAATGAAATAGAAAAAAGTAATGATAATAATTACAAGATTAATGCATGAAAATAAATACAAAAGAGCGGTACACTGAAAGCTATATATTCAGAATCAGCCTTGTTACGGGGCCTGCTGATTCTCTGAAATTTTCATTAAGGAAAATAGATTTGTATCAACACTCTAACTATTTGGGAAGGAAGTTTATCAAATTTTATAAACTGCATTGCCGCTGATTTTATGCAGCCGAACGATGGCCGATTGGTTAGGGTGCTGATTCTATGCATAAACACCCAAATTGAACCTATGATAATTAAAGTGGTTAACAGATAAGAAATAATGCTTTATTTATATCAAATATATTGCTTCTTTTTATGTGTTTATTCACAGGTAGTTTGTTGATTATTCCGAAAACTTCTACGGCGTATATTCGGTAACAACTATAGGCTTTTAAGAATTCACTAGTACTCTGTGTACATTTTTTTCTCGTTGATAAAGACATTGAAATCTAGGTGGATATATTTGAAAATTGTTTCCGTTCTGGAAAGAAAAAATCATTCAAAAATATTTCCAAGGACATCAGAACAGAAACGGGATTTTTTATGGTACCAATTATTTTTAGAAAAGATTGTGACTCTGATTAGATTCAATAACAGAAAGTAAGACATTACTAATGTAGGGAAATGAAAAAAAAATTCGGATTTTCTGAAGATATGTCCAAACTTACGACTGCATAGTCGTCTAAAAGTCGACATTGGGGCATTTTTCGGGTACCCCATGTGATCTTTGTTTCTTGCTGAGTGCTCCACCTTTGACCTCAATTCGTTCCAAAATTACTGTTCGAGAATTAAAGAACAGATCCCGTTAGCATTCCGTCACTCGCCGGCGTTTTGTTTCACGAGCTGTAAACAAGTCACTGTTATTTATTCTGCCGTTGTTCCAGCGCATCTTCTCAGCAGGACACTACTTGTCGGACTGAGGGGTCTGGTGCAGCTCATTAGGGGAAATGTTCCGAAATGGATTAGAAGAGGACGTCTAACGTAGCGGGGGTTAGATGAGAGAACAACGTAACTGCCACAGAGAAATGTGTGGTACAAGATCAGTTTCAATGATTTCGGTGAACTTTTGGCTGTAGGTTAAAGGACATGTTGAAAGATCTTTTGGTTTTGCTAAGATTTACGATGTGAACGCACATAAATATCTCCAGCAGGTTGCCTACTTACTGGAAATACGACTCCACATTCAGGAATAATTATACTTATAACAGTTAAAAGACTATTATCAGCCTAAAAGAATATAGATAGTTGGACATTCGCTGTCGAACTGTATTAGATGACAACAGTTGAGACAAAAATATTAGATCAATATTCTCAGAATGGAAAAATAGGGGACAATGGGTAAGTAAACTAGAACAAATAATAGAATTATAGATAATATATTTGATAATAGATAGTTTGAATAATAGATTGTAAATTTTATAGACTTTTAAAAAAGGCTTTTTTTTTGTAACTTAAAGGTTGTGAAATGTTTTTCAGTATTCAAAGTCAAATGGGTAGACAAAAGTTGCTTCTAACAGGTAATAACTGAATAATTTGTTAGTAAGTTAGGTATTGCGTTCCAATAGGCTTGTTGTAAATATAAGAAATAGCTGTTCACTATAACTCAGGGTTGGCTTAATTTGCCCAACCCGAAAAAACCCAGGTGGGTTTTTTAAAAAAAACCCACTTGAAAAAACCCAAGTGGGTTTTTTCAAAATTGGGTTTTTTCAAAATCATTATTTAAAATTCCACATATTTAACTAATAGTAGAAATATTGAGTTAAATCTATAATATATATTACATATTTCATCTTTGACAATGAGAGTAGAATTTTTTTTTTAATTTGAGGAGGTCTAAACTGCTAGAAAAAAAACAAAAACTTAAAAAAATTTCAGAGAAAAATAATTATTTGTATAATAAATACAATGAAAAGATTATAGAAACAATTAAAAACCCAAACAACCAGTATTTCTGCCAAGATGATGAAAACTGACGTCTTTCAGCCAATATTAAAAAGAAATAATATGGCTAAAAAAGAATTACCCAGAGGGCTTGAGTATATTTACAAGAACATAAACAAATTAGAACTTTCTATATTGTATACAACTTATTCTAAATGTTATCCAGTCAGTGATATAAGTTTCTTTATCAGCTGTTATGATATAAGGGAAAAACTTGTTCATACAAACAATTGACCAATTAACTGTTATCTTGAAACAAGGGTATTTTAATATGATTTAGTGATATAAAATTAAATTAGTATGTAAAATTCTAAATAAAAACATTAAACTTTTATGAAATTGTTTTTAATTTTTCCCTCTTATATAGATACAAGTGCAATAAATGTGATTATTAAATAAATACTGATCTATGACAAATTAATTTATGCATAGGAGTATCCCATGCTTAGGGGTAAAATGACAAGATATTCTTTATTGATTGTTGATAAAAGATTGACTATCCATTATATATATGTTTCTTTACTCACATTTAAGAATCAAGATGTAAAAAACATAATAGTAACTGAAAATCTCATTTAAATTTTAAGATATTTTATTTGTTAGAAAAATTTTAGAATATGTAAAAAATAATTTATTTTAAAATTTCAAAATTTCTTTTAATTAAAGCAAAAATTTCTTCTGCATAACTTAAAATTGCTTTTTTAAATTTTTAACTTTAAAAAGTGACTAACATTTTAAATTTATTTTTATCAAGCAATTATATATCCTGTCCTCTTACATATAAATTATAGAGACAAAACCCTGATAAAACCCGAAAAAAACCCAAAAAACCCTGATAAAACCCGAAAAAACCCAAAAAACCATGATAAAACTCGAAAAAACCCCAAAAACTCTGAAAAAACCCACTAGGTTGGGTTTTTTCTGAAAAAACTCGGGTTTTTGCCAGCCCTGCATAACTCATAAAATGATTTCAAAGTAATTATTTTGTATTTAAGATTGATGCTGTATATATTCTATAGGTTTTAAATACATTGGAGGTTTAGAGCTGGACGATTTGTACTTTATTTAGAAGCGCTTAAAAACTTCTAAATAATTATGCTTTTAGTGTAATAATAGAAGGTGAACTTTGAAGATACTCGAATCATAAATAAAACTTATCTTTTTCTGGAAAAACAATAAAAAAGAGAAAGTAAAATGTTTTAATAATATTGTTTCAATTTTATAATTCATTTATAGGTCTGTAACTAATAGTTCAAATAGAAAGTATGCTCATTATAATATTTGATGATCACATTATAGGTTAATTGAAACTTTATATCCAATCGATAATTTGAAAGAAGAGCCTTTTCTTGAATGAGACCTAATTTGATTACCGCTTATTAGCAAAAATTATTATTTGATTATTATTTGATTAGTATTATAACAGACATGCCAACTACTCCGGATTCTCCGGAGTTGCTCCGGAAAAATGAGAAAAATTGATAACTCCGGAAACTCCTGAGATTGCTCCGGAAAATAACAAAACTTTTGAACAGCTAAAAGATTACGATTCAGCAATTAAATACAAAGTTTTGCAAAAAATACTGCTGAATGTTACTCTTTCCACGCAGTAATGCTGCATATTAAAGTTTTCAGTACTGTGTTTAAAAATCAAACTGTATTTAGGTTAAATTTGAGTGGACAAACCCTAGAATCCCTGATGATAGAAAAATGGAAATATTTTAATCAGAGCCAATGTTGCTACAAGAAACACTGTTCTGAAAAATAAGTTGTTAAAGTTAAAAAAGCTACTCATACATTTTTAAATACATAAATTTTAATTTACCTTTTACAATTTACTACTGTTTAAACATTTTAAATTTAATTTTAATTTAGAAACCAATAAGATATGTACTTATGTGTAATTTGTAATTAGCATGTTAAAATTTCAAACTACGCTGTTGCTCCTGACATACGTGTTTGAATGTTGGCATGTCTGTTATACTTTGAATAACACCATGAATATTATCTGCATATCAAAAGGGAAACCTTCAACTTTGTCGCGAATAGAAAAAGGGGTACAATTGTAAAAAATATCGAACTTGAAAGTTTGATAAATATTGGAGTTTTAAACATTTAAAAAATATTTTAGGAACCAACATCCCTCTGTTTACATGTCTCTCTGTCCAAATATGAAAGAATAACAAACTAAAATGTCCAAATGAGGAAGAATAACGCATATAGTGAGGTAAAAGGTAGAAATTTGGCCCAAGATTTTTATCAACTTTAGAATAGCACTGCCCAGCGTGCTTGAACTATCTCTAATAATACGTGATTCTCTATCGGAGAGAAGTGAAGTCATTTGATATATGCCCAAAATTCTCTTCTAAAGGGAGAGTTACATAACGGTTGCTAAATTAAATAGTAAATACTTTGCGATTGCATAAATTTTTATAACTTTTAAAGGTGGAATTCAGACCTGCTAAATTTTAGACATCGGTCAGAACTACATTAACTTTTAGTAAGAAAATTAAGAAAGAAATCATATAAATAAATAAAGGAAGAATTATAGGTGAAAATTACAAAAAATAAATTAATCTGCAATTTTAGAGGAAGTTTTTCTATCTTTGGTCCAAACAGGAATAAAGATACGTATGATTATCTTGAAATCGCAAAGTTATTAAATGATGTAAACGGAGTATGTACTTTTAAATTTTAAATATGTATTACAGGAAAACTCCGCTACACAAGAAAAAACGAATCCTATATTTAATATTAAAAATAACAATTTTATGACGAGATCATGCAGTTGGGTTAGAGTTTTTGTGAGAAATAATTTATTTTTGTGAAATTACTGTTTTTATACAGTGACCACTCTAGAGCATTCGTTACAATACTTTTACGATAATTAAAATTATGAATACAGTTCAACATAACAGCATAGCGTTAGGTTTGAATTTAAAGTGAAATAAATTCAAAATACCGGAAAGTAACTGCATCATTGTAAATCACTATGCATCCATAAAACTTTCACAAATGACAGCTTCAATGTTTATTGTTCCTTGAAAAAATACGTGATCAAGTCAAAAATAACTTTTGTAAAATAATATTTTGAACAAATTCTCATAAGAAAATTACCAAAACTAAAAGTTTATGAGTAAAACCACATATTTAAAAAAATATTTAAGGTGAATTGTTACCCTAAGCAATATTTTCAATTCTCGTTTAAAAAACAGATAGTAAATTAAATATTTTTTTATGTTATCAAAGAAACTTAATTTTTTAGAAACAAAGTTTTTTTCATCATTTGATCTAAAATTTATCAAAATTTGTCGCTGTACACCGCTACATGTAAGTATATATGATGATTCTGCAAATTTAATCTAATCTGTATTTGTCTAATATACTAATCTAAATATGAATTAGTTTTATTAATCTGAAACTACAATCTAATTTATTTAAGTATTGTATTTAAAAATGAGAACACAGGTTCTGAAGTCAGATTAATAACCATACACAACTAGCGATTAAAAAATACACACGTTAATTAAAGTAGATTTCCTCCTGTAGATGGCGCTAATTTAATTTGAGTAACGATTGAAGAGGTAACGTTTCCTTGCTCACTTTCTCTCTTTTCACTTTATGCATATATTTAACTTCTTACAATTAGAATACTCTTGAATTAAGGAAAAACATTTTAAGTAGTTATGAAATAGTTTTCAAAATTATCTAAATGCTTTTAAATATATAGTTTTTAATCCGATATATATAACAACTGCGAGAAAAACTTACTGTGCGTATGTGAACAGATGTTTTATGTACACTGATGTTTCGGATCACTTAGAACAGAGGTTAGCAAACTTTAAAAACTTGATGGACCACTAAATATATAATTTTTATTTGGAGGACCACTAATTATATGAATTATAAATAAAATCGGCTGTAAATATGAGTATAGAATAATAATAAGAAACTTTTATTTTATTAATACAATCCACATATTAAAAGTAAAAGAGTTACATCGTAATTAAAAAAACTTTACTAATGCATTTCTTCTTTTTAATGTGATATATATTCTTGCTTATAGACCATCCTTATTTGTTATCCAATGACTTCACTACAGAAGAGAGCTGCGTTTATTTCAAGCCGAGAGCGATATCAAGTTTTGATTCTGTTGACAGATGAAAATGTTTTTTAGCACAAATATGCTGTTGAAAATTTAATTCAAATTTAGTGCTTTCTCACTCAATGATAGATATTAATTTTTTTATAGACAGCCAAAAATGAGATCTTGCAAAGATGTTAGTTTTCCTTTTTTAATCTGAATGATAATGTAACTTTTTGTTAGTTGTGTTGCAGCTTATAATAAATAATCATCCGCTTTTTTCTGTGAAACCATCAAAAATTTTCAGGCACCACTGGTGGTCTATGGACCCCCATTTGGTAACTTATGGTTTGGAACATTTTCCGTTCAGCTTTTGCAAGTGTATTTTCTATTTTATTAATGGGAATTGGTTTAAAGTAATTTTAAGTTTAATTATACCACATTTTATGTTTATAAATAATACTTTATATTGCATGAATTCTTGTAAACGAGTTTTCGACATTTGTGCCAGCAGGAATAATTTTTAATAGCCTCTTTATATTTAGGCATATAAAACTACCTTATTGCATAGGCTAGTTAACTTGAGTATGGACGACGCTTTATATATACAGAGAGCGCCGTAAATTTTCCTTGCTATTGACGTCAGATTATAAACTAATTGATACGGGGATAAATTCCTCCAGTGTTGTTTTTAGTTATAATAAAAAAAAGGCATCAATTGATATTTTTTGTGATAATATTTTTTGTAATAATTTTGTGTGCGGCCTAATAAAGGTATATATTTTTCTCATCAGATGTCATCAGCATGCATAAAAACATTTCTGATTACAAAGAATAACATGATGTTTAAGGTAGTGAACCCCCAAATTATAATAATATAAATTTTTATATGTTGTTGAGTAAAGGACATTTTAATTTTAAAAATCTACAGTTTTTGTACAAGTCTAACGCGCATCCTATTATTTAGTAGAAAAAATGGGTAAACATTTTAACTTGTGTTGAACGAGCTCCATAAATCTGACATGCAAAATCGACTTTCCGGAAAATGAACCAATTGCTAGCAAACCGAATGAATCTATCCTTACATTTATATTTCTATGCCATTATTCAGCTGATACTAATTTTTAATTATTAATAATAAGTACTAAAGAATACTAACTAATAATTTCGTAATCTACATTTAAAAAACTGAACAAATCCAGTATCTCGGGAACATAACTTAGAATTTTTTGAGAGCACCTATTTAGAGCTAAGTTAATTAATATTGTTATTATCACTGTTACATAAAAGAAGTTTTATAGGAGTGATATGAATATACCAAAAAATTTCTTTCGAGTAAGATTTTTGGCGTTTTATTTTCTTCCTTGAATACTTGCTGAAGATTTTAACTCCACAAAAAACGAATAAGAATAAATAGTAATTATTGAATGAGATATGAGAATGAGTATGATTGATATGAGAAAGGTAATTACTTACCTCCTCCCATATTCCGGATGGCAAACTTTCAGCTCAACACACACAAAATCCATTAAAAAATATGACTACGGTATTAGATTTAGAATACGGTATCTTAACATAGATTTAATTAAGAATAACATAACAAATAATAACAGAAATTATCTAACTCGAATACAATATTTTAGTATTAAGCTTCCGGTTCGTATGGAAGCGACGAATAGTTCTAATACGAATAAAAGTTTTTTCTGGACGCCACGCTTCCCACAGCTTGACGTTTTTATTCTGTTGCCACTGGAGATTCAACACTTGCCTTGTTTTATGCACATATCATGTGATTACCTAAAGCAGTAAGTATTATCCCATGCATAATGGGGATCTTCAGTTTTTGTCCTGAATTTTTGATAAAAATTTTGATAATTGATCATGCAGAGGGAACTTGAGATTCCCCCTCAACAGAGACTATAAAAGATGAAAATCTGTTTCAGATTCTCAAAAGAGCAATATCTTCTAAGCTTTTAACTTTGTTAAATTATAATGAAAATATTGAAGTTAACTAGTATATAACATAACACAACATAAGCGATGAATTGCAAAATAGCTAAAGGCTAAAGATAACAAAAGATTTAATTTTAATTAACAATTTCTATACACACACAAGCAGACATATGTATATATCCCCTATATAATAAAAGCCTATGTCCGTCTGTCCTCGAATTTATGAAGCGGTTGTACCTGGAATGGATAGGGCATCCATAGTCAGCAAAATTGAAAGGGAGTAATGTTTATCTTCTCCTAAACTATCGATTGGTTTCTAAAATGAATTGCTATAAATATGCTTCATATCACAGCGAAAAATACTGTTGTCTTTAAAGCGCTCGAAATCCAACCTTCTCCCCTTTACGAGCGTTAATGGCTTTATTTCAGGCCCGGTTAAGACCAGGCAATTAAATTTATCAATTTAGCACATAATAAATAGGTAAAAAAACCCATTTTTTTCTAGCATTATGACGTCATTCCTTTAACCATCTCATTTAATCATTTCTTATTTTAAATTATTTAATTTATTCATTATTTTCATACGTTTTATCCTTGAACTTAGATATTATGTAAATAATTTTCTTTTATATTTTGCTTAAATAATAGATTAAGTACATATGTGATAATTTTACATTTAATCATCAATTATTTTTTTTTTGCAAGATAATTCGCAGCCCAAAAACAAAATATTTTTTACCTGCCTCATAAAGTATTTTACAAATCTGGAAAATTAAAAAACTACTGATACCGTCATATGAAGGGCTATATGCTAGTACATTAATCTTAGTTTTTTTTAGCACTTTTAAGTTTTAACCCTTTACCGGACAGTCGTTTCGCAGCGAAACCTCCTGTTAAACATTTTTTTCTCTAAGTTTTAGAGAAATATGAATTTTTTTCAATATTTTTATGTTTTTGACATTTAAAACTTACAATAAATGACAGTACTAAATTTAATTTATTTTTTTCTTTTGAAATATTTGTATTTAATACTTGCTGTACCTGGAAAGTTAGTAATGAAATTGTTTTTCACTTATAACCCCAAACAAAAGTATCTATTCAAACAACACTTATATATTGTTAAATTATTTATTTATTTTACTTTTTTAAGAACACTTATTAATTGTTCTTCCAATATAATGAAAATTTTAAATAGTATTATGTTCCCGCTATACAAGGGGATGTGTTTGACAGTTAACACCCCTTAATTTCTCATATGGTATCCTCTAAGGCAAACTCCTCTAAGGATTGTAAAGAAAAACTTTAATACATTTTGCGTTTATAAAGTTCATATATAAAAATCATAAACTAATTTCATTAAATTCAATAAAATTCATGTAGGTGACCTTTAAAGGGTTAATGCTCTTTATGTATTTTAACCAAAGTACCGGGTGACCGAGCTCCGCTCGGAGAAAAGAGGTATTGAAGCTAACTCGAAGATTTAAATTTTCAATTGTGATTTATCAAAACAATACATGCCATCATTATATATATAGACGGTATCATTATTTTTTTTACTATATCGTTTATGTGTTATATATACTTTGCTACATTAATTTAATATTTAGAGTTGATATTAATTTTGCATTATTATGTTTAATTATTATTTTGCTTCAACATCTAGAAATAGAAGTAATAATTCAACAATGCCAAGATCTGTATATTGTGCTTATTATTTGTAAATGTTTTCAGTATTGTTTCATAAATGGAATAAATGAATATATATGAACGTATATATGAACGGTATTCCGTTTTATTCCTTTTAAACTGCTATTTTATGCAATATACCAGTAATTTCTGAGAATATTCATCAGACGCGCTGGTGCGTCAGTGGCACTCTAGAATATTATTACTTCTATTAAAATAAAAATGGAAACCTATATCAAGGAATAAAGACAAATCAATAAAGACTTTTATTATTATTATTATTAATTCATCAGAACTACAGTCAATCGATTCCTCGTGGTCGAAAACCCCCGGGTACCAATTTTCACTTGGTTTGGACGCATGGGAAAAAAGTTTGCCCGCACCGGGGTTCGAACCCGGCCCTATCTGTAGCGCCGAACTACGTGACCTTAGCGCGTCAAAACCGATGCCAATCGATTCCTCGTGACCGAAAACCCCAGATCCCCAAGTTTACTACAGTTTATTAATTCTGGGGCGATTTTCGACTTGACAACCATTCCTCGTATTATAGTATAGGATAAACGCAAAATAAAAATTATTTAGTATAGCAATAAAGTAATAAATAAAATAACTAAATTTTAAATAAAATATTAAATAGTGAATAATATGGAATTTTGACTTCAGGTACATTTTCGGTTTGTTATAGTTTAGTATGTCAGATTGAGCTTTGTGAAACGACTACACTTTAGTTTGCTGAGTCTTTCTCAAAACAGAATCATGGGTGCACGCCTGGAATAAAGTGTATGTGTGTGCATTTGCGAGTGAGATAGATCGCAATATTTTCGTTGTCTTTGAGTGATTTATCCAAAATCGGTTTATAGAAATGTCTTACGAGAAGATATTAACCAAAGAAAACGAAAACAAACGCAAGCTGTTGAGAATTCTTGATCTGCAGTTCCGATTAGGACCTAAAGATATCTCGAAGATGAAAGCGAGGAACAACCGTAAATATCTCACGCCTATCTGCCTCACCTGGATTCTCTGTCGGGGTTTTGGAGAGCGTCCATCACTCCCACCGTTTTCTCCTGGACCTTTTCCGAAAAGCCTTATCGAAACAGATAAATGCCTCTCCCCTTCTCTCGAAGCCTTTCGTCTCCCTTTTCTGCCTCTTTCTCTCTCTCATCGCGACACAATGGAGCATGAGACGCGGGTCTCGTGCCACGCTCGCCGTGGTTTATGGTGTCCTTTATCTGATGATGTCGGATGCGGGTAAACAGGAAACACGTCTCTATCGAACCCATGGACAGCTTTATGGAAATGGAGTCCGAAGATAGTCCGCGTTATTTGTGGCGTGCGCCTGTGGCACATTCGTACAGCGATGTGTCTGGGCAGAGGGTGGCAAAGTTCGGTCTCTTAATGAAGAGAACGCTGGAGAGACAATATTTTACTTTTCGACATGTCGTTTCCTGGGACGGCGTGTGGTCCTGTTCTGCCACTCGTGGGTATATATATGTATACATATATATCTACCTGCGCACCAATCTCCAGGAGTCCGTCACGTCCCAGACCACCAGCTTCTGCCTCTCATTTACTGGCTCTTGACTGCAGATAAGATCGCTGCGACAACGAATTCGGCGGCTGTCGGACATGTCTGAAAAACAAATATATAAATAAACCAGTCGGCTCTGTAAATAGCACTGAAAGTGTAAAGATTGCAGATGTAAGAGTAGGCGAGAATAGCTGCTCTATGCTAGAATAATAATTTGGATAGAATTTGTCAAAATAGAAAAATATTCAACGTTATTATCATACTTTAAATCAAATTATAATTTCTTATGTATATTGTACAGATATTGTTCTAGATTTTAGAAGATTTTAAAATCAATAATTATACGGCTAGATTTTTTTAAAATTATTTAATTACAAATCATTGTAAGTGTACGTTTTAGAGGTAGAAATAGGAATTTTTTGTCTGCGTCATTTCAAAAATTAATGTTGAATAGAAATGGCCAAGATAGAAAAAGCTCTCATGCTTTTATTTTTCTTAAAACAAATTGCAACTTTTGATTAAATGATACAAAGTTTTTCCTAGATTTCAGACGCTTTTTAGCCATTAGAAAGTGAACTATTATACGAATGCAATATTTTTCTTAGTTGGTTTTAAAAATAAACACTGTAATGTAAGAGTAGGCGAGAATATCTGCTCTATGCTAGAATAATAATTTGGATAGAACTTGTCAGAAAAAGAAAAAAATGCAACGTTATTATCATACTTTAAATCGAATTATAATTTCTTATGTATATTGTACAGATATTGTTCTAGATTTTAAACGATTTTAAATTTTAAGAAAAGCAATTGTTATATGGCTAGATTTAAAAAAAATAGTTAATAACAAATCATTGTAAGTGTACGTTACAGAGGTAGGAATAGGAATTTTTATCTGCGTCATTTCAAAAATTAATGTTGAATAGAAATGGCCAAGATAGAAAAAGCTCTCATGCTTTTATTTTTCTTAAAACAAATTGCAATTTTTGATTAAATGATACAAAATTCTTCCTAGATTTCCTACCATTTTTAACCATTAGAAAGTGAACTATTATACGAATGCAATATTTTTCT
The DNA here is from genome assembly GCA_032207245.1 of Pardosa pseudoannulata. Lineage (NCBI taxonomy): Eukaryota > Metazoa > Arthropoda > Arachnida > Araneae > Lycosidae > Pardosa > Pardosa pseudoannulata. The sequence goes on from CM063498.1 coordinate 73,624,166, forward strand.
TAGTTGGTTTTAAAAATAAACACTGTAATGTAAGAGTAGGCGAGAATATCTGCTCTATGCTAGAATAATAATTTGGATAGAACTTGTCAGAAAAAGAAAAAAATGCAACGTTATTATCATACTTTAAATCGAATTATAATTTCTTATGTATATTGTACAGATATTGTTCTAGATTTTAGAAGATTTTAAAATCAATAATTATACGGCTAGTTTTTTTTTTAAATTAGTTAATTACAAATCATTGTAAGTGTACGTTTTAGAGGTAGAAATAGGAATTTTTGTCTGCGTCATTTCAAAAATTAATGTTGAATAGAAATGGCCAAGATAGAAAAAGCTTTCATGCTTTTATTTTTCTTAAAACAAATTGCAATTCTTGATTAAATGATGCAAATTTTTTCCTAGATTTCAGATGATTTTAAGCAATTAGAAAGTGAACTATTATACGAATGCAATTTTTTTCTTAGTTGGTTTTAAAAATAAACACCTGAATTGTGTAAGTTAGAAATGTAAGAGTAAGCGAGAATATCAGCTCTATGCTAGAATAATAATTTGGATAGAACTTGTCAGAAAAAAATGCAACGTTATTATCATACTTTAAATCGAATTATAATTTCTTATGTATATTGTACAGATATTGTTCTAGATTTTAGAAGATTTTAAAATCAATAATTATACGGCTAGATTTTTTTTAAAATTAGTTAATTACAAATCATTGTAAGTGTACGTTTTAGAGGTAGAAATAGGAATTTTTGTCTGCGTCATTTCAAAAATTAATGTTGAATAGAAATGGCCAAGATAGAAAAAGCTCTCATGCTTTTATTTTTCTTAAAACAAATTGCAATTTTTGATTAAATGATACAAAATTCTTCCTAGATTTCCTACCATTTTTAACCATTAGAAAGTGAACTATTATACGAATGCAGTATTTTTCTTAGTTGGTTTTAAAAATAAACCCTGTAATGTAAGAGGAGGCGAGAATATCTGCTCTATGCTAGAATAATAATTTGGATAGAACTTGTCAGAAAAAGAAAAAAATTCAACGTTATTATCATACTTTAAATCGAATTATAATTTCTTATGTACATTGTACAGATATTGTTCTAGATTTTAAACGATTTTAAATTTTAAGAAAAGCAATTGTTATATTGCTAGATTTAAAAAAAATTAGTTAATAACAAATCATTGAAAGTGTACTTTAGAGAGGTAGAAATAGGAATTTTTATCTGCGTCATTTCAAAAATTAATGTGGAATAGAAATAGCCAAGAGAAAAAAGCTTTCATGTTTTTATTTTTCTTAAAACAAACTGCAATTCTTGATTAAATGATACAAAATTTTTCCTATATTTCAGACTCTCCTTAACCATTAGAAAGTGAACTATTATACGAAAGCAATTTTTTTTCTTAGTTGGTTTTACAAATAAACACATGAACTGTGTAAGTTGGAAATGTAAGAGTAGGTGATAATATCTGCTCTATGCTAGAATAATAATTTGGATAGAACTTGTCAGAAAAAGAAAAAAAAATGCAACGTTATTATCATAATTTAAATCGAATTATAATTTCTTATGTATATTGGATAGATATTGTCCTAGATTTCAGATGATTCTTAGCTGTAAGAAAATCAATTAATATATGGTTAGATTGTTTTAAAAATTAAGTAAAAACAAATCATTGGAAGTTTAAGTCGGAGATGTAGTAATTATTAATTTTATCTGCGTCATTTCAAAAATTAATCTGGAATATAAATGGTCAAGAGAGAAAAATCTTAAAATATTAATTTAGATAGAATTTGTCAAAATAGAAAACAATGAAACTTTATTATTCTACTTTAAATCAAATTATAATTTCTTTTATACATGGTATAGAAATTGTCCGAGATTTTAAAAGATTCTAAACTGTAAGCAAATGAGTTATTATAAGGATAGATTTTTAGTTAAAAATCATCGGAAATGTAAGTTGGAGGGGTAGGACTAGGAGATTTTATCTGCGTCATTCCAAAAACTAATTGGAAATAGAATTTGTCAGGAAAGAAAAAAACTTTCATACCTGTATCTTACTTAAATTGCAATTTTTGTATAAATGACACAAAAATTTTCCTAGATTTTAGACCTTTTTTAACCATTAGAAAGTGAACTATTATACGAATGCAATATTTTTTTTAGTTGGTTTTAAAAATAAACACCTGAATTGTGTAAGTTAGAAATGTAGCAGCAGGCGAGAATATCTGCTCTAGGCTAGAATAATAATTTGGATAGAACTTGTCAGATAAAGAAAGAAAAATGCAACGTTATTATCAAACTTGAAATCGAATTATAATTTCTTATGTATATTGTATAGATATTGTCTTAGATTTTAGATGATTCTTAGCTGTAAGAAAATCAATTAATATATGGTTAGATTGTTTTAAAAATTAATTAAAAACAAGTCATAGGAAGTTTAAGTCGGAAAGGTAAGAATATGAAATTTTATCTGCGTCATTTCAAAAATTAACGTGGAATAGAAATGGCCAAGAGAAAAAAAGCTTTCGTGCTTTTATTTTTCCTAAAACAAATTCTAATTTTTGATTAAATTCCAATTTTTCCTAGATTTCAGACGCTTTTTAACCATAAGAAAGTGAACTATTATACGAACGCAATATTTATTTCTAGTTGGTTTTAAAAATAAACACCTGAATTGTGTAAGTTAAAAATGTAAGAGTAAGCTAGAATATCTGCTCTATGCTAGAATAATAATTTGGATAGAACTTGTCAGAAAAAGAAAAAAAAAGCAAAGTTATTATAATACTTTAAATCGAATTATAATTTCTTATATATATTGTATAGATATTGTTCTAGATTTTAGACTATTCTTAGCTGTAAGAAAATCAGTTAATATATGGTTAGATTGTTTTAAAAATTAATTAAAAACAAGTCATAGGAAGTTTAAGTTGGAGAGTAGAAGTATGAAATTTTATCTGCGTCATTTCAAAAATTAACGTGGAATAGAAATGGCCAAGAAAGAAAAAACTTTCATGTTTTTATTTTTCTTAAAACAAACTGCAATTCTTGATTAAGTTATGTAAAATTTTTCCTAGATTTCAGATGCTTTTTAACCATTAGAAAGTGAACTATTATACGAATGCAATTTTTTTCTCAGTTGGTTTTGAAAATAAACACCTGAACTGTGTAAGTTAGAAATGTAGGCGAGAATATCTGCCCTTTGTTAAAATAATAATTTGGATAGAACTTGTCAGAAAAAGAAAAAAATACAACGTTATTATCATACTTTAAATCGAATTATATTTTCTTATGTATATTGTATAGATATTGTCCTAGATTTTAGACGATTCTTAGCTGTAAGAAAATCAATTAATATATGGCTAGATTGTTTTAAAAATTAATTAAAAACAAATAATTGGAAGTTTAAGTACAGAAATACAATACAGAAATAGTCTTAGATTTTAGACTATTCTAAACTGTAAGAAAATAAATTATTATAAGGATAGATTTTTTTTAATTAGTTAAAAACAAATCATCGGAAATGTAAGTTGGAGGGGTAGGAATAGGTAATTTTATCTGCATCATTTCAAAAATTAATATGGAATATCAATGGTCAAGAGAGAAAAAGCTTTCATGCTTTTATTTTTCTTAAAGCAAATTGCAATTTTTTATTAAATGATACAAAATGGTCCCTAGATTTCATACAATTTTTAGCTATTAAAAATGAGTTATTATAAGACCTCCATTTTTTCTTAATTTTCTTTAAAAAGAAACCCCTGAACTGTGTAAGTTGGAGATGTAATAGTAGGTGATAATAGCTGCTCTAAGTTAGAATATTAATTTGGATAGAATTTGTGAAAATAGAAAAAAAATGCAACTTATAATTATTAACTGTAAAAAATGAAGTATTGTATGGATAGATTTTTTAAATTAGTTAAAAAACAAATCATCAAAAATGTAAGTTGGAGAGGTAGAAATAGGAGATTTTATTTGAGTCATTTCAAAAATTGAAATATGGAATAGACTTTGCCAAGAGAGAGAAAACTTTCATGCTTTTATCTTACTTAAATTGCATTTATATGTGTTAAAGATGCAGAAATTCTTCTAGATTTCAGACGATTATTAGCAATTAGAAAATGAGTTATTATACAACCGTATTTTTTTTCTTAAATGGATTTAAAAATAATTTAAACTCCGAAATTATGTAAGTTGGAGACGTAAGTATAGGCAAGAATAACTGCTTTATGCTAGAATAATAATTTGGATAGAATGTGTCAAAATAGAAAAACATGCAACGTTATGATCATAATTTAATCAAATTTTAATTTTTTTTCTTTATGGTATAGAAATTGTCCTGAGTTTTAGAGGATTCTTAATTGTAAGAAAAGGAATTAATATACAGATAGATTTTTCTAATTAAACAAAAACGTAATTTACGAAATACGTAATACCAAATACGAATTTGTAAAAATAGAAAAAAAGTGCAACATATAATTTCTTTTGTATATGGAAGAGAACTTTCCCTAGAATTAAGACAGTTATTAACTGTAAAAAATGAATTATTGTTCAGATAGATTTTTTAAATTAGTTAAAAACAAATCATCAGAAATGCAAGTTGGAGAGGTAGAATTATTAGATTTTATTTGTGTCATTTCAAAAACTGAAATATGGAATAGAATTTGCCAAGAGAAAAAAAAGTTCAATCATTTATCCTACTTAAATTGCATTTATATATATTAATGATGAAAAATTTTTTCTAGATTTCAGGCGATAATTAGCAATTAGAAAATGAGTTATTATACAACCTCATTTTTTTTCTTAATTAGATTTAAAAATAATTTAAACTCCGAAATTGTGTAAGTTGGAGATGTAAAAATAGGCAAGAATAACTGCTCTATGATAGAATAATAATTTGAATAGAATATGTCAAAATAGAAAAAAAAATGCAACATTATAATCATGCTTTAATCAAATTTTAATTTCTTTTCTTTATGGTATAGAAATTGTCCTGAGTTTTAGAGGATTCTTAATTGTAAAAAAATGAATATTATACTGATAGATTTTTCTAATTAAACAAAAACGTAATTTACGAAATACGTAATACCAAATACGAATTTGTGAAAATAGAAAAAAAAAATGCAACGTATCATAATTTATTTTGTATATGGAATAGAAATTGACCTAGAATTAAGACAATTATTAACTGTAAAAATGAATTATTATGATGAAAAAATATTTTTTTAAATTAGTTGAAAACAAGTCATCGGAAATACAAGTTAGAAAGATAGTAATATGAGATTATATCTGCTTTATTTCAAAAATTAATGTGGAACAGAAATAGCCAAGAGAGAAAAAGCTTTCATACTTTTTAAAACAAATTAATTTTTTCATATAAATGATTCAGAAACTTTATTAGATTTCAGACAATATTTAACTATGAGTTATTATAAGACCTTATTTTTTTCTTATTGGATTTAAAAAGAATTGAATCTTTGGAATTGGGAGATGTAAAAATAGGTGAGAACAGGTGCTCTAAGTTAAAAATATTAATTTAAATAGAATTTTTCGAAATAAAAAAAATACAACGTTATTATCATACTTTAAGTCAACTTATAATTTATTTTGTATACGGCATAGAAATATTTCTAGATTTTAAACGATTTTAACTATAAGAGAATGAATTGTTATATAGAGAGATTATTTTAAATTTGGTAAAAACAAATCCTCGAAAATGCAAGTTGGAGAGGTAGAAATAGATGGTTTTCATCTGCGTTATTTCAAATATTAATTAAGAATAGAAGTTGCCAAAATGAAAAAAAAACTTTCATGAATCCTTCATAAAAAAAATCTTAATTATAAGTTAATCTTACTTAAAACAAATTATAATATTTTGTGTAAATGATACAGAAATTATTCTAGATTTCAGACGGTGTTTGACTGTTAGAAAATGAATTATTATCCGCCTGGATATTTTTCTTATTTGGATTTTTAGAAAAGAATCATAACTATTGTAATTTAAAGATGGAAGAGTAGGCAGAAACTATCTACTTTATTTCAAATATTAATTTGGAATTGAATTTTTCAAAAGAGAAAAACACTTTTAATACTATTTATTATACTTAAATTACAATTTCTTATGTAAAGGATACACGTATTTTCCTAGATTTTAGACGATGTTTAACTTTTAGAAAAGAAGTTATTATACTGGAGGATATTTTTCGTATTTAAATTTTTAAAAAAGCTATGAAATTGTGTAACTTGTAGATGTAATAGTAAGTGAAACTATCTGGGTTATGTTAAACTATTAAATTTTATAAAAATTTTCGAAAGCAAAAACGAGATATTTTATATTAAAAACATAATTTAAAACAAATTATAATTTCTTACTCAAATGATACACAATATTGGATTTTTAACTCATGAAAATAAATTATGTAGATTATCTTTCTTGCATAAAAATGCATGGGATTTCTTTGAATGGGAAACATTTCTTTGAATCTCTATTTAGTTACAAAAAACCGTCTGGATATTATTTTTGCCAAGCTGTTAACAACAAATTCATTTTCTCATGTTGAATAATTTTAAGTTTCTTTATAAATCAACATTTTGAGAAAGAAAACATGTATTATGAAGCACATGTTGCTTTTTGATAAGTTTGAATGCAGCATAATGAAAACTCTATGAGTCAGGATGTATTTTACATTCTTTACATTTCAAATATGAATATTTTCCCATTTACGGTACGCCAGCTTTTGGCATATTTAGCATCATTACACGGTTTGCTCTTTACCTATTGTGACGAAGTGAGAATTTATATTAAGTATTCAGTTAAGTTATTATTACTTTAGTCTGTACGTAAATTCATAACTAATATGTAATAAACGTAACGAAAGCATTTGCATTCATTAATAAAATTGCTCTATGAGTCTGGATGTATTTTACATTCTTTACATTTCAAATATGAATATTTTCCCAGTTACGGTAAGCCAGCTTTTGGCATATTTAGCATCATTACACGGTTTGTTCTTTACCTATAGTGACGAAGTGAGGATTTATATTAAGTATTCAGTTAAGTTATTATTACTTTAGTCTGTACGTAAATTCATAACTAATATGTAATAAACGTAACGAAAGCATTTGCATTCACAAAAAGTTATATATTTTTAAAACAAATTATAATTTCTTACTCAAATGATACAAATACTAAATTTTATAAGAAGATAGATAATGTAACTATCCTTTTTTAATTCTTTTATAATTTAATAAAGAAACTAAAAAGATTCAATCTCTCAATTTGAGGCTTTATTTATATGCCCATAGGTTTAAAAATAATATGCATAAAATAGAAATCGCTGAAGGGAGTACTTAAACAAAAAATATATTTTAATTTTTGCAGGTAAGTTTTAATAATCCGCTGCATGTATTTTGCATATAATATTTATATTCATTGACAACGTGTCTTAAAAGTTTTGGAGAACTATTAAAATTATTTATTAAAAATTTTATAGCTTTTAATATGTTTTAATCATAGAATGCAATCTCTATTCAACGCTTAAGAGATATTTACAGAACTAAGTTTAAATGTCTATTCATGTTGCCTAGAAACTACAAAGCCCCATTATAAACCCTGCAGAGAAATGTTTTGGGCATAATGAACAGGCTCATTTGAAAGCAATCTCCTTCACCATCCAAATGATAGGATTTTGGTAAATCTAGTGAATGGTAAGTCTGTGCGTGGTAATCTCTGAACTTAAATTACTTCAGAAAACTAAGGGAAGTTCAACAAATTATTAATCTCGGGTTTCTCATTCAGCGATCATTGCATTTATATGTATACGAAGTTGCAAAAAAGAAAATAATTTTAATTTGCTATAGTTTACAACTAATCTTTTTAATTCTCTACACCAACGCATCTTAACCTGTTGGTCACAACCCCTGTAGGGGGTCGAATGACCCTTTTCCAGGGGTCATCTAAGACCACTAGAAAACACTGGGCTTTAATTGTATACAATTTGTAACAGTGAAAATACATTCTGTAAATCAAATATTAACATTATGATTCATAATAGTAAGAAAATTACATATATGAAGTAGCAGGGAAAGCAATTTTGTAGTTGGTAATCACAACTTGAGGGAATCTATTAAAGGATACAGCATTACGAAGATTGAGAATCACTTCTTAATATTAATCTATTCTTAGTACCAAACATATCGAACTCTAAGCTTTGATCTTCTCAAAGTAAACGAACTTGGAGGACTTAAAGTAGTTGGCCTTTATCTTCTAGGAAATTAAGTAGGCCCAGTAATTGAGTTCTGCTTCGTACTTAGATGTAATCAAGATTAGTTTTCAAAATAATCTTTTTGTTTAAAAAAATCGTTGCTTGACAGTTAAATATTATTAAGCCCAATTACTAATATAAACGAGTAGAGGTTAAATCTATTATGTGAAGAATAATAATTGTTATTAAAATGTGTAAAGAGCTAATGTTTTTTTAGAATGCAATAAAAAATTAATCATGTATACAGTTATCTATTAAGACGAGGTTGAAAACAAACAATCTGTGTACTATTTGAAGGTACACAAGAGAAAATACTTGCTTTTTTTGACACGCAAAGAATCTGCTACGATATTAATATTTAACGTATCGTTTTTGGTAATTTATTTTTGAAAGTAGGACTTGCAAAATATAATGATATTATTAAAAGTTGTAAAGGTTTCTCAGGTATTTTTTTACGAAATTAATTATGCATGCATCAATTCCGATCGGTCATCCACTCTTGAAGTGAAATGAAAGAAAATGTTAAAGCTAGATGAGAGGAAACTTCAAGGGGCAAGAATAATTAAAGAATAGTACAAAGCGTGTGCAAATGAATAAAGTTCATTTAGAATTTAACAGTGGAGTTTTGTTTTGAGAAGACTTTTACAGCTTGATTTCGTAAGATATCATAATAGTGATCTTATTAAAAAAATTTCTAACTATTATATAATTCAACCAAGTTCTTCATTTATATATCACATATATATGAGGACATGTGTGCAGCATTGAAGAACTATATTTTTAGGGAGATTAGTAATATTGTGTCTATATATATATATATATATATATATATATATATATATATATATATATATATATATATATATATATATATATATATATATATATATACATATATATATATATATATACATATATATATATACATATATATATATATATATATATATATATATATATATATATATATATATATATATATATAAAATATATATATATATATATATATATATATATATATATATATATATATATATCTTTTCATAAGGTAATGTCAATAAACAAAATTTTCCTGTGAAAAATGAATACTAATAAAAACGCAATGCAATATTTTAATATAGATAATTCTTTTATACTTCAATATCAAATTTTTGTTTTAATAAAAGAATCAAGATTTAATGCTTTATGAATGTTCTAATTATTTTTAAGGATTTTCGAAGTTGGAATAAGTTTGCCCTTTATTTATTTCACCAAGAATTGTACATAAATAAAAATATCTTCATTAAGATGTATGTTGAGTTTGGTGTGTGGTGTTCCTCTAAGGTAAACATTTTCTAATATTTATTCTTTAAAATTTTATACATAAAGTCTGTTCTATAAAAGCATGTCGCTCATAACTTCGTCAATAGATAGCGAGCAGATACCAGCTTAGTTGTACGTGTTTTTTAAACAATACAGAAGAATACTTTATGGTTATATTCTTTATTCGATTTGTTTTGCTGTGTTTAAATCAACAATTCCAAAACGAGTGCTTGGTATGCGAGCCGTTTTGAGGCAGTGTCTCTGTGTAACCATCCAAAAGGACCAAAAATCTCTTGTGCAGCTGCAGCAAAGTACATGAGAAAGTCGGAGTCGGTCGTCAAGAAGTGGGTAGCACGTTATAAAGCGGTACAAAATGTTGACGACCAAACGCTGCTCAAAGTAAAAAATGAATGATAAAGTGATTCTTGCATAATCGGTAACAATGGGGGCTGGACAACTAATTATGTGAAATTCATTTCAGTTTAACATGTACACAACATGGTACAAATATATTTTTAACTAATATTTTCAGAGAAATAGACGACACGCTCTTATGGAACGTACTGTATTTTTGAGTTACTACAATACTTTCAAACATAAACTGCTAGATTCAAAGTCTTATCTAGAATTTTGTTTCAGGTGGAATTAGAGCTTCCATCGCAGACATTTTACTAAATTTTAGCAAAATATTTTATGGATAATTTCATAAAATTTAATATTAATATTTAATATCAATGACTGCATTCAAAATTGTATAAAAGTTTTATATATATGTAAGGAAAATTCTCAGGGATTTTCAAAACTTAAATCAAGGAATACAAATTCCCTCGTCATTTTGTATTCCCCTTTTTAACCCCTAACCTAAATTGACCACTGGGGCTACAGTTTAAGCCCTCAGAGAAGGGGACTGACCAATTATAACTCTACATGACCCTAGTGAACAATTTAAGAAATTTCCAAATAAAAAGGAGATACACGCTCTCGGAGGCAGATATTTTTCCTACATATATTAACCCAGGTGTTGAGGGTCTTGTGCATGCTAGCTGACTCTTCAGTTTGTCTTGTCCCTATGATGAGGTAGGAATCCATACTCCAACGTAATCCTAATAAAGGTATTTAGTTAAAACGGTTTGAGTTTTATGGCCATGACTGCAACCACCCATCGAGAAGTCTGTCTTATTACATATACATATAAAAAGTCTATGTACAATCTTGTGTAATGTTTCAGTGAATATAACAAATTCTCTGCAACTTAATGAATTTTTTGCAAGTTCTACGATAAAACTCTAAAACTGTTTAGTTTTATCCTTTCAAGTAGTAAATTTTTATAGTAGCCTAAAAAATATACACCAAGAGAAAAAAATAAAAATGACTTACACTAAAGATTACATCAAAATAGGAATATTAGAAACTATATCTTTTGTCAAATTGAAGATAAATATCCTGTTTATTCTGTTAATCTAGTTTTAAATGTATTTACCTCTTCAAAAATTAAGAACCTGTCAAGAAATTAAAAAAAAAATTACCTTTATCACACTGTAAAATAAAATGTATCACTCGTATTAATATAGCTGAGGTTCATAAAATAAAAATGTAGTTTGAATTTAGTATAAAAAATCAGTCCCTTTTTTGCATATTTTGACAATTATTTTGTAGTTAAGTAGATTTTATTTCTTTACTCACTCGGTATAAATATTGAAAATTTTTATTTTTTATGTCTTTTAAAAATGTGTTTTTTTATACTACAAAATAACATAGTTTTTTAAAGTGACAGTGTTATTATAATTTATAAAAAATTAAATTCTAAATAGAACAGAACTTAATTTGATCAAAAATAGGATACTTTAATGAATACTTTTCAACACAAAAGTTACTGTTATCACTTAACTGAATAATTAAACAACATTTTGAATACGTTTTTCCTAATAAATCTATTCAAGCAAATCTTTTTCCATCATGTTTTTAAGAAAACATAAATAAAACAGCTCAATTTAATTGCACAATTGCAACAAGCTATTGAAAAGTGTAAGGCAAGTTTATAAGTTCAATGATATTTCCCCATTTTCCCTAAATCACAGAATCGGACACTTTTCCCGAGATATATTCCGTAAGACATTTTATGCCTCACTATTTGTGACTAATTTATAATAAAACAACCATACAACAGAGAAAAAGAAATAATTGAACAGACAAGAAAGAAAATAACTCGCTTGAGTGGGTAACATGGTCGTTTGAGTAAATAAGAAATTTACTTTTGAAATATACTGCGAATGTCTATTGTAAATTTTTCTAACTCACATATTTCGTATTGTTTAGGTATAATAGTAATTATCTACCTACTCTTCATAGTTTGACGGCTATATTACTTCCAAGGTAAAACATTCGAAACAGCTGTAGAGATTAGGGAAAAAATTATTGAGCAAGAAAAACTAGATTCATGTGTATTTATTCCTTCATAAAATTTTTTATGTATTACAGATGTTACGCCTTTAAAAAAATAAAGCTATTTTAGCTTATTTGTTTTCCCAAACCCTAATTCTCCATTTACTTATCAGATTCTTAGCAATAAAAGCTTTTTCCTGCTGTTTGAGCTCACAATTATTTGAAATTTATTTTTCTATAAAATGTACAGTTAAACAAAAGCTTTCGTTGAAGTGTAGAGATAAAATGTTTATTTCTTTGTTGAAAATAGTTTTTTCATTATTTAAGAAGCAATTAAAAATAAAAAGATATAAAGTTGAAAATTAAATAAATAACCCAAGTTTATAGGAACAATAGGATCCTTCTCAAACGATTTTTGGAAAAGGATCGACATAGTTAAAAATTAAAATAAAGAAACCAAGTTTATGGGAACAATAAGATCTTTTTCAAACGATTTTTGGAAAAGGATCTACATAGTTGAAAATTAAAATAAAGAAATAAAATTTATGGGAACAATAAGATCGTTTTCAAACGATTTTTGGAAAAGGATCGACATAGTTGAAAATTAAAATAAAGAAACCAAGTTTATGGGAACAATAGGATCCTTCTCATATTTTAGTAAGGTCTCATTTTGGAATTTTGGAAAAGGATCCACAATATAACATCATGTGATTTTACTTTGATTTTGCAAACACGATTTTGTAATATACTATGGTACAATTGGTAAGAAATCTTGAAAAAGTAAATAAAAACATTCGAATTTCATAGTGATACCATCAAATGGTTATGTTTATGAACTTTACTGAATAGTAAAATTTATAAACAAATAAAGAAATAATTTGATAATTTAAAAGCAAACTAACCATCGCAATATAGCAGAATTGTAAGAGTTGTTAGAAACAATGCGGCTAGAATTTGACGTTTATCGACAAAGATTTGCGTGATCCCCTAAACTCAGAAACAGTCATTTATAACCTTTTTGAAAATAATTTCTTAATAGTTTCAAAAATACATTAAAAGAAAAGAAAATAAATAGTTGTGAATTCAAATGTGCTAAGAATTTCAAACTAATTCTCTGGCAATGAAGATTGGTTTGCATTACAGATGTCAAGTTTTACTTTTTATGTAATGACATAAGTTGAAGAAAAATTATTAGCAAATCGTATATGTCAAAAACTTGATTATCTTCATTATAACAAATTCTTTAATTTCGTCATAAAATAAAATGTTCCACTCGTTTTAAAATACAATTTTTACGGGTTTTTTCAATAAGATTCTAACTTTAAAGATAATTAAAATATTTTGAAATAATATGTTTTTCATTAAAAAACAATGAAAAAAATTGGAAATTTACAATCTAGCTTTCAATATATATACATATACATATATACATGCATATATATATATATATGTATGTATGTATATATATATATATATATATATGTATATATATGTATGTATATATATGTTTATATATATGTGTGTATCTATATATATATATATAGGTATATATATATATATATATATATATATATATATATATATATATATATATATATATATAACTATGAAAATTTTTATATATGCATAACTCTAATGTCTAAATATAAGAGTAAGCAAGATAAACAATATAAGCAGGTTTCAAGCTGAGCGAAGAATGCACACTGCCATTTTTATGGATATCACTGTGATTGAAAATCGGCTAGCATCAATATACGTATGATATGCCACTGTGAGGAACACAATGCTACTCGTCTAAATCAACTTCCAGTGAGTTCGCGTGAATCTAGTGTATCTTCTGTTGTTGATGATAAAATCGATTATTAAATATATTTTTATACCGAGAAAAGAGGGGTCACTCCAGTTTCAAAGTGGCAGGACATGAACCGCTCCGGGTCACCTTGTTCGGATAATTTGGTATACGTCAGTAAAGAGTAAGATGAGAGGTTTCATCAAGATATCTTTGGTATGGAAACACTTAGTCAGGGGCCATGGAATACTAATATAATGGAAGTCTATTGTTCGTCACCTCACTGAGAAGCTCTGCAGGCGGTTCACGAGAAAAAGCTATATTGGGAGCTTAGATGTGACTCCCAATGTCATTTCTATGGACCCCGGAGGTCAATGTGACTCACTAAAGAGATCGTGATACTAAAAATTAATTTGGTGATTCGGGATAGTAAAAATTAAATTGGGGCCATGGAAAATAGTCGGAAATTTTAGTATAAAGTAAAATAATTATGACACATCTCTATTTTTTTTTTATAAAAGTTAAATCAAATAATAATAGATAAATTGAAAACTATTTTCGCCCTTTCACTTAAAACGAGATGAATATTTGCTTGCTTATTATCAACACAGATTTGAGTATATTCTTCTCTTGGTTATTTATCTCCGATTGGGTTTTGGTTACTGATTCATGTAAAACTACAAACGCAGATAAATCTATGCTGTTGCAGAATTAACTTATTGGATTACCCATAAAGGAAGTCCTGAAACAAATGTTTGAACAAAGTTACCACTATTTCTGGTTTTGAAAACTGATATCGATGTATGAAAATTATGTCATATTAATACTTTAAGTTCATTCATTTCATTAATAGGATTAAAAATAATGTTTGTTTTCATATAAAAATTTAATATAAGTAAAATAATTGTGACCCATGTCTATTTTTATGGAAGTTAAATAATAATAAGTAAATTGGAAACCATTTTCGGCCATATACTTAAAACGAAATGGAAATTTGCTTGCATATTGTTAACACAGATTTAAAGGTATTCTTCACTTGGATTTTTCCAATTGAGTTTTAGTCATTATTTCGCGTAAACCTTCAAACTCAGATAAATCTATGCTGTTGCAGAATTAGCTTATTGAATTATTCATAAATGGGAGCCGAACGCTGGCGATTGGTTAGGGCGCTGATCGTCGGTAAGTTCGTGGGTTCGAGTCCCACTATGGCATGGATGTTCGTAGCCGTTCGGAATCGGCTTTGAACTGTAGGTCCCGGTCTCATTAGCCCTCGTGTGCAAAACAGTAGGCCGTAGCGCTCCAAACCAAACCAAATTATAAATGGGATCTTAAAACAAATGTTTCAACAAGGTTACCACAATTTATAGTTACAAAAACTAATTAATACCAATGTATGTAAATAATATCATATCAACACTTCAAGCTCACTGAAAATTGATGTTTTTACAATATTTTAAAGCAAAATTATAATTTTGATTGGACTTACTTTAAAGGTCAAAATATTTTATTTATATCTTATTTTTTTGCTTGTTAAATACACTAAAATTAAAAATCTGATTTGATTGATGCGCAGTTGTAAAGAGTATTTTTTCTCGTTTATTTATCATGAGAAGGGGATCGTGGGTATAAAAAGTTTGGAAACAATTGCTTTACAGAAAAGAGGAATAGAAAATATTAGCAAATGGATGCTTAAAGCCTATGAATTAAATAATTATTCTTTTCTTTTAGAAAGTTTGTTTACATTGTATAACAAACTTATTTTTTCGGTTGGTTTCTATGTTATGTTAATTTTCTAATTTGTAATGAAGCCACATTGTAATGATAATGGGATGGAAAGACATAAATAAAGCTGAGAACGTCACATGACTTCCTTGTACGCCTATTAAGTTATATACACTTTTCTTTATTTAGATGGTATGATGCATCAGGAGATTTTTCGTTACTTAGATATTTTGTTATTAATCAAAATTTTCCAGATTACAATCTACCTTCCCTCCGTACCAAGAACAGTCTTTAAAAGCATTGCTACAACTGTACATAAATATATCGATATCTCTCCGTGGTATCCCTGTAGCAACGAAATAGGAAACTGGCATCGTTGATATCTATTATATTAACAATTTTTTGTTATGTAGAGTGCTCATTCCATTAGTTATAGGAGGTTTCCAACCAGATGTTACAACAGACTTATATACAGAAATTCAATAATGTATAGCTTATCGATTATGATTAAAGCATCTGTACGTACTAAGTTCATACAGATGTCTCGAGGAAGCTACTCTAAATGCATTAAAAATTTTCAAAATGGAGGCTAAAAGTTTTAAATTTTCCTTAAACGGTTTTAAAGAAAGCTTGAAAAACGCATGTACTAATTGAATTAGTCAAAACGAATTCAGGCATGGTTTAAATGGGCATTTCCGTTGAAATCTGAAGACGAAATATTTCCGATATTACAATATTGCCTTTACTACGGTCACGGAAGTAAAAAAACAACGGCCATATACGGATTCAGTTCTAAAACTATCGTTAGAATCAAGTACAACTGTTAAAAAGTGTTTTAAAAGTTTGTTAGTTTGCAATTGTTGAGAATATTGATCTATTGCATCGAAAATTAACTTTCTGATTTTCTTTATCCTACCCATAATATGCAGGGGTGTCCCCAGTGCCAAACTGGACCTTGGAGGTATTTTTGCTCAAATCAAAAACTTCTTTATTGTGGAAAAATTGTATAAAAATATTTTAAAAATATAGCTATTTATAGCTTAGTAACCTGGATCATAATTAATTTATACTGTTATTTATTAATTTATTAAGAGCTGGTCTCACCAAAATCGTTTAACGATTAACCGTTATTAACCCATGGTGCAAACTAATGGTGGGACGCTATTCTCCGTTTAAACAGAGATTAATCGCGGTTAGCAGATAAACGACTTTGGTGAGACTGGTCCTTAAAATTCCTCCAATTTATTCTTACAATATATTATCCCGTCTTGGATTATAGATTTAATTTGATGAGTACCCAGAGTAATTAATTTTCAGTTTTTTATATAACCTGTATGATTTAAAAAGTTACCCTTACAAATATAATAATTTAACACTCTTAAGATTCGGAAATAATGTTGACCTATAGAGATGTAGGGAATAAACTCCCTTGTTCTGGTAGGTAGAAAATGGGAGTTTCGGCATTATCAATAAAAAAAACAGATCCCAAATCAAGTTTTAAAATTAATTTTATCCCTAGTTTTTTCAACACTCTTTGTTAATACTTTGAGAATTTTGTTTTTGTTACCAATAAGCGTAACAAGAGGAGGGGAGAGTTTCTCGAAATTAAATCCTTATCTATCATTTTATCTTAAATGGTTAGTTTTATAATGCAAAAGGGTGGTACCGTATGCTTTTCTTCGTTGCAGTAAAAATTCTAAGGCCGACTCTGCCAAATGTGAAACAAAACTAGAACATCACGACTGCTTCTATCCACAAAGTTTAAATTTATAAACTTCACAATATCTATTAAAGAACGCAACCTCTTTCTTCTGTTTCCTTTGTTGCTGCAATCCACTTTACAGTTTATACACCCGAAAATATCCACAGTGTTGGACTACGCCCGAATTCCTCAATCACAGCTTCCGACAGAACGTTTAAGAATCCCAAGATCTTGGAAAAGGACTGATTATAAGCCTGTCACGTATCATTCAGATCCCACGCCGAATATTTTTTCGTTCCAATTCGGATTAGGAATAAAAGCTCTCCACCCTTATCAGAGATAAGTAGGAGAAAAAAAAAACGGAGACTCGAAATGAATAAATAAATAAATAAATAACGCAACATAAAATAAATAAAAAAAAAATGAAAGACATTCTCACCATAGGTACTGACGAACTGAATTGGCGGAAAACATACTTCGAGTCAGACCCCCCGAAGAGAACAAAGTCTAGAGAGGAACTTTTATCTACTGTTTGTTGCGATCTCTCTCTTTTTTTTTCCTTTCGACTTCTAAGCCACCCTTTGTGACTTCCACCTCGACACCACTTCAAGAAATAATGAGGCTTAAGAAAGGAAACAAACAAGTAAGAGAGAGCTGGTAGACGAAGGTGTTTACTGGAAAGATTTGGGGGCAAATTGGAAAAAAAATATTTCTTTCATTTTCACTTTTCTTAGCTTATTACTGGATATTTACATTTATTTCATTACGAATTTATCGATATTTTATTTTTGGTTCCAGAGTAGGAAATAGGGAAAAGGGTTACGGTAAATACTAATATTTGTACTCCTTTCTAAATTGCGATGACGAATGCTCCTTTCTAAATTGCGACTCATGAGAACTTCGTTCTCATGAATTTTGTAATGATTTGTGGAAGTGTTTACGGGTATTCAGACCAGTACTTTTTCCGAATTGTGGTGTAGAGGAGCCAATAAAGTAGTCTAAGAATCAATCTCAGATTTGCATCGAGGAGAGGGTACATTCTATAAGATGGTATGAAATACAGCCTGGAGTTTACAAAGAAAAAAGTTTGGAGATAAGAGTTAAAATTTCAAGCTGGATGCTTGACTTCAGTTGCATACCTAATATGGAAGGGAGTGCAAAAGGTATATGCAACTCCCATCATATTTTTAATAATATTTTTATTACTTTCTAAATTCCAATGATTAAAAATTTAATCTGGTGTAAAATATTTATTGATTTTTATTCTCATGAATTTCTTAATGATTTATGGTAGTATTTATGGGTACCAAGATCAATAATATTTCTGAGTTGCGATGTAGAGGAACCCATAAAATCTGTTTCTAAGAATTAATCATGGATTTGTACTGAGGAGAGGGTACATTCTATAGGATGGTATGAAATACAGCCTGGAGTTTATAAAGAAAAAAGTTAGGAAGGGACAGTTAAAATTTCGAGCTGGATGATTGTTTTCAGTTGCATACCTAACATGGAAGGGAGTGCAAAAAGTATATTCAACTCCCCTGTTACTTTTACTAATATTTTTACTTCTTTCTAAATTGCAATGATTAAAATGTAATCTGGTGTAAAATATTTGATTTTTATTCTCATGAATTTCTTAATGATTTATGGTAGTGTTTATGGGTACGAAAATCAATAATATATTTCTGAATTGCGATGTGGAGGAACCCATAAAATCTCTTTCTAAGAATTAATCATAGATGTGTACTGAAGGTAGGGTAAATTATATAGGATAGTATGAAATACCACCTGGACTTTATATTGATCAAAGTTAAAAGGGAAGAGGTAAAATTTCGAGCTCGATTCTTGTTTTCAGTTGCATACCTAATATGGAAGGGAGTGCAAAAAGTATATGCAACTCCCATGATAGTTTTACTAATATTTTTTCTCCTTTCTAAATTGCAATGATTATAATTTAATCTGATGTAAAATATTTACGGATTTTTGTTCTCACGAATTTTTTAATGATTTTTGGTAGTGGTAATGAGTACCAAGACCAACGCTATTTCTGAACTGCGACGAAGAGCCCATAAAATCTGTTTCTAAGAATTAATCTTAGATTTGTACTGAAGGGGGGGTACATTCAGTAGGATGGTGTGAAATACAGCTTGAAGTTTATGTAAAACAAAATTACAAGGGACCAGGTAAAATTTCTGGATGCTTGTCTTCAATCGCGTAGCTACCTAGGAAGGATGGGAGTGTATAGAAATATATGCAACCCCTCCCATGATATTTTTCTCTCAAAATAGAAATAGTACAGTATAGTTATTTTATTATAGTATTACAGATGTCTTAAACTTTTAAAAAATATAGAGATAAAATTATTTAGATAGCATAGAAGCTTTACAAGAATGCATAATATGTATTTTCAGAAAATCAATAAACATTCAAAAATTTTTGTTACCTTGACTATTACATCATGGAACTCACTTTAAATAGTCCTTTAAAAAATATTTATACACAATAGATTTAGGTTTGGGTAATTTAATAGTTAATATTTAATAATTAAACATTAATGGTAAATACTTAATCATAGAAGAATATATTACAAGACAGCGAACATTCTTGTAATATGTTAATTTTTATTCCTTCCTGTTATTAAGATCTTTCCATTTTAATTAAACTAAAATTTCAATAAAATAACAGTTAAAACCCTTACGTAGTAAAAAGGTTTTTCGAAAATTTTCTTCAGTGGTAAGGTAAAGCATATTCAACAATGGAAAATAACTAGACTTAGATTGTTCAAAAATACAGTACTTTCTATAGACTTTTAAAAGCTAATATTTAAAGAGTATAGTCGTAGCACGTCCAACCGTAAGCAAGGTATCACATCTGAAGTCTGCATACATAGTATATCTCCTAAGCAAGACTATCAAGTATTTACTACTTGCAAATTTCTTGTAGGAAGAACAGCAAATTTGTTCTTACTACGTTCTGTAGACAGCCAAGGAGATAAACGTATTCCTTTAAAAAAAGCACAATGGAATCATCCAGAAGGTGCTGCAGTGCAAACTGTGCAACAATACGTGTGGCCGAAACTTTGAGCACTTGCTGTGAGATTTTCTCTAAACAATAAATCAGATTGTGAAATTATAGCTATCTTTCATTCACTTTCCCTAAACTGCTGTTGGTTCAGGTCGAAGTTTTAACACTTTTCTGCCTCACAGAGAGGAATACGACCTATGTTCCCCAGAAATTATTGCTTGTCAGTATGGGTACTATCACTCATCTTATTATGCAAAACAATTTAGACATACTCTGTAGTACATCATGAAACTGTATAGCTCTAAGAAGTGCAATTCTTATTCACTTACTTAATAGAGTTAAGTCAGGCTTCAGATCTTTAAAAAAGTAAAACAAAATCCTCCAAATTATTTTTTCTTATTTATAATACAATTTTCTTCTAAACTAGATATAGTGTAGGAAAACATTACCGATGTTATTCACAGAGAAGAAAAGCAGAAAATATTTAAGACATTACGAAGATGCGTGTGCAACCAACAATCTGAGCAAATAGAGAAATTTAAAAATCTGTAATCTCAATTATATTACAATATATTAGAAAAGAACAATTATGATGTAGGTAATTTTCAAATTGGTTATGGACAAGAGAATAAGTGATTAGTCTATGAGGTCCCACTTTCTCAAGGAAGGTATCACCGAACAACTTACCACAAACTAAAATAAAAGACACATATACCCAGGTGGATAACGAATTCAAAACGGTCTGAAACTTTTGTTCAACATAAACAACATTAAGAATAAGAAAACACTAACAATGATGATGATGAATAAATTGTTCCTCCCTAGGAGAAACATCGCGAATTATGAAACCAATGTTGCATCGAAAATGAATTTGAAAGTAATACAAATGGAAAAAGACAGCAGGTTTGAAAGAAGAATTTTGATTCAAAAGTTTACCACCATACTGAAGATATACATATAATTTGGGATATCAGCATCAGAAACACTACAGATACCAGAGTCATGACTATTGAGGAAACGAGAAAAATATCAAGGGAAATAGCCATGATTTGCGATGATCTAGATAAGGAAATGATTCAACCAATTTCTGCTCAACGATACCTTAGGAAACACTAGAATAAAACAAACTTCATTCTACCGTTAGATTAGAAAAAAATCTTACTAATTTTTCTTTTTATATTTTCGGTGGAAAAAAAAAACAGATCGCATTCTTTAAAAAGGGGTCATACGATTGTTAAATCGACAAAAAAGTGGATTTTTCACAAAAAAATATATGTGAAAAGGAGTTCAGTTCTGAACATTTTCAAACAACTCGCTTTAAAAAAATTCAATATTGAGAGGAGTTATGGATGAAAACGTGTCAGCTGTTTACTGCAAACAAGTTTAAACTTACAAAACTTTAATTTGGTTTTTCTCAAATTGTTTTTTTTCACGTAACGTGCATGTTATCTCAAAAAGTTTTCAATTTTTTTTTCATGAAATTTTTACAGGTTGTATAGAATATAATTTTCATCGAGTTGAACCAAACTTTTCTTGTATATTTTCCAAAGTATGTTTTTGCAGTGATAACATTTTAATTAAAAAATTTCACTTTTTTTCAAATATTTTTTAAAAATACATATAAGTATCTCAAATACATACAAATTTAGGTTCAAAGTTACTTTGAGATATTATAGTATGTATTAAATCAATAAGTTTCTCTTAAAATTAATTATATTTTTAGCAGTCATGAGCATTAGTCTTTATACAATTTTTTAACTAATTGTCTTTTATTTAAAATTTTCTAACAAGAATATTTTTTGACAAAAATGAATGAGATATGTGGGTAAAGATAATCATTTTTTCTAACTAAGTAAAAAAAAATATGTTTGTAAAACTGGTAGTTTTATAAAGGTATGAGAAATCGAAAGTGATATTTTTTTTTACTTTAAAGAGTCGTATGACCCCTTAAACGAATTTAAAGTTTCTTACACATTCCGAGTGCAAGTTCCGTCTCTTGTGCCACTTTGCCTCCGATCTCCGAGGGGGGTATTCTTCGGTGACGTCAGGTGTGTGAGTTCGAATTTGAAACAATGTTTATCGCTCGCGTCTGATAGCGACAGCTCTTCATTCCTATCTGTCGAGGAAGCCAGGTGAATATGAATAAAAATAAAACTGCAAAATAAAACAAAAATCGTAAACATCTCCCGCGGAGAAAGCGATCTTCGGAATATCTATTTTGATTATTTCCGATCAAAGAGGGACTCGAGTCAGGGACCGGTTACAAATCTATTTTAAAACCTCTCTCGTAGTTTTTCGTCTTAATATATTAGCAGTAGAATGCAGTTACTATTGGTATAACTAGAATTATGGCGGACGAGCATTTTTTTTAGCTTTGTTTCAGAAAATGGTATATTTCAGTAATTTTTTAGCATATATTAGTAAAATATACAGAATTAAAGCTTTAAAATTTTTTTATTCTATAGAATGTTGCAATTATTGTATCATGGAATATAAGAAATATTTCAACGTGTACTTTTTTCAAATCCATTTAGACTTACTATGTATAAAACTTTTAATAACACGTGGTTAAACCTAACTGTCGTTTTAGCTAAACAATTTAATTAAATTTAGGTTAAAACTCTGGTTAAAACAAACTAATTTGTGAAAAGTCAAGGAAGAAAAAAAAATTAATTACCAGTGGTGTACCCTAAAAATGTTCAAGGTTAGTTAAAAGGACATCTTCCAGTATTATTGTTAATGTGCACTAATAAGCAAGGCATTAAAGAGTGAAAGAAAATGTAACATTTATTGCTAAACAGAATTATTTTTTTGATCACATAAATACTAATACGGTTAATCAACAGTCTAGAAAGGACAGTTACCGTAATTTTAGAACCATAAAAATTTGCTTAAAACTAGAATTACAGAAAGTATCAATTTCATCTCTGGTAGATGCTTTTAATAGTCTCGTGATAACATTTCTATTTTTTTCGAATGTATTTTTCGTTTCTTAAATCAATGTGTGCTACAGCGCATTAAATTTTAACAAAATAATTGGACTTGAAACAAATTTAGGTTCGACCACCGTAAGGAATAATTAAATATATAATTTTAATTAATAGTTATAACATATTCTTTTCTCATTATAGACAGGTTTATGAGAACCCAACAACTCTTAATGCTGGAAATGTATATAAAGTGGATCCTCGATCTATTGTTTCGCATTGATCGTTTTCTTCTCGCATTCATCATTCTATTCATTTGGTTCCGAATTGATTAATATAGAATTAATGTTATTTTCCCCAGATTTTTCGATTTCCACATCTACTGTGGAACATTTTGCTCTTGTAGCTTTGTTTTCCCGGACATTCTTTTTGTGGAATTAAAAGTATCAGAAAATAAGTATTTTTGTGTTCATAAAAATCTTTCAACTCGTGTAAATAAAATTTGATTATTATTTGATATCTTTTAAATTACATCTTCTCTTTATCTGGTTTTCAGGTTGTACTATTAAAGTCTACATGATTAGATATGTTTTTTCCAGTAAATAAATAAAAATCACAGTTATAAATTATCAGTTTAAAGTTCACCATCAGATATTAGCAACCGAGTAAACATTTATGAAGATATGGGTGATAATTATAGCTACATTAAAGGTCGGGAAATTTGCCTGGTTATTCGTTGTAAATTGTAGGTATTTTTGAGAAATTTTTTTTATGATAAGGTTATAAATCCACGAATTTTTGGTGTAACTCATCACAAACACAACCTTCGAATAAAATTAAATTGATATGTAGGTTATGAAATATGTGTCTAATAGTAGCTTTCGGCTTATAAAAACCTCAATATTTTAAACTAAACAAAAATTCTCAACTAAAATACTAATGCATGCATTTAATAGACAGCTTGCTTTTTTCTTATATTACAGCACAAACTTCTTCATTTTTTTTCATTTCTTAACTAAATATAAAGAATCAAATATGTATTTATCATAAATCTGTACAATACTCAATAATGTCTGGGTATGCTTAAAAGTCTTCAATTGTTTGTAAAACCTTAAAATATACTGTACTACTCATACATATGTCAGGTTTGAAAACGTAAAATTAATAATTTAGGGGTTTAAGAGCAAAAAACGCAGCGCACTCTTTTAATGCAGGTGCAGGAATCTTTAAGAACTCATTATAAAAGCACTTGATGTGTAAGGATTGAGATAGAGCTTCTTGAGAAAGGTTTGCTGCATAAACCCTGGCTAAATTGGAATCCTTTGTTAGAGGGTGGACTCCTGCCAAGCGCCACCATATTTGATGGTTGACTGTTAAACTGTGCAATATACATGAATAATGACATTATCAAGAAATCATTGGCTGTCTGACATTTCATATGGCTGCAAAGCCTGTAATATATATATATATATATATATATATATATATATATAGATAGATATATATATATTATATATACTTTTTAAGTGGAATAATTTTAATTAAATTACGTTGGGTTTAAAATTTCATAAAATTAATTAAATTAATAAAATAAAATCCTAAAAAATGGAACATTTTTATTACAAATTTCATGAATAGAAAATTAATTTTATTTACAATAGATATTAATTATAATCACTGATTGAACTGACGTCAATATTAATTTTCCACCTTTCAAAAGGATTTGCTGAAAAAACATTTTGAAAAAATAAAAAAATAAAACTCAAGTAACTTTATAATTTTCTGTACATGTCTTTGTTTATTAGCATTGTATTATTCTCATTAACTTATCATTACTATAAGTATTATACAATTTTACATTTTTTTTTCAAACAAGAACTGAAAAATTGAATTTTTGATGGTTTAGAATATGACAGTGCCCTTAATATATTTTTTTTAAATCTGATCATCTTATATAAAACTACTTATAGGTAAATAAGACCTCGCTGATATAAACTAGAGGAATTAAAAAGAGAGGTGATTGATGGAATTCCAATTTTAGATTATAAATAAAAGCAAGAAATGAAATTATTTTTAAAAAATGCTATAAATATTTAATTTCTAATCTTCTTTAATATTTTTATGTTACTATATTTTATTTTCTGAATTTTAATTTATAGAGTTAAAGTAAGTTTCATTAAACATATTTTATAGAAAACGAGCAAAAATAGATTATCAGTTATACGCTGAGAAAGTCCACTGTCAGATGTAAGTAATTGTGGAAAAATTAAAAGGCCGTCTTAATGTTACGCAGTAAATAATTTCATTGTTATTAATCCATCGTAATGTTACACAGTAAATAATTCCATTATTATTAATCCATCGTAATGTTACGCAGCAAATAATTTCATTATTATTAATCCATCGTAATGTTACGCAGTAAATAATTTCATTATTATTAATCCATCGTAATGTTACACAGTAAATAATTTCATTATTATTAATCCATCGTAATGTTACGCAGTAAATAATTTCATTATTATTAATCCATCGTACTGTTACACAGTAAATAATTTCATTATTTCAGACATATATGCATCTTCTTACCTGTGTTTGTAAGCTGTGGTATTATAAATATATTAAAAGTCTTAGCATCCTTTCGATTATTCACTAAATAGTAAGCAGTTCTGAAGGAAGTATTTATAATTTTAAAACCACAAAAGTAGTTTTAAAATTATTACTACAAGATTGCCGATCTAATTCCCCGTTAAAAAATATCTTTCAATAAAATTAGGTGGATACAAGAAACATGCAAGTTACAAGATGATAGCTTATATAACTTTTTCTGTCTGTGATTATTCAATATAAAACTACCTAAAAATGTGTTGAAAAATTTGAAAAAAACAACGTGGTTAAGACTCTAATATTACAGCTAATTAGAAGAAATTTTCAATTTAGCTTTAATCTTTGTGCCTTATAAGTGGACATAGTGTCGTTCGAGTTAATAGCCTTCATTATAACAGCCTGTTTTTAATTCGTTATAAAAAGAATGTTCTGCTCTGTTTCAGAATACATTCTTTTATAAATTAATAAAGATAATCTAATTTTAATAAAAGGTATTTATTTTTATTGTAAAAAGAAATAAATTTTAGAAAAGTAAAAAATTATACACCAACTGAATAAAAATAGATATTCACTTACTAGTAGAATATTTTTTTTAATTTGTCAATTAGAAACTAAATTTTTATTCCAAATTAATTTAATTTTAATTTATTTTTTTCCCAATTTTTCCTTTTTATTCAGTGGATCTCATTTATATTTATACTACCTATCTTTTTATTTTATAGCAAGATGTAGACTAATTATTTTAAATTAATAGATTTTGAATTTTAAAATGTGGAATACCTCCAAAGTTTAGGTTTACAGAATTAAACAGATATTTTAGTACAATTTGGTATAAAAAATTATATTTATTTCAAGAGTTATCATGTGGGTAAGCGGACTCCATTTGTTTTCACATATGTACAATTTTATGTTATTTCAAAAAATATATTACTTGAAATGACAAAAGTACATCATTTTTTAGAGCAAGATCATTGTTAAAGAATTTGTAAAAAATTAGTTTTAAAATGAAGCAAAACATTTTAATTTATGGTAAAGGGTAATAAAGGCTGTTGTAATGAAGATTTTAAGTCTTGAAAGGTACTATGTCTCTTTAATAATGTACTCATTTCATAGCTTTTAGCATGATTTTCCCCATTTTCTCATGTCTAGTACTCACCCACGGTAAATATTTCAGATACTTTGATGCTTTCCAATTCAAATTAAAACGTTAAATTCAAGAGGACAAACTTTTATTTTCCATTTCGAAAGAGTAAATAAGGGACCCTTTCATCGAAGTAAAACTGCTGAAATTCTTAACTAAATGAAGAGAGTTGTCTCAAACTAATTGAAAGTATTTCGCTAAAACAAACAGAAGATCTAATAGCCTAACAAGTTAGGAACCGGATGCAAGTGGAAAGAATAAATAAGCTGGAATTAAAAGATTAACACCTAACAGTTGACAGTGTTGGCTTGTTTCCAGTCACAGAGCATGAAAAAAAATGACAGATCTCTAAAGTATTTGCTACTGGGAAAGACTAACATGCTATGCAATCATTTAGAATGTAAATAGAGAGCTATTTCCTAAATTCTTGTTTAAAAATTCCCATTATGTAACACAATTATATAATTCTTTAAATAGATTGTTTTTTAGGTTCCTAAAATTAGTCGTTACTTTTATTTGTATTGCTTGTTAATTCCTAATGAAGAATTTTAACTTTTTAATTGCTTATTATTACTTTCTTGTAATTAATTAAAAATTCTGAAATGCTACTATTACATAGTACAATTATTGCGGTTTAATTTACAAATAAATATTACATATGCATATATATATGACAAGTCGTGATCCAGAGTTAAGGCGAATGGAAAACAGTCTTCTTGATAATAATAAGTTTTATTAACTCATCGTTCTTAAGGAAAGCAACATGCGCCATTTTCATTGTTCGTGGCGGAGCTATGCGTGAAGGTGTTGACCGCTCCATGTCCACGGACCAATTCTAACGTATCTGTTTGCAAGCTCATTAAATAGCTCAAAAATGCTTCCGCGTGACCGGATTATCCTGAAAGCTTACGCGAGCGTGGGTCTTTTTCATTTATTTTATTATTATAAAAGAGTTCTCTTTTTAAAATCGTTTTTAACTTACATAATTTCCAACTACCACTTTTTTAGATCTAACACACACACACACACACACACACATATATATATATATATATATATATATATATATATATATATATATATATGTATATATATGTATATAAACATATATATGTATATATATATATATATATATATATATATATATATATATATATATATATATATATATGTGTGTGTGTGTGTGTGTGTGTGTGTGTGTTTGTTTCAGGTTTGGAAACGTAATTTAGGGGTTTGAGAGCAGAAAACGCAGTACAATCTTTTAATGTAGGCGCATGAATCTCTGATAACTCATGAAAAAAGCACTTGACGCTTAAGGATTCAGAGGGAGTCTCTTGAGAAAGGGTTCTGGATGAAACCTGGCTGAGTGGGGGTATTTTTGTTAGACTGTGAACGTTAGTGAAGCGTCGCCATATTTGATGGTTGGCTGTTAAACTGTGCAATATACATGAATAAAGACATTATCAAGAAATAAAATGACTCTTCATGTGGCTGCAATGTCTGTCATTTATGTATGACATTTATTGTACCCACATACACAGATATGTATAGTGTGTATACACAATCATGAGTCATTGGAGTATGTCAAACAAAGGGAATACTTTTATTTTTTAATCTCGTGTATTATTATCTGAAAACTATGACTATAAATTAATGCGTATATGATTATAGATTTTATGATAGTAAAATTGTGTTATCTCTATTTAAGTTTTAATGTTAGAAATTGTTTTACTTTTTCCTATGAGTAACAAATGATATAAAATCTAAGTTCGCTCTTTTAGTTTGTAACGCCATGTATAATGTTCTCTTTTGATATAGTGTTCATTTTATAACACATAAATTCACTTTAATATGTTATAAATTAGTCGGTAATTTTGGAAAAAAAGCTAAATTTTCTTGTTTCCGTCTATCTATTTTCTTTAATTAATGAATTTATCGTCCTAATTTTTCTACAATATTTGAAGTCGATAAATCACGTAACTGAAAAACATTAGTTTTCATTTCAAATAGGATTGGTTGGTTGGTTTGAAGCACTACGGTCTACTATTTTGCACACGAGGGCGAATTAGACAGGGACCTACTGCATAAAGCCGATTTCGAATGACTGCGAAGATCCCTGTCATGAATTTCTGTAAGATACAGAATTTATTTCTCGAGCGCAGTTATTATATTACAAATTAAGTGTTTGTTTCTTATTAAAAATATTTATCATACAATTTTAGTAAAGCTTTGTTTTATATGGATTGAAAATTGTATGTTTCCATAAAGGAATATTACCATGTAAAGGGTTAATGGTGTTTTATTCTGCACATATAAAATATAATCAAAATCAGTAAACTCCAACTTTACTTTTCGTTTATTGTATTACCCCATTTTACAGCAATCAGTTATTGTGACAGCCCTTTAAATTGCAATATTAATTGAAATAAATGTTTAATCTAGAACAATTTAGGCAGTAAATAAAACCAACGTGATTTGGGGTAGGTTGAAATCTGACATATATGCAGCAGTTAGATATAGAAAAATGATTAATCCCTTCTGTTTTTATGGAAAATTTAGTGAACATTCTTTTTAAAACATCTATACGCAATATTTGATGGAACAAGTCTAGACTAAAATTTAATTACCTTAAATTCATCTTCTTCTGTCAAACAGATTTTAAGTCGAGATTATGTCCATAACGTTTCTATAAGCTCATAACTCATTTTAATTATTTTCCATACATTAAAGTAGTTTAAAATGCATGCTACTCAGTATTAGCATAATTAACGAAATATTCATACATAGAAGTCAGTTATCTCTGTTGATATGAATGTAATAGTGTCAAGTCATATTCTCCTTTATTATTATCCTTATTTATTTAAAGGGGGTAGAGGGTTACCGTAGGGCCTTCAGAAGTCTGGAACACGTCATTCATAAACATCAGATAAGTAAATATTCCATTTCATAAATATGATGGCATATAGCCCTGAACTTTCAGTCTAAATTATGACCATTTAGTTTAACTCTTTAATGTCTAGCGCGTCATTTTAGGTACTGCTAAAAAATAACATGTGGATTTTTTCTGCTTTCTTAGAATGACTTTTCCTTTTGAGAATAAATAGAGGGAAATCTTATAAAGAACTTACAAAATTTTCAAGTAATTTGTATTGTTTATAAATTTACCATTTGGATTGACACTTGATTTTTCTAACAGTGTTCATAAATTTACTTTTCCAACAGGTACATAGACTGAAATCATGGTTTTGGTTTGCTACGGTCTACTTTTTGCAACACGAGGGCTAATGAGACCGGGACCTACTGCTTAAAGCCGATTCCGAATGGCTACGAATATCCATGCCATAGTGGGATTCGAACCCATGAACTACGGTGCCGAAGGCCAGCACCCTAACCATCGTTCAGCAAACAAAAATCATGATAAATTGCTTTATCTATTATAAAAATCCATTTCACAATAATTATTTTACACGTAATACCAAATAAATCCTTTTTTCACGAAGTATTTTCTTTTTTCATAAATGGCATCCGATAATGTTTAAAATGATAGTAGATCATTAAAGTGACGAGCTGTAGTATTCAAAGTTGTTTAAACTACATTTGTTTTATTCTGTGTAGTTCATAATGGCTCAGATTTAAGATTTGTGTCGATATGTAATCGGCACAAATGACTCGATAATTAAAAGGACATATTCTCAGCTCTGTCGAACTCCGTCCAAGAAATTCGACCTATGAGTTAGAGATTTTAATTTTGCGGAATACTTAGGTCGTCTTTCCCCTCCTCCTTCCTGACTCAGATTACCGATAAATTCGAATATTTGATCGCGAAATGAGAGAAAGCTATCTGCTCTCGCTTCGATTATTATTTCGAACGAAATCGAGGCATTGACCTATAGAACGCGAAGCAAGGACGAATTCCAAGTCGTCCTTGTCTGAAAAGGGCGAAGATAAAGGAGAGAGTATTGTTATTTTTCTTAAAACGATACAAATTTGATTTTCACACATGATGTTGACGCATAATTAAAAGTTTAAAAAAATACATGGGTGTCTTTTTTGCAGAGTCGAATTGTATTTTGAAGTTAATGGTGAAATTTCTACAAACACTAGTAGTTAGTGCTTTACTGGGGGACGAATTGTTTTTTGAAGTTGATGAAATTTCTACAAGCATTAGTAGTTAGTACTTTACCGGGGGATGAATTATTTTTTGAAGTTAATGGTGAAATTTCTACAAAGACTAGAAGTCAGGAATTTAATGGGGGATGAATTTTTTTTTAAAGTTAAGGGTGAAATTTCTATAAACATAAGTAATTAGTGCTTTACTGGAGAACGAATTATTTTTTTGAAGTTAATGGTAAATTTTCTACAAACACTAGTAGTTAGTGCTTTACTGGGGGGAGGAATTGTTTTTTGAAGCTACTGATGAAATTTCTACAAAAACTAGTAGTTAGGACTTTAATAGGGGACAATTTTATTTATTTATTTATTTTTTTAAGTCAATGGTGAAATTTCTACAAACACTAGTAGTTAGTGCTTTACTGGGAGACGAATTGTTTTTTGAAGTTGATGAAATTTCTACAAGCACTAGTAGCTAGCGTTTTACTGGAGGATGAATCTTTTTTTGAAGTTAATGGTGAAATTTCTACAAGCATTAGTAGTTGGTGCTTTACAGGGGGGTGCTGCGGTCAACATGTGTAATTCTATGGCTTATTTGTTCAAGATCTATTCCTTGGAGAAAATTTGTAGATTTTTGTTTATAGTGGAACTTGAATGCACATATTGTGGTTCTGAAACCTAACTCTAACTAATCCTCCTACATCCAACAATAAACAGCGTCGAATCAATGGTTAATTGGTTAGTCATTTATTTAAACATCAGTTTAATTCTAATATATAACACTCTCAGATCTGAATTTTTTAATGCATAGAAACAATTCTATATTATGTTGTTTATATGTCTTAGACGAAATCCTTTGCAAAATAATTACGAGCTTTCAAAAAATGCTTTCAAGATAACGTTTTCATGATAAAAACTTATTTAAACATAGATTATAATATTACTAATATAAGCATGAAATTTTTAACAAGGTGACAAATGCCATCAGCGGGGCTGGAAAGTTTAATAAGTATACATTCTAAAAACACTTTGAGGCCTAATTTGGAACATTTGCAGTCGTTTAGATTCGGATGTTGTTAATTAAAGTAAACAATTTTTCAGACTCTCGTGTTGAAATATTCTTTTGTAAACTTGTGCCAATTAAAAACACACAGTTTAATAATACAAAGGAGAGGAAATAACTGAAGGAGTGAGAACACTTGTATCTTTAGTTACTATACTGGTATAAATTTAATGGAGATGTGATCTACGAGTTGTTATTAATTTTTTTTCTTATTTGGAAAAAAATTTCATTATTACCGAGACTCTACTGTAAATGAAAACCAGTAATTAATTAACTAATTATAAAATTGGTTATTTATGAGTATTTTTAGACTATTGTCAATTCTTTTATAATAGTTCTCTAACGATTCTATAGTTCTAGTTGATTTCGCTTTTACGAAATTGTTGGAATTTTGACTTAACTCCTGCAAGTTTCCATGTTGTCCGCATAGTTTGCAGCATTGATTTAGCCTATTGTATAAAGGAAAGCAGAAAAATTTCCAGTAACAAAGTAACCTTTTTATATATATTTTTATTTTTAGGGCTGCTGTAATATCTTCTTGTGCACATTTCTTGGTGTTTGTAATTAGTGCTTTATTCTTAATATAAGTACATATTTCAATGTGAGATATATTAACGCTGTTAGGCATAATTTAAAAACGACTATTTGTAGAAAGAGGAATTTTGTATTTAGGACTCTTGTAACATCTAGATCTGCATCACCTTTTTCTATTTCAATGTGCACTGTAGTACAATGTGCACTGAAAAATCTCTGCTACGCACATTAACGCTTCAGGTCTGAAGAACTGAAAATATGTCGATATATTCTCCTTGAAACAATACTTTTTAAGTAGTTAAAAATGATTTAAGACCATTTTTAGAAAAAGAAAATCTGTTATTTGCACAGAATAAATGTCAATGTTTATTGTTTTATTACTTCCTGGTACGAAATAAAGAAAGTATTGGAATCATAAAATATTTATTTCAGTTTATAACAGAATATCTATGTAATGTAAATATGTCAAAGCAAAAGATATTAATGCTACTGATCACCACCAGATGGCAGTGCTTGATATCTACTCAGGCAACACCATAACCTTGAGGAAAGAGACTATCTTTTAGCTTTTAAAAGAATGTTCATATAATAATTCAGATGACATATCCTATATTCAAAATTAAAAAAAAAACATTTATTTTTATGAATGTACTAAGAAGTTAAGTGTCTGCATCAGATATTTTTCCTTTTTGAGAAATCCAAACTGGGAGTGTTAACTTTGATTTAAGGCTTGGCTAAGACAGGGGCCTCAAATGGGTGATCAAAACTCGAACGAACATAATCTATCATCTAGAAAGTGTAAACAACAAGGGAGAGAAGGTGAAGGAGGATTTACGTTTCAAATAAACATGGAATAAGATAAGAAATTGTAGTTTCCACGCATCCTCTTTCTATTGAAAAATCTCGAATTATTCTTTAACACCACGATAACATTGTAATTTTACATCCTTGAATTATCTGAAATCATGTTTTCTTTTTCTATCCTAGTGCAACATATGATAAAGATCTGTAGAATTCGTCGGTGGAAATGCATAAAATATGGCACCATCACGATTTCACGAACAGTTTTCATTTTCCTTTTCGTGTCTAAAAATAAAAAGAGGATAATCTTCAATTTGTGGAATATTCTGTTGATCTGAGAGCAGACAAATGTTTTTCAAATGTAAACCAATTTTCATTGAAACTTCGTACTGATGAATATTTACTTGCAGAACTTGACATTTTTAAAGTATCAGTTATTAATAGTTTTTATTTCTCAAAATAAAAATTACCAAATGAAATTTATTAATACTACATATCTTCATATTTTTTTAATACATTTCTTTAAATTCACCATTTAGTTTTGAAAAACTTTGAAGTTGTAAATCATTAATCATTCTCAAATGAACACGGCTTGTGCTTTTTTTCTCCACTACTTAAGTCGTATGGAAATAGGCAGTTCACGATACGAGGTCACCAGCATGGTGGCTAATTGTAATTTTTTCCAAACCTTTCATCAATTAAGACACTAATGCTCTTTACGACAAGTCACCTGGTTTCTTTAATTTCTTTTGAACACTGTCACAAAATTTGGATTCTGTCGTACATCTATAAATCATATATATTAACAAGAATGAATGTGCAACATAACGTGCAACTAGATAACATTAAAACTAAAAAATAATTAAAAGTTTGAGACATTTAATCAACAGTTCCCAAAGTTGTCCAGAGGTCCTCGGCAAGTGTGACTGCCGAGAGGGATACAGAGTACATAAAATTAATTTGGATTTACTTGGATATCATTTAGGGTTTACAAAATGTTTAATATAAAGTAAAATAATTATGATTAATTTACATTTTTACGACAAGTCACCTGGTTCCTTTAATTTCTTTTGAGCACTGTCACAGAGTTTGGATTTTGTCGTACATCTATAAATCATATATATATATTAACAAGAATGAATGTGCAACATTACGCTTAACTAGATTATTCTAAAAATAAAAAATAATTAAAAGTTCGAGACATTTAATGAACAGTTACCAAAGTTGTCCAGTTGTCTCAAAGTCCTCGGCAAGTGTGACTAATGAGGGATACGAAGTGCATAAAAATTAATTTGGATTTACTTGGGTATCATTTAGGTTCTACGAAATGTTTAATATAAAGTAAAGTAATTATGATTAATTTGCATTTTTACGACAAGTCAAATTAAATAGCAATAAATAAATTGGTAGTCCTTCTTTGGCTGTTCACTTAAAATGAGATGAATGCTTTCTTGCTTTTTTATAAAAATAAAAAATAATTAAAAGTTCGAGACAAATATTTCAAGACATTTTTCACTCGGTTATCTCCTATTCGGCAATGGATTCTTTTGCAAATCTACAAGCTCAGATGAATTCATACAAATAAGCAACTTGCTGAATTATTCAAAAATGAGAAGATGTTTGAACAAGAAATTTATTAGAAATTTTTGTTACAAAAACATGCTCCTATTTTATATCCAGAATTATAAATCATAGTTCAGAAGCTGTTTATTATTTTCTCCCTTTAAAACATAAATTTAGCTCCGTTTTGAGCTTCATCGTGAAAAAATCGAATGGTAATTAAAGCTCGTGGAGATTTTGGAATGTTACTCACAAACATAGACCTGAACGTAAGTAAATTCATGTAAATCCAACAAGCTCAATACAACATTGAAAAATGATAATTTTAAAATTTAAAACATAATGGAGTTTCAATATATATTACATTAAGAACCAAAATATTTAATTTATATTTTAGTTTTGAGTTATAATAAAAAACCAATTTTCAGGCATAATTTTCGTTACTATACAGTTCTGTAAAATTATATCACATTTAGGGTCATAGAAAGTTGTTCGATGTGAGAAGGAGTCCATGAGCACAAACGTTTGGGAACAACTCTAGTAAATTATATTTGTTAAATGCAGAAAACTTTTAATACCGCATAATATAAGTAGGAAAGGAAATATTTGATTTTTCTTAATACATAGCTAAGAAAATAGAAGACAAAATTGATTTTGTCAGTGACTTAAACATAGACTTTAAACATAGCATTAATAATGACGGAAATTAAAGAAATATTCAAATTTTTTTATCACTTAATTTTTTTAAATTTTAAGTTGAAAATTTATAATTTTTTTACGTGCACGATTTTAAAATATGTAAATACGTGTATTTTTCTAAGATTTTACGTCATTATTGTTTGAAATTTAAGACTAATATGTATACCAAATTCTACATTAGTGCATACAATATCCATGTATATTTTGACATTATATGCGTAAGTCGTAAGCACTGCTTTATGAGCAACAACAATTTTAAATCGTTCTTAATTGTACCCGTTTAAATATACTAAACCCCTTAAATAGGTTTATGTTAGAGTTATGCTTTAGTTGAGGCCAGATTGAGGGGTTATATGTATATCTTTATAGCACACCGAGAGATCGATTGCGTAAGAGGGATGATATCAAAGATTATATCACCGATGTTAGCGTTATCATAAACAAACAAACATCCCTAGATTGAAGAAGTGCTCTTGTGGGAAATGAACGTTGACCTTTAAACCTGGAAATGAATCCAGAATGCAGCATATATTCCCTTCTTAGGGTATCATATTCTAGCTAATATTTGAAAATCTCAGTTTAAATTTACATTTCACAAGTATTTTATGCACAGTTTCTTCTTGTATTTAGGGTCACATAACCATATAAAGTGAATATTTTTTTACTATTTCTGTTGCATTACCCATATAAGTAATACTTTTAACCTTTTTGCAATATACAAAGTAAAAATGAAAGCTTACGTTATCAAAATTTCTTACATTTAAACAACAATTAGGTAAAATAATAAAATTTTTAATCACATTATTATACATTATATTAAGAAGCAAATTGCAAGAACGTAGAGTTTACTCAAATCTGTCAAATATCTATCTTCGATATTTCTAACTTAAACATGACATTAATAATGACGGAAATTAAAGAAATATTATAGTTTTTCCATCATTTAATTTTTTTAATTTTAAGTTGAAAATTCATATTTTTTTTAGATGCACGATTTTAAAGTATGTGAATACGTATGTTTTTCTAAGATTTTACGTCATTATTATGAGGAATTTGAGAGTAATATGCATAATAAATTCTACATTAGTGCATACAATATCCATGTATATTTTGACATTATATGCGTAAGTAGTAAGCATTGGTTTATGAGCAACAACAATTTTAAATCGTTCTTAATTGTAGAATGCTACTATATTCTACAGTTTTTTAAATAAAAATTTGAGTTTCTAGAATATTTTTATGTAGTTTTTTGTAAAAGATAAGAAAAATTATCAATCAAAATTATCAAATGAACTAAATTTTGAAAATTCGATTTTTTTTAAATTTAAGAGCCTATGTACTACCTTAAAAATATTATTATGCTTTAAAATAGTGATCTGAAAGCTTCTAAGATTTGTTTTCATTTATTTGAATTATTAGTTATCCATGTTTGCTTTAATGTCACTGTTATAACCTCTTGAAAACAATGAATGTTTTCTACAGAAATACTGATTTATATTTTAAGTTGTTACCCAATAATATTTTTTACACTCATTCTTAATTTTGCTGCTATCTTACTATAGACATATATTGATGTTTGTAACCGAATTGGTAACAATAGTATTTCTACTCAACTAACAATCTACATAATTTGGAATTACGAACAATTGAAGAACCGTATTTGATCCTGTGACAAAATGTAACTGTAACCAATTTTCGTTTTAAATAGCATTCACATTGAATTTTTATTCAAAAGCGGAAAATATTTAAATAGTTACATTTAATTAGGTTTTACTTAAAAAGAAAATTTGTTAGCCTTTTAATAGTTGGTTCTTATATTTATCCAACTTCAAAGTGCTAAACAAACTTATGTAATTCTTAGTCATGTAGCTTCGGTAGTGTAAAAGTCTTTTCAAGTAGGTATGTATATGCACATATATATGTACATACAAGCACACATACAAGTTTTAGCTTCTGTTCGAAATCGGCTTTAACCCTTTCGAAGACCGTAGGAAAATTACTTCCACCTACATGATCTCAAAAAATACACCTGTGTAAAACGCAAAATCCATTATAATATATTGACCTTGCTATTATAATGATGGGAATACTGTTTCCTGCTTCAGTTTTGAGCTGTCATCTATTGTTTGATTAACTGAATATAATTAGCACTTCTGTCTTGAGAGTTTGAAAACGTTGTGTGAGGTATGAATGGTCCATGAAAGGGTTAAGCAGTAAGTCCTTATCTCATTAGCCCTCGTTTAGAAAAAAAGTAGATCTCAACACACTAAAAATAACTAAACCAATTTTTTCAAGTGATTTGTATATTAGTGCTTATGTATAATATAATGAGTGTCCGTGTATATACCTACATAAATACATATATATGTAGTGATATTTTTATGTTCGGTTTAAGATTCTATTTTCCCAGTAATTTCACTCATGTAACCCTAGCGAATATTCTCAAATGTTTTCTAGTAGAAATCCTTCCTGTTCCATATCTAAAAATAGAGTTTTAACTGGTGGGTTAAATCCCCCACGTGACTACAAGTAATAGCTGATTGGTCGGCACAAATGGCTATTTAAGCAAATGTCTAGAGTTCCATCACAGTTTTCGATAGAGATTTAACACAGTTTTCATACAGAGTTTCGTATAAGGTTTCATGATGATGCTTTGATATGTCGTTATAACTTTGATATGCTTTGATATGTCGTAATAAATGAAGTTAGATTGAATTTTCGAGTGTTTTGATTGCGTTCTCATCACGAGGTTCCATGACTGAAAAGCGGTGATAACCGCCCGGAACCCCACTTCATAATATATATATATATATATATATATATATATATATATATATATATATATATATATATATATATATATATATATATATAATATATATATATATATATATATATATATATATATATAGAGAGAGAGAGAGAGAGAGAGAGAGAGAGAGAGACAGACAGACAGACAAAGAGCTGTGTATAAAACTTACGCATACTTAAACTGTCCCATAAGTCATTTAAAAATAGTCTAAAACTTTTTCAAATGACTTACGTGCTAGTATTTGACTTAAGTATGTGTGATATGTGTGTGCATACACATATATGTACAAACATTCATTCACACACATACATATGTGCTTATAAAAATGTATAAAAATTCAAAAGTTTTATGATTCCGCGTGTGAGAGAAAGATAAATGTCCACGTTCTGAAGCAGTTGGATAATATTTAATCAGGCAGCATTCATATTCAGAATTAATAACTATTGCTGTAATAAGTATGCTGTAATGGTATTAAAGAATAAGCGAAGAAAAATTATCGTTGCACGTGATGGTCGCTAACAGATCTCCGGGGTTAATGGATAATTTATCATCGCATTCATTTTGTCTTTACTTTCCTTGGATTAAATCTTGTTGATACATGTAATGATAAAACAATGGGAGAAAACAGTTAAGTAATCGGAAGATTCAACGCCTTGTTTCAGAGGCAGGAAAAGCTCGCTTGCTCCGCCAACTTTTTATTTCACCGTCTGTCTTGCGTTTATCATTCGGAGGATAAAAAAAAAGGACTAAGTCTACATCCCCCCTTCTCAGTCATCGTCTCATTAATTCCCTCTAATCGCCGCGAGTCTTAATCCTTCACTGATGGACGGAGAGCGTCGTACTGGGGGTGCTCGTAATCCTCCGATTTACAACTGTTTTTTTCGCACCGCGGAAGAAACGCCAAAGTTATTTATAATGCTAACAAATAAGGCGATTGCTTCTTTTCTTTTCTCTGCTAGCTGCTTGGAGGTGTCATAACAAGCCTCGTCTCCAAAATAAATCGAGATTAGGTGTTGCAGGGATCCTTTATCGGCGTTGCATCGGCAGTTACTGCACTGTCATTAGCGCCGTTTAATGTCTCGCTTGCGAAGGATTAGTGGCTTGGTGGTGTGCGAAAGCTTCGATATTTAGATTGGCACGTCGTAAATAACGTCGAAATCGTGTGGCAAGGATTTCGTCCACGCGTTCGCGTTAATTTTCACTAATGCTATTATTCCCTTTGCAGGGGGCTTCCGTCATTAGTTACCTGGAAGAACGCGGGGTTGTAAAAATGTACCTGTAAAATAGTCCCTTTCCAACCTTTCATTAAATATGGCCCTCTTGATTCTTATGATATTTCCCCGTTGTTTAAATATATGTAGTTCTCGATGTCAGTTAAAGAATACATTCAATAAATTAACGTCATTTTCGCAAACTCTACTCCCATAAGAAAGAGGTTTCTGTCATTAGGCAGTTACTAGGAAGGCCTTGGAGTTAGAAAACTGGAACTATAAAACAATCCAGAGGTTGGGGGTCCTTTATAACATTAGGATAACTTAAACTAGGCAGTAATAAATGAGGCCGCATATGCTGACATACCTGTAAATGTGAGTTTTGTGAAAATGTTGTTTCTTTTTTGTAGTTCATTTAATAAATTGACATCATTTAGGCTAAAACTTTTGCATTTCGTATAATATCTCCTTCATCAAGAAATCCTCCGTATTCAGAAAGGACTCCTCGTAATGAAAATGAAACTACGAAATTGTTCCTTTCCAAGTTTTTTACTATACACTTATTGTAAGTTGCTGGTTATAAGCTT
This sequence comes from Pardosa pseudoannulata, assembly GCA_032207245.1. NCBI lineage: Eukaryota > Metazoa > Arthropoda > Arachnida > Araneae > Lycosidae > Pardosa > Pardosa pseudoannulata. Next base: position 73,664,393 of record CM063498.1, read on the forward strand.
ATAACAAATGTACTTATCAATTTATTAAAATAGCTTATCTATATGCAGAAATTAAATGAATATTATTTAAAATAGTATAGCCTTCTCTAAACACAATGGATGAATCTGGCATAGTGTCACACGTCGCAGACAATTTACCGTTCATTATTGAAAATCAAAAGCAAAAATTTGAAAACAGAGCTTAATTTGCGATTTAATCTTGTAAAGATCTATCTGAATGCCCCATTTAGGGACTGTAGGCCATTTTTTTCTATAAGAAAATCTTATGACAAACACATAGTTTTTTTATACACACTAGGACCTCAATCCTTGTTTTTATCAAAGGGATGAAACGATGAATCCAAGAAAGCAATGCAGATGATATTAAAAAAATGTATTATTGATGATTGTATTATTGATGGTAATAAAAAATGGAAAGATGGTTGCAGGATAGGGATATAGAAAATCGATAAAATATGTGCCTATAAATAGTTACAACACTCATTCGAAGTTTTTGACATTTTACGATATATTTAGAATATTTAACAGTAAAAAAAATTGAGAAATTAATGCTAGTTTTGCGCAAGTGGTTCTCCTGACTGCAAAGACTTCTGTTCTGAAGTCCTTAGACTGTTACTGTAATTGTGAACGTACATAAATAATAACAACAAAATATAAAATTCGACAAACATGCCTTTCAAGCACAAATAAAGAAGAGGACATTAAGGAATGACAAATTGGTGTTATTTATAGGTTAACCCCCTCACGTACAAGCTCGAGGTAACTCGAGCGCGCTAAACCGGACAAACAGTACACACTCGAGATAATTCGAGCAGCGTTGTACTTTATGTTGCTATAATTTTTGACACTCGAATGCATTTGAGAATTGAAAATAACAATGTGAAAGCGAAAACAAAACAATCGTTTTATTGATATTTATCATTTACATGGGATTGTAAGCTATAACACTTACTTATTCAAGTATAAAATATATATATTTTTTCTACTTATCACTGGCTGTGTGTTGTATTAAAAGAAATAACAAAGAAAAAAAGAAAAGAAAAGAGAGTCGTTACATGTGTAATAGTTGCAATGTCGGGCTATGTGCTGCACCTTATTTCGAAATATGTAACACAAAAGAAAATTTTGATTAATTTTATAAGTACTACTATTGTTATTATTTATGTTTTAAAAGTATAAATAAGTATTTTTGATGGTAACAATGTTTATTCTGAAATGGGAATTTAAAAAGAAAGATAAAAAAAGTCGATGTGCGTGTAATATTACAATATTCGACTATTTTCTGCAATGTTATCAAATTCCAAAATTGCAATAAAAATTTTGATTATTTTTGTTTTTTTGTAATTTTTTTGGCAAGACAACATTCTAAATTGTGTTTATTACATTAAAAAATTGTTTCTTTTTTGGCCGGTCTTAAAAAAAAGAAAGAAAAAACAAATAAACTGTGCATTAAGGGGTTAAGCTGGTTTGATTGTTAATTTTTTCAAGTGTTTCCTTGGAGCAAGACTGTTCTCATCAAATAATCAGCACTGTTAATAAACATCCTCTCACGGTCAAGGAAAACTCCCCGGTCAACAAAAAGTATTTCATATCATCCACACGACTTTAAAATATTCTTATCAACACAAAAAAAAAACTAATTTCTCCATTTTCTCTTAAATTAAAAAAAATTATATTTACAGGAATTAGAACTGATTGGGTAGATTGATGGGAGTGAAATTTTATATACTGAACGATGGAAAAAAGCAACATTTTTTTTCTGTGGAAATAAACTTGAGACTAGAAGAACTGAACGCTTAGGAGAAAACAATGAATCAGGGTACAGCAAATCGAAGTTCACATGTTTTAGTACAGATTCCAGTCTTAACTCTTTTGATATTTACATGGATTTTAGAAATATATAGTTCTCGGTGTCAGTTAAAGCATACATGCGATAAATCCACATAAAATTTAATAAATTGTAATAGTCCATAACTCTTGTAGAAATAAGTTTATACTTCTAAATTTTATGTAACTCTAAATATTTCATTACACTTATTAGTGAGTATATAAGGCATGTGAAAATGTATAGTTTGCTAGATAAGTAAATTCATGAAATACACAATGATTTCAAAAAATTATAAGAAAAGTGAAGAATATAATAGAAATTCCTCTTTTTCCAAAGTTCTGAGACGCTAATTATTAATTAATAATTCCTGCTATATAAATATTAAAGGCGTTATTATGCTATGCTTTCATATTTCTGGTTGCATGTTTTAATATTGTGACACTTGATTTGTAAAAACGAAAATAAATGCTTATAAAGGACAAAAGTACTTTGTGATACTCAGAAATGCATCTTTGCTTATAAGTCATAATCAGCTTTGATATTGAGATTTCCTGAATAGTAACATTGATTTACATTAAAGGTAAATGATTTTGAGCCAAAAACATATAAAAGCACTGTAATTTTCACAATCTTCTAAATATACATTTGATAGAGATTTACAGGATAATGGTTAAAATCACTTAAGTATAAAGTTAATTTATAAATTTTAAGATGAAAAATGTATTTAAAATATTTTAATTTTCAAGGGATAATGCAATGTCTTCAATAAAAGATTAAGAGCTAAAATAAAGAGATAAGCAAAAATTTTCAGTTTTTTAATATCTTTATTTATTTTATTCATTGTAGTTACTAAATTTTTTCATTCTTCCAAACATTAATGGGACTAATTTACATGAAATTATTTTCTGTTCCAATATAGCAGATGTTCAATATCATTAAAATATTTGAAAAGGCTTAGTAGCAGAAACAACTGTCATAATGTAAAAACTGTATTTAAAGTATTTTAATTTTCAAAGGATAATGTAATGCCTTCAACGAAAGCTTAAGAGCTGAAGTAAAGAGACAAGCAAAAATTTTCAGTTTTTTAATATCTTTATTTAATTTATTCACTGCAGTTACTAAATTTTGCCATCCTTTCAAACTTTAATGGGATTAATTTACATTAAAATTGAAAATTATTTTCTGTTCAAATTTAGTAGAGGTTCATTAAAATCATCAAAATATTTGGAAAGGCTTAATAGCAGAAACATCTGTCACACTGCATAAATAGTTTGGTTTTGGTTAAATTCTGTTTCTTATTTTTAAAGCTTTTTGTAATGAATATTGGAATTTTTAAGCAACAATTTTAAACATCTAAAATAAATATTTGTGTGAATAACTGTCATGAAAGGGATATGATATTGAGATCTGAAAGATAGTAATATTATTTATTCAGATGTTTTGAGCCAAAACATATAAAATGGCATGTAGTGTTTCGATGTACTTGTTATATATCTACTGGATGTTTAAGCCACAATTTGTGAAAATTATAAGGATATTTATAGCTTGTTAGTAGGAGAAGCTATTATGTTTTGGAGGAAAAAATAGGTTGTATTACACCTCAGGGGAATTATAGAAACAAATATCCCGATAAAATTGGGTGCAGCATTAAACGGTTGATGTAAACTGAGCACACATAAATCATATACATTTTTATGACATACCTTGTTAAAAACTTGCCTCTTTACTCAATGATCTAAATAATTTATTCACTGGTAAGGTCAGTTAAGTCAAATGGCTTAAACATTAAATTTTAAGAGCTTTAATAACTTCTCAGCCCAACGAAGTTTTAAAGACATGTCCAAATCTATACTTCCTTGAAGAATATAAAACCGAATCCCTTCCAGTATCTTTAAAATTGAAACTGGATTTTCTGAAAAAGTGATTTCTTTTTTTGCAAATGAAATGACAAACAAATGAAAGGATGAAAGAGTAAAGTGCTCTGAAATTTTCTATCGTAAAGTTCCGTAATATATATATATATATATATATATATATATATATATATATATATATATATATATATATATATTAACCATAAGATTATTTTAAAGTCAGGAAATGAACTGATGTGAACACGTAAAAGAATTGTGTATAAGGCAACCAGAAACTCATATATTCAATCAGTTTTCTCCCGTACCTTAATTTACGAGAAGAAACTTATTGTGACCTACACCAAATGAATACTTACTTTGACCTGCACCAAATGAGTGTTTGAGAAAAGGAAAAAAATAACGTAAGCCTCTTTTCCAAATACATCAAAGACGCCAAATGCTCTAAAGTGTGTGTCAGAAGGAAGTAAAATTAAAACGTAGTTATTCATCCTTAAATTGATGTTTAGTGATTTCCATTCAGGACATGGCTTGTATGAGTCGCCTAGAAGCGGTAGCCAAACATCTGCCTCAGATTTCTTCTACACAACTAGTCTACAGACCCCAGCTTCAGGCTCTCATCTCGATGCATGTCTTGCTTTAAAGGATGAAAGGGAAAGTTTTTACGAAAAGACGGCTCATTAACGAGAGTTTTATTAATTCATTAGGCAGTTTCAGAAATGCCATTTTGGTTAATAAATGAGATAGCCATCGCTTAGTGATTAATTCCATGATGTCTAGTTGTTGAAATCAGGTTGCTGTCTTGGAAGTGTTTTTATTTTTTACTCTAATGGCCGTTAATAGCTGTCCACATAGTAATTCTAAGTCGCTGAGAGAATATAAAATGCTTCAAGTGATTTTTCAATTCACTGACCAAACAAGACTTTTGTCATAATGAATTGTCAAATCAAAAAAGTTGAAAAGTTTTCAAGTCTTGCTGAGATTTGTGCTAATTTCTTATCCTCGGATGAAAGGTTAAATTTCAGCTTAATTAAAATTGCGTCATAAAAATTTTTTTCCATATGAATTACCTTTTTTTTAATTTATGTATGCATAAAATATTTGTAAAATAAATAATAAAATTAAATAAAAGAATAGAAATATAAATAGTAAACGTAAAAAAACTGAATAATATTAATAAGTATTAAACTATTGTATCGGTTTCTTATTATAATGGCCTTTAATAGTCGAAGTTAAATAATTAAATCACTAAGAAAATAAAAAAATGTTTTGAGTGGTTTTTAGTTTCTTGCACAAGAAAAACCCTGTAATAATAAATTGCATAACCAAAATGTTCGGAAAATTTTAAAGTCATTTAATGTTTTTTTCTTAAATTTTCATTAAATGGAAAGTTCAATTTCATCAGAAATAAAATACGCTATGAAAAAAATGTCAGTATGAATTTTTAAAAAAATTATTTTTTATTTACAAATGCAACAGAAATTTGTATTATAAACTATAACACAAAGAGTGAAAGTATGAAGAATGAAAGTAAAAAAAAATGTATTTAGAATATTTTCATATGATGGAGGATTTTCTAGATAGTAAGATCGTATAAGTACATATACGACAGAATAAAATATAAAATTTTTAAAAATTTATTTTTTCATTTACAAATGCAACAGAAATTTGTATTATAAACTATAAAACTAAAACAAAGAGTGAAAGTAAGAAAAATGTATCTAGAATATTTTTATATGATGGATGATTTTCTAGATAGTAAGATCGTATAAGTACATATACGACAGAATAAAATATATCTTATTTAAATATTTTTTCATTTACAAATAAAATTTATTATAAACTATAAAACAACAAAGAGTGAAAGAGTGAAAGTAAGAAAATTTTTAGAATTTTTTATAAGTAGTTTTATAGTAAGTTTATAGTACATATAAACAGAATAAAATATATTTTTAAAAAAATATTTTTCATTTACATTTAATTTTATTATCAATAAACAAAGAAAATATAAGATAGTAAAAAAATTTTTTAAATATTTTTTATTAATTTTCTAGATAATAGTATTAACATTTCAGAATAAAATTGATTATAAATTATTTTTCATTTACAAATAAGAATTTATTATAAAATAAAACAAATAGTAAATTGAAAGATTGAGTAAGAAAAATATATTTGATATTTAAATGGAAATTTTCTAAGTAATCAAAAGTATGTTTTAGAAAAAATAATTTACAAATTAAACATTGATAAAAAATATTTATAAATGAACAGTAAAACGAATTATAATAAGAAATTTTTCATTTTCTAATTAAAAATTTAAGTAAAAAACAGAATTATTTAAATTTAAAAATCTTTATCATATCTCAATAAAGATAAAATTACTTTTGCAATATATTTATCAAAATTAAAGAAAATTTTGTTTTAAAAGTGTAACATTTTGTTTTCCTAAGAATTTATCATAAATGCTACATTGTAAGATATATCTAAACAAAATTCTCAAAATAGAAAAACAGATTTTTTTTAAAGATAAAGTGATCTAAGTTTAAGCCATATTTATAAAGCATTAGTCAAACACACATTAAAGATAATAAATTCTTTTTAAATTGAAAGATTTAAATTAATTATTAAAAAGTGTCTGTTGAAACTTGAGGAAAGGAAAAATATTTTCTTTGTATTAATTAGATGGGAATAATTTAGGTCTGTGAATGATTAGTCAGGATGTGATATTTTTAGGCAATAAGTCAACAGGAAAAAATTATTTGCAACTAAAATAAAAATAATTAAACATAAATATGGGATATCAAAAGGTCAATTATTTCCAAGTATTATGAACCTACCGTTTGTACCTTTAAAAACTTTTCAAGAGTGATCTCTGCAGGAAGTTAACTACTTATGAAAATCTAAAACACTGCATAAAAATAAGATATGAGTGTACAGCAACATACAGTTTGTAGCCATGTTTCTTCATCAGAACTGACTGTTGGCTAAATGGTAATTGTATTTTTTTTGTTCTCTTTTACCATTATAATCCATATAACATGCATTTATTGAATTACTCAATTCTGTAAAAATTACATACTTTATGATATTATTATATGCAAAAGTGGATCAAGCCAAAAGGATAATTTCGTTTTGTAGACCATTGTAAGAAAGAATCAATAATTTTTTCTAAAAGTGATTACATGATTAGTTTTTATAAGATATGGTTCTTTAGATTATACCTTTATGTAAAGTAGAAAGTACACTTGGAATGATCTGTGATTTTGGGTAACCAAGACATTTTCAAAAAAATTTAAGCCAATGACTTTGTTACTTTTCAGTGCAAATGTCACTGAAAAGATAAATTCTTCCTTTAAGCAATAATTGATTGTCAGCAAAGAAAATAGAAATTATTGCAATGTTATCTTTGTAGTAGCAAGTCATTTTGATTCCAAAAATATATTGCTGAAGCCCATATTAAACCTTAAAAACTGGTAAACATTTTAGCATCAATAGAGGAAGACCAATTCCTGCAAAAGTTTAAGGTCAATGCAAATGAATATGTATCGTCATCAACTCAAGTTCATTGATTCCTAAATATTCTTAGTCAATATTCCAGAAGGGTGGGGGAATAGATTGTAACTTCATGCAAACTTGGGTGGCAAGGCAGTTCACTTAAGAGGTATTTTAGCGACCTATTAACTTAGAAACGACGGCATATTAATAGAAAAATAAATTTCCATCCATCTTAGCCATTCTTAGGTGGAAAAAACCCTTCCGCAGAGAATTCTTCCATATTCCAGGGTGGTCCACCGCGTATCACGAACGAGAAAGAGCCATCTCGGGTCCTTTGATGAGGCGATTATTATTTCCTGCCAGCCCCCCCCCCCGCACCTCTTATTATATGCCTTAGAATTAAGAGGTTAAACGGCGTTTTGTGCCGAGCAAGCGCTTTTTATCTCTTTCCCCGAACGCGGAACCTGTCTGGCACATAATGGTGTGCGAAAAGCTGCGATAAACCACACTCCAAAAGAAGATAATGACCGGGTTGAGTCCATTGCCGTAAACTGGATAAATTAATCACTTCGGACTGAGTCCGGAGATGTGTTGGTCGCGTTCTAAAGCTCTCTTTTGACTCGCAACTCCACTGGGCTCAATCTTTGGCAGTAAACATCGTTATTACTGCCGCAGATCTTGGTAATAGAGGAAGATATCTGTTGTGGATATTAAATGTTACGCATAATAAATGATATGATTTTCCCACGTTGTTTATGACCATAATTACTTCTTAGTGCCATGAAATAAATTTTTTTTTCGAAGAATTATTTTGAAAGTTAACTGGTAATCGCGGTTATCACAAGAAGAATAATGGAGGATGTGAATGATCTAATCCCTTATTGGAAGAAGTTAAAGTTTATTAAATACCTTAAATTAATCTTCCTTAGACGGAAAGAAATTTGTGGGAGATAATATCTTTATGTTTTTACTCAATTTTGAATGAATGAAAGTAAATTCCCACCTATGAATTTTTGTACTCTTTAATACGACGTATAAGAATAGCAAAACATATTACTGTGTTTCAACACTACTTATCCATTTCTGCTTTGTGTTTTATTACAATATTGCTTAACTTATTAGAGAAACGGACACAAAAAACAACTGTAAAATTTATTTTAATAAAAAAATATTTTAATTGTTATTCTTATAACTATATTTCTAGCAAATGCATACAGTGATGACTAAGTATTATAATAATGCATAGTTATAATACTTAGTTATCATCACAAATATTCTAATGTCAAAAAGGTATGCTATGAATAAAATCAACCATATTATACCTAAAAGGAATGTGCGTATGACATTTTCAACAGTAATGCTTTTAACCAATTAACAAGTGATAGTTTGTAAATCTATTAAGATATTACTTTGATATAGGAAATACTTTCTGATTAATAAATTGCTAAAAAATAATAATTTTTAATAGATTGGTTAAAAACTAATTAAAATAATTTTGGATGTCCCCTGTCTTCTAAAACAGCCGTATAGAACAATAAACTTAAATATCAAACACAAAATCAAAGTAATATAATTTTGAATGTTCACTTTCTCCTTAACTCCTTAACGCATTGGCCCTCATCCGTTACGAAGTTCAAAATGAAAATGTAATCAAATTATTTACACTTTATTTGTTTAACAATTTCCTATAACTTTTACCCTCTTTCTTTCTCCCTAGTCACCCCCCCCCAACTGAAATTGCAAAAAATAACTTACACTATAATTATATATTACTTTTCTGTAAAACAAAAACTATGATTTTCACCAGTTTTTCCGAAAAACACTCCATTTAAGGAGTTAAATAAGTGTGTAAATCCTTAAACTTAGTATAAAATGTATTTAAAATTACTATTAAGTTTATTTGAATTATTATTTTAAAATCACCATTAAATTACCATTAAACTTATTTAAAATTACTATTAAACTTATTTAAATTATTATTTTGAAATTACCATTAAATTATCATTAAACTTATTTGTAACACAGCAACAGTGAATTTTTTGAGTAGGTTGATCGAATATGAAGTAAAATATTTTTAATGTCTACTGTCTCCTCAAACAAACATGTATATCGATAAACTTTAGTATCAAACACAGAGACATTGAATTTTTCGAGCACATTGGTATAAAACAAAGTAAAAAAAAAATTTAATGCTATTTCGAAAAGCATGAACTGAAAAGTTTTTATTATTTACGACTTAATATATAATACAAAGTTCTGTTGCTCATTGTAGAATAAAATTTTCAGAAATCTTGAACATGGATCTAAGTTATAAAAAATATTTAGTTTAATTATATGAAGAAATACATAAAACAACATATTTATTTTTACATTACATAAAACATATACAGCATGTGAAAAAAAATATAAATCTACTTACCCGTAAAATGCAAAATTGCAATTTAGAAAATGAAAATATCAGAATGTGAATATTAGAATATGAAAAGTACAAATTAAAAATTAATTTTTCATGTCAGATATAAGCTAATTATCTTTTCATTCTTTGAAATTCAATTATATTAATATAAGTTATATAGTTTAATTTATAGCAATATTAAGATTATTTTTTTTATAACATTTCAATTTCTTAGCTGATTTTATTTGCTTTTTTTAATTTTAAAATCTCAATCAATTTTAAAATCCTTAAAGTTTTAGGTTAAATAAATGAAAAATGATATTTATTTTCGCCTTAATACAAAAATTTAGTTTTTAATATAATACTCCAAATATCCTTTGCGGATAATAAAATCTCATTTTTTTCCTTTGGTTAACATTTTTTGTAAAAAATATAATTTTTTTTCAAAAATATACTATTTGAAATGACAAAATTAACAAATTTTTCTTTAATATACAGCGTTATTAAAATATTTATAAAAATGTACTCCAAAAATATTAGTACTTTTTGCTTTCTAATGATGTGGATATGCCTGTTATATTGAAAATTGCAAGTCTGGGAAGATGCTATGCCTTCCTAAGCATCCATGTAGATCGATAAACTTGAATATCAAATATAGCGACAGTGAGTTACACTATATTCATTAAGCTAGCAACCATATTCCACCCTAGATTAGACGCCGCTCATTGGGGTTATAGTTACTGTTTTTATCTCGGAACCGAATAAAGAAGAGAGAAGTGCAAATCGTTTATGTAGGGAATGCGATAAAGGGCTATAAAAACAAATGTTAATATCCCATAAAGCGCTGGCTAGAGGCCTTATCATCCCGCTTCAAAACATTTTAACGCCATATTTATCTGCACTTATCAGCGTCGAGAATTAGCCGGGGTTGTCCACGTTATTGAATCAGCTGTTTGGAGCTAGAGAAAAAGTTATGTAAACTTTTATGGCTTTCTCTCCTTGGCGTCCATTTCTTGCCCGTCGTGTGTCAATAGATATGCAATCGATTGTGCGCTTGCTCGCGTAAAATGTCTCGGCATATCGAAGCGGAACTAGCAATTCCTTTTATAGGAACAAGATCATGGAGACTCTTTTGCCATTTTGGAGTATTGCACTCTCGCGTCATTTCCCGATGTATTTAATGTATTGACAGTCCTCGAAATAACTGTTTCACTTTTGAAAACTCCCATTTCGTCAAATATCCCTAATAATAGATGTCTAAAATTAGATCCTGTTGACATAAATAGGAACCTGTATTGTTTTGTTTTATATCTATTGCTTATCAGATGTGAAATTACATGATTTTCACAGCAAAAGTTGTTTTTGAGATCCTTGAACTCAGAGAAATATAATGTCACTACAGACAAACCCTGTTATGACGAACTTCAAGGGACTAAATAATTCACCATATCCAAACCTTTAAAAAATATTAGATTTAAAAAAAATTATAACTCATTAGTTGTTAAGTGTAATCAATAATGATATAATTGAGAAAATAAACGAATTCAAATAAAACTGTCCTTAATTTATTACTCATATTCACAAACAAAGAAATCATCAAGACTATAACTAAACTGAGGACTTTCTCTTTGCTGGCAAGAAAATTAATGACGTACTGTACTACGTCATACAGAAATTTAGATAATTGTACTTTGGAGAAGGTATCACTAGAATATGTATTCACATGTCTGGCAATATTTGAAGCTTTTCAAGGGTTGGGAGAATGTCATTTTCGAGAGGATTGTATTCAAATTATTGTGAAGCTGGCATTGGAAGTAATAAACGCACCTGGATTCATATGACTTCTAGATGGACACGGCATCAACTAACCAACTTTCCAACTAGGTGCTTTGAATGTGCTGGATATGCTGCTATGGACTTATAGATGGACAAGACATCAAATAACCAACTTTCCAAAGAGGTGCGTTTGTATAATATTGCTTTGAACTCAAAAACTACATATGTTGGCGATGATTAAAGATGGGAAGAATGAAGAGCAAATAATTTAATAGATTTAACAAATTATATTTACAGATCACTGAAAAGAGTATAACAATGGCATTCCGTTTGACAACGTGTGCCGTCTAAATACACACTCGTTCGTACTGAGTACTGGTGTTCTACTAATCAGTGAAAAGGAGTGAGAGTTCCATTTTCTGGGAGGATTGTATTCAAATTATTGTGGTGCTGGCAATGGCAGTAATAAGCGCACCTGGATTCATATGACTTCTAGATGGACACGACATCAACTAACCAACTTTCCAACGAGGTTCGTTTGTGTAATATTACTTTGAACGCAAAAACTACACATGTTGGCGATGATTAAATATGGGAAGAATGAAGAGCTAATAATTTCATAGGTTTAACAAATCATATTTACAGATCTCTAAAAAGAGCATAACAGAATGGCATTCTGTGAGACAACGTGTGCCGTCTAAATACACATGCGTTCGTACTGAGTATTGCTGTTCTATCAGTCAGTGAACAGGAGTGAGCACGACCAGTGATAGATTCGCGTTCAGTCTGCGAAGTAACCAGATCCTGCAGAACTGTGATACATCGTATATTAAACTGATACCGAAAAAAATAAATTTAATTGACTAAATACGAATACATATTAAAAATAACCTTTAACTGTTTACTGATATGATTTCTTCTGGCGTAATTACAATTAAGAGAAAAACTTTACTGACTTTCTTAGTTCAATACAATGAAGAACTCCAATCCCCTCCACTATTTGTGTTGGAGAAAATTATTAATTTTAGATATCTAGGAAATTATGCATAGTACAATTACTCTTTCGATACTTAGAAAGGTCTGTGAAAAACTAATTGATGTTTGAAAAGTTTTGCAAGATGCTATGTAGAATTAACCTTTTGAATTTTATGACACGAGCTGCGGTAGCTCAGTCGGCAAAGGCAACGATCTCGTAACTGAGAGGTTGCGAGTTTGGAATCCGAGCCGGCCTAAGATCCGCCTTGTTCGTTAAAGGTGACTGGGGCAAGTAAAATAGGTTCGTGGTCACAATGTCCTCCAAGTTCTCAATCAATACCTCTGGGGGTGGCAGGCCAAGTTTATGGGTCTTCTGCTTGGTACCTGCTTCGAAATTATGAGGACGCACTTGAGCAGAAGTAGTATTTCAACCTTGAGGAACTCATTGGAACGAAAGGGGCATCCCTTCGCCTTAAATCGAGTAGCCAGCAGGCTCATATCGAGCTTGTTTGACCAAGTAGTATAAGACAACAATAATAATTTTATGATGCTACAGCTAAATAGTAATGAATAAAGCAAATAATATTGAAATCGTGAATCTTTAATTCATATAAATTTTTAAAATTACCACAATTCTATCAATGGCACATTCTTAAAATGCATGTTCATTCTCTCAACTAAAATGTTTCATTGTTCCTCTAAACTATGTTTTGATCTTTTTCGTTCGGAGGTTAAAATAGTGCTTTTTTCACTACTAGGTACTCCGTAATAAAACAATTACCTTGACCTTTCAACTAAAATGGGACTACTAGTTAGAAATTTCTAAAAAATCAGTGATATATTTTGCAATTTTTTGAAAAAAATGTTTTGGAAAGAAAATCTTTTGAGCTATAAGAGAACACATAGATTAGAATGATGCAAACACTTGTTGGATACTTACAGAGAAAGATGTGTGAAAAAATAATTAGAATTTCGAAATTAAAGGATTCAAGAAATTTCGCATAATTCTACGAATAATTCCTCTTACAAATTTCATACATGTAGGTCACATCCTTTCTTTGCAATTTCATGTTTATGTACATCCCTACTAAACGCTTTAATGACAATCAAGTGCCAAACCGGGTCTATTTGGCTGTAAGGTCCTCCAGGCATATCCAGGCGGCGGTGGGCAGATGGCAAGTACTGAGCCATTCCACTACGCAGTCGACCCTTCGAAGAACCCGGAGAGCGCCCGTCGCGCCGCAGACGTCAACATGGAGCGAACCTAGCAGAGCTGCGCTGGAGAGGGAAGAGAATTTGGAAGAATAATGGATGCTTAGCGGACCTCTAGACGCCGGACAATGAAGAAGGCACGAACCACGCGGGTCGAGAGGAAGAGCCAAGTTAGTGGAGGAGATTGAATTTAGCTCGTTGCACCTATAGATTAGAAACCGGAAAGCCAAACAAGAAGAACAGGAAATTTTTAGAGGCGACAAACGCAATCCTGCGCCTCTGGACCATCATTCGGGGACCCTGCGGAACCTCCGTGACTCGGCAAGCCCGAAAAATAACTCTCTGGAGACTCGCATTAACTCCAGGAATTGGAAAAAAAACCCCTAAAAAAACGAAAGCCGGGGAAGAATTTGGAGAAAAAAAAGGAAGACTAAAAAAGAGCTCTAAAAAAGGAGCATTGGTCACCTCCGGAATTTGGGTCTCTTAGGTTCGCTGCGTATGCCTGTCCCATGCGTTCATGGTCTTCGTCTTGTGCTGACCACCTTGTCGAGTCACTCATAGCAGAATGAAATGACAATGCGCAATATAGTAATGTATAATGTCTGTATTAGATCTGCTTAGAAACAGGAACATATGTTGCTATGTATTAATAGATCACAATTATTCTTATAATACCGATCTTCGCAAATAACTTCCATTGCGATTTTTTCTCTATTTCTAGGGAATTTTTGGAGATCTAAATTTATGCAACTCTTCACTGAGTAGATAACGTTTGAACAAACTGATTCATCTTTTCGAGAATTTATGTATCTCCAAACACGTAATTCCTTCAGGGTTCAACAAACTTCAGAATCCAAGGCCGATTTAAAGTCAAACTTCGACTATGACATTGTAAAAACTTATTTTATTCGGAATTTCAAAATATATACAGCACATTTAAGGTAGAGTAGGAGATTTACAGAATGCAAGTGGTGTTCACTTATGAATCAAGATTTTAGTCATTGGAGATATTTCAGTGATTGCAACATCTGATAAGGAGATTAAAAAATTTATGGTAACTTTAGTGTCAAGAACTGAGATAATTTTTGTAACTTTAGGTTTTTTTTTTAATCTGAGAGTAAAAATGTATAATAAATACACAGAATTTAAAGGAGTTACTGACAATAAAATAGCAAACGAAATTCAAGATCGGAAATTTTAAGTCTGTCTTTTCTTAGTATAACAATTTATACTTCGGGATAACTACAAGAGACTACACTATACGTTTTGCAAAAGAGAACCCCAAAACTGACTCGTTTAAAATTCGAACTAGCTCAGAATCCCAATTGTTGGAATTTTTCTTGATGATTGATAAATTTTTTATTTTATGCTTTAAATATGGGTTTTATTAGTACGAGGTGCATCCAGAAAGTAAGTTTCCCTATTTAAAAGAAAAAAAAAGAACTCACACTTTCACGGACATATTTATTGGTAACAAGTACAGCAATGTTTCAGCTATTTTTCAACATAGCCACCACCAGAATTGAGACACTTGTCGTATTGTGGGATCAACTTTTGTATACCTCTGACGTAGAACTCTGCCGCCTGTGAATGGAACCAGTCTTCCTGTTCCTGAACACCGTGCACATCCCTTTCCATACCGACAACGTCTGTTTGAATTTGGTCCTGACCTAAGATCCACTATGATGTCAATGCATTGAGTGCTGCTTGGTTTCTAGGGTAAAATGCGAAATCCAAGTCTCATTGCTCTTGACTATCCTGTCGAGGAACTCGTCGCCGTCATCGTGATACAGTAGCAGAAGTGTCAGTGCTGCTCCTAAGCGTCCAATTTTGTGTTCTGGTTTCAGTTTCGGCTCATAGACCTGACAGAGCTGACGATGAATTTCAATTGGCGCAATACTTTGTGCATTCAAGATCACCGACCGAACATTGCAGGCGGCGGGAGAAGGAATTAAAGTTTCCATTTCGGACCACTGCTACCCTGCAACTTTCACGAATCGGGACTTGTCCAGCTGGCATATGATTAATACGTCATAGATCTGTTAGGCATGCGCAATTGACACGGCTAATTACGTTTACTTTAAAGAGGAAAACATAGGGAAACTTACTTTCTGGATATGCCTCGTATTTATTTTTATCTACACATAATAGTTACGAATTATATAAATTCTGTTTGTTATAGTTTGAAACTTTTAAAACCAGATTGACAACTCTTGTACTTTTAATGGTTTCTGGGAGCAAAGAATTTCATACTTTATTCAATTCTAATGTCAAGTTTTTATACTCCAAATCAGCGTAAAAACGAAGTTTCTATCCAAGGAGACTTTTAAGAGTGTGATAGGAGCGAATTAGTCAAGTAAAAATGCACTAGTGTTTGCAAGTCTGATCCTAAAATAACGATTTGAAGTCATCATTTTCTACTTAGGATTGAAGGTTAACACGTATCTGAATAATACTGAAAAAGAATTTCGGACATAACATATACAAGTTTTTGGAGTGTGTGAGAAATCTTAATACTATTCTTTTTTCTACTTAAGAAAACATTTGCAAAGGGTCCAAAATTCGGAATTTTCGAAGTCTGGAAAATTCTGGATTTGAAGTTCTCTAATGCATAACTTCTGTCTTATATTCCAAATTGCGTTAATTGTAATAGTCACACAATTTTTCTCTTGTATTTGGAATTTTCTTTTATTTGTGATATCAGCTTCTTACCCAACACACCAAAGTTTGGTTTATTTCACTTTAATTGCCAAATTCATAGAATCGTGGTTGTAATTTTTATATTTATGTATCAGCTATGCCAATAACTCTTAATAAAATCATCAAATACTTTCGTGATTCTAAAATCTCAGTCAGTCTTTTTATAATTGAATGGAGAACGTCCTTATATTTCTTTATGATAAAAAATTTAACTTTGATCTAAACAAAAACTGAAATATAATACACTTAATTCTATAAGACCATGATTGTAATTTTACAAAGATACCTCCATTTTATATAAAGTACTTTACAACTATAATTTAATCTAACAACCTAATATGAAATACTATCTATTCTTGGCGGGCTTTGACAGTCATTATGTTCTTTTAAAAAACGCTTTACAGAACAGAAACTGTATTAACTTTGACTAATATTCATTGCTTACTTTTTACTGGGAGAACTTTGAAGTCTAAGTGCATATAATTTTGATTTCTATAAAATTACCGGGTTTCTGAAAATATCAAAAGTCATATAGTTTTGTTAATGTTTGTATTCAAATCATTTGGCTAATATTAATTTCAGCTAAAAAAGTCAATAAGTAGTTACTATGTAAATTTAAATTTAACATGTTAAATAACTGATGATGACATATTTTTAAATTAAATTTCAAATATCTTACTGTTACAGTTTTTACTGATCCTTGCTAACAAGAGCACAAGTTTACATTTTCGAATTTAAAGACTACTTTTAAACATGATTTGTGTTTAGTATTAATATTATTTATACATTTTTCTTAAACTCGAATTAATATGAATTAATATTTTATATTATATAAAAATATCCAGACTAAAACACACTTCTTTTTGCATTTATAATTTTGTCCAATTGAAATTAATAATTTTTCAATGCTCTAATTATAATTGTATTTTACTTTATTTGAATCAGAATATCATTTCCTATGTCAAGCACCACGTGGAGTTTTCTTGTCTCTAATTCCTCTAATAGGTCAAGTAACGGCTATAAAATGCTATCATTGATGTGTTTGCTTGAACTGGCGTTGGCAGAAGATGATCTCCCGGTTTCGTAATATCTAAGGCATTCCAAGAACGCAAGTCTTATCATTGGCTATCACAGGAGCTTATCTCATCCTGACTTTGCTAGTGGGTGCCAATATTAGACAGTCAGGAGCACATTCCCATTAGCATTCTTTGCTCGGTAATATTAAATAGTGGGATCAAAATGGCTGCTCTCTTTCGAGTAGCTGCAAATGAAATTCCGCTTTAAGGTGGTTTGGTATCGATCCTATTGGATTCCTTTTGCTTAGTGGTTCCCAAATGGTTCCTACGAACTTCCAGGCATCTGTGTTATCTCAGATTAAGAACGTGATTCATAAAACTTAATTTGGAGGTGTGGGAATAACGTTTGCGGGTTGTCAAAAGATTAATCTAAAACAAAATTGTGATAATTTTCATTTTTATGAAAGTTAAAATAAAGAATATTAAATAATTTAATAACCATTTTCTCGTTTGTTAACTTAAAATCAGATGACTTACTTGTATATAGTCATCGCTTAATGGCTCTTTATTATGACTTCAACGATTTCAATACATTTCTTCACTGGGCTATAACCAATTACATGATGGACCATTTATCCTGTAAATCTACAAACTCAGATGCATTTATGCTGATAGAAGAGCAACATATTGAGCATTTTACAAATCAGAAGTTGTTTTCACAAGGATGCGATGGATTATGATCGCAAAAACAGATACCCATTTCTATTGTGCACTTATCCTTATTCACAAACAGTCTCAATCTGCCTATTTCATAGAACGTGAATTCAGAGCAGTTATAAGCTTTACCCTGAAAAATTTTAATCAGCCAGATATCCGGCTTGTAAAGACTTTGCATGTTACTCATAAACATAGAGCCAAATGTATAAACTCATATCCAGATTTATCCATGATATTAGTACCACTGAAGACTATGTTCTTATAATTTAAAGCACGAGTTGATAATTTCAATAGATATTACTTTAAATATCGAAATGTTCAATTTATATTTCATTTTTGCTACTACAAACATCAAACCTAAAATTGTAATATTGTTATTATGTACTTGTATAGAGTTATTTCACTTGGGGGTTCATGGCAAAGTGTTTCTTGTGTCACAGTTCATATGTGAATACCTTTTCAAACACAGCTCTCCATGATGTGACAGTTGGATTCCTTGACTTTTTCGTGACCCTTTCAACTAAGCTCCATACATAGAAGTCTAAAGGATTTAAATCTAGGTTATTAGGAGACCGGAAATTCTTTGTCGTCAGCACATGTCTAGGTTGTTGTATAATTAATATCGAATTAAATGACTTGTGTAGGTGGGGGGTTATACTTCTTGTACTTTTCAATGACATCATGCAAAACCTATCTACGGTATACGAAAAAACCAATGATTTCTGTCACCGAGTGTCAGTATTCAAACACTTTCGATAATCGGAGCCCTATTGCTTTACTCCTCACTAGGATTCCAAATTGCGAATGTGTCAAGGTATTTTGGTTTAATACATGTACCAAGCTTATTGGCAGCCAATAGCAACATCCCATTGATTGATTGATGAGTCAAAGCTCAATTGGGAAAGGCAGCAATCTGGGTACTGTCATAAAGGTTCGAGCAGGGCAAAGATCCGCCGTGTACGTTAATGGTAGCTGGAACACGGTAAATATGTTCATGGGTGCATTATCCTTCAATGGGATATTCTGGGATGCATTGTGGATGAAATTGCACCTCTGGTTTGGAGGTGGCAGACCAATCAGGAGAGTTTTCCGCTTGGTACCTGCTTCTAAATTACGATGATCTATTATTGGTGTTAGTCAGTCTTAAGCCCTCGTGGATCCTAGCTCAAAGAGAAGCTGCATATTACCTGAGCCATGGACCAATATCATATTGCGGAGTCTACTGGACCTGGTGTAAATTTTCTTATACCAGGAGGAGGAGATACGACTGCAATAACCGTTGATTTAGAACAGTGTGAATTTCAAACTTAATTCTGCGTTTTACCCTGTATTCAATCAAATAAACATTATACTAGTATACAAACAACGGGAAACCTAACAAAAATTTAGAGATAACATTAATAAATAATTTAAATTGTAGAATTTTAATGATGCGCTTTTTATAACAAGAGGAATTATATACTATTCTTGTTGAGATAAACACAATCTCATACGATTAAGACACTATTTATAAGATTTTCAATATAATGTTCTCTAAGTAAATTAATACGTTCTTTAATATATTATTTACATAATATATTTATATTGATTTCATTTGCATTGAAAGGAAATGCATTTATTGGTTATTGGTAAGTTGTAGTAATATCCTTACGTACTTGCTTTTATTAACGTACTTGAAAAACGTACTAGATCTCAGTTTTAAATAAATTGCTATGGGATATTTTTTAACACAAATATGCATACATCCCTCATTTAATTTTGGCAAACAAAAAAATTGTGCCTTTTTAAGCTAAATAATGCAATTTAACTTGAATTTTTATATCTTACCATGATACAGATTTATTGTGCATATTAGTGTATTAATTCATGGACGAATCATACTAGAACACAGACGAAGAGAAACCTTAACAACATATGTAGATATAACACTAAGGATTAAATTAAATTGTAGAATTATTTTATTAAAGTACTTGTCATGACAAGGATTATATCCTATGCTTGTTGACATATACATATTATCTTTTAAAAGATTTCAATATAATGTTCTCTAAGTAAAAGAATGCATTCTTTAATGCCTTATTTACATAAATAATGTATTTAAATTCATTTCATTTGCATTGAAAGAAAATGCATCACTTGGTTCTCTGTAAGCAGCAGTAATGTCCTAACGTACTTGCATTTATTATCCCTCCAGGCTCTTACTATTTCCTCTGCTGAATAAAACATCTGACAATGGTAATGTCACAATGTATAAATATATGGAGTAGCCGTGGGCAGAAAGCTTAAAAGTTTTCCTATGTATCTATAGAATACAGCCATGGGTGATATTTCTGTCTATATTTCAGATGTCTGTGTGTTTCTGCCCATATTTTTTTCTAGGAGTGATATAAAAAAGTGTAAGAAACTAGAAATCAATATGTCATTAGTAGAGATTTTATCTAATAATTATACGCTTCTAGCCCATATGATTTAAATTTTGTGTTGCAAGGTTTGATTCCCTCGCTGAAATATTGTTTTAAAAATGCATGTTAATTTCTAGACCATTCAAAAATAGAAGTCGTATAATTAGATAGGTAACATTTCCACCTTGAAACATGCAGCTGGGAACAAAGAATTTGATATAACAGAGATTATTAAATTACATTTAATTTCGTTGTAGATAATAATAATACCTCAACTCCAACGGAAAAGGAATCAAAAGAAAATAAAAGCTTAAAGGCGAAGTAAAGCAACTTATCATTTACTGTGGATTCTTTCTTTCTTTTTCTTATAATTCAGTACACTTAAGATTACTGTTTCGATTAAAATATGCCATTAATATCTTTCTTTTAAAATTATTGGTGACTGGGTCATGACTCAGTAGTAAGTTCAATCAGGCTTAATTTTGGAGTTATTTCAGACCAGAATATTGAGCTAAAAGGTTGGTGAAATTCTTGAAAAACATATGCTAACAAGTACTAATTCTTTGTCATATCAATCAAGTTTGAATGCCGAATTAAATTACCAGCAAATTTAAAAATATGGGAATCATAAACCAATCTCTGGATTTAAAACATTAGAAAGGATACTGGATTAGATACATTAAATAGAAAAAACGAAACCGTAAAGTAGATGAAAAGTACATTTTTAAAGAAATATTAAGTAAACAATTGCAGAGAAAATACACCTATAAAACACAATAAACTTATAACTGAATTAAGAAACACAAATTAATTTTCTGATATTCTGTTTGTGTTATTGAAAATCCTTTTTGTTCTATTAAATACACTCATATTCTTTATATACACCCACCTAATGTTTTCCTGAATTCACAAATGTTTGTAATACTCTAATGACAACATAACCTATAACTTGCGAGAGTTTACTCTGCGTAAGTTCTTGGTTTTAAAACTATTTTAAGTGTAAAGAAAATATAATCTTTCATTACAGTTATTTTATCTAGTAAATAAATTTTTAAAAGTTGAAGCCATTTTTAATGAGGATGATGTCATTTGGTGATGTATGTTCGAACCTTCGAAGTTACTGAAATGTAAAACTCTGATATACTATTTCTTCGACTCAAAATTTAACTATGAATGGATACACATTGTATATGCATTTTTAACATCTCATATAATTTTAGTTTCCTATAAAAATACATAAACAAAATAGGAATGCGGATTGTTTGACATGAATTAGCATTTGTTTTCGAGTAAAATACTGTCGCTTTTCCTTTATTACTGGAATGTTGCAGGGAAAACAGATTTTAAGGCAAATCAAAGACTGAAAACTATTTTGTAATTCCATATTAATTTTGAAAAATGTGAACAACTGTTGGGCAAAAATACCTTACCCTTTTGAAACAATAATAAATATATGTATTTATTCACACATCCACACATACATATATATATATATATATATATATATATATATATATATATATATATATATATATATATATATATATATATATATATATATATATATATATATATATATAAATATATATATATATATATATATATATATATATATATATATATATATAAATATAATATATATATATATATATATATATATATATATATATATATATATATATATATATATATATATATATATATATATATATATATATATATATATATACATAGAGATGTCTATGTATGTATATACATATATACCTATGTAAACGTATGTAATATTTACTTACGTTCCTAAAATAATTGTGTAACATTTTGAGTTAGATGTTTTTCTAACAGCTCAGTGCACATTCTTTAAAAGAAAAAATTATTTCCTGTATTTAAATTCTTTATGAAAGTGTGGATA
This sequence comes from Pardosa pseudoannulata, assembly GCA_032207245.1. Taxonomy (NCBI): domain Eukaryota; kingdom Metazoa; phylum Arthropoda; class Arachnida; order Araneae; family Lycosidae; genus Pardosa; species Pardosa pseudoannulata. Next base: position 73,686,689 of record CM063498.1, read on the forward strand.
GTATTCACTTTAATATTTTTAAAAATAATTTAATTCTTTCTGGTTTCAAATTTTAGTGATAATATCGTATTGAATTTTGATGTTGTGACAAAAATTACTCTGCTGGCTTTGATACCAAATGAAATGTTTAAATTACATGAATAGCACTATAAGGTAATTCAAAAATGCCCAACGGCCTGCAGTGGAATGACAACTAAAACAGTTGAACAAATATAATTTTGAAGCAAACAAGTAGTTTCAAAACTACCAATGAGTATTTCTTATGACACGAGTAAAGAATAGTTTATGTAATTTATCAGACTGAAAACTTTAGTTAATTATGTTTTCTTAAACGCTCTAATTATTGTAAAACAAGAAGTGATTATGACATTTTGTCGAATATCTTCAGATATGTGTATCAATTTTTTTCAGTATTTTGTATAATACAGAAGAGTGTAATTTTTTATTTCAATAAATTTACGAAATAAAATGCTGCTAAAACATTGAGCAGTTTAAATTACCTAAACTGCACTAATGAGAAATCAAAATTGTTCAACGAAGTGGAAACTAAACGAGCTGATAAAAACTTTTTTAAAGAAAATAAGTGGTTTCATAACCATCAATGACCAATTTTTAGGACATAAGGGGGAAGTATAAAGAATAATTGCTATATCATTAGACTGAAATTTTTACTTAATTATGTTGCTGTAAATTGTTTCATTCATTATAAAATAGGAAGTGATTACGATATTTTATTGGGGGATCTTTAAATAAACATGTCAATTTTTTTAGAAAATTTTCTAAACCGAAGGATATGTTTATTTTATTTTCAATAAATTTATGTAATAAAATACAAATTGCCGTGGTAATTTATGTAATAAAATATAAATTGCCATATTTTTTTCAAATTTACAAATGTATTGATATTTACAATTTACAAATGTATTGATATTTTCAAATATTTTGTATCAGTCAAAGTAAATAAATTTAAAATATATATACTAAAGCTATACAACTCAGTAGTATTGTCCGTTATTTTATTATTAACTTCAATGTCAGGAATAAATAAAAAATAAAGTTAAAAAAGAAAATTTTTTGTAAAATATGAAATATTTTCTTGAACATTTTTAAATCATTTGTTATATATATATATATATATATATATATATATATATATATATATATATATATATATATATATATATATATATATATATATATATATATATATATATATATATATATATATATATATATATATATCAATGTTCTTCTAGTTATCTTATTCAGTCCTTTACAACTTTGATAAATTGGAATAGAGAAACTTTTATTATTGTATTTCACACAAAAAAAAAAAATTATGTAAACACTATATGATTTCCATGTGCACATATTAAATTATACATATTTTTTATTTTGATTGTTTGATAAATTATTAAAATTAACACTTGTATATTTACTCAAAGTTTTCAAGTTACTTTCGGTTTTCAAAGAACTGTGTTGTAAAAATAGAGCTCTAGTACTGCCATGTGGCGGAAACTATCAGCATTTATATCCTTTACTAAACTTTTTTTTTCGGTTCAGAAATTTTTATTTCGATTTATAAACCGAATTTTTTTGTGAATAAAAATACTTTTTTTACTCTGTGCAAAAAAGTAGAATAAAAAGTCAAAAATATTCCCTGAAGATAATGAATATTTATTTTTGTTTTTAAAAATAAACTTAAAAACTAACTAAACACTCACTTTAACTTCATTTTCTAAATTGTATGAATATT
>CM063498.1:73693444-73725944 GCA_032207245.1 Pardosa pseudoannulata
GTGAAAATAATTGCACTTAAACTTCACCAAGTTTTGGAGAATTGTGATTGGTCTCCAGGAGGCGATTAAGGACCATCCTTGGAGTCCCGGTCCTTCTGGGTAGAGCCGGGAAAGGACGCATTGTGAAAAGGACAATGGAACAACGAACACATCAGCAGAGGATAATGGAAAAAGTATAGGGTTGGTTGAGTAGAAAGAAGAAAGGAAAAGAATGCAGCTTTCTCTTGGGCATTGGCATTTTTTTTAGGCGTTGCACGTGGAGTGCTTCTTTTACTTTTTAATTATATATATATATTTTTTTGCATATTTCCTTGTCATTTGTTCTATATTTGAACGTTGTAATATAGATCCGTGGTATTTAACTATAATTAAAGATGATATAAAGCAATTTTGGGTTATAACTGACTTTGAAATAACAACAGCAATGTACTACACCACAGCACGAAACATCTGATAACTTCATCAGATATGAACATTAGTATACGCAAATGTTCTGTGTATTTCCATATGAAATGCTGCGGGGGATACGAAACAATTATGCTGAAATAGATGTATATATTTTTTTTTAAAGTCTGTTTCCTTTGCATGATGTTTGTATAATAAGTTCACACTTTTTAAACAGTTTTTTACAATTTAAGATTATTTGACAAACAATACTAGTAAAAATCACTAAAATTTTAAATAAATATAGTAATGTGAAAAGGATAATGGAACAACGAACACATCAGCAGAGGATAATGGAAAAAGTATAGGGTTGCTTGAGTAGAAAGAAGAAAGGAAAAGAATGCAGCTTTCTCTTGGGCATTGGCATTTTTTTTAGGCGTTGCACGTGGAGTGCTTCTTTTACTTTTTAATTATATATATATATTTTTTTGCATATTTCCTTGTCATTTGTTCTATATTTGAACGTTGTAATATAGATCCGTGGTATTATACTATAATTAAAGATGATATAAAGCAATTTTGGGTTATAACTGACTTTGAAATAACAACAGCAATGTACTACACCACAGCACGAAACATCTGATAACTTCATCAGATATGAACATTAGTATACGCAAATGTTGTGTGTATTTCCATATGAAATGCTGCGGGGGATACGAAACAATTATGCTGAAATAGATGTATATATTTTTTTTTAAAGTCTGTTTCCTTTGCATGATGTTTGTATAATAAGTTCACACTTTTTAAACAGTTTTTTACAATTTAAGATTATTTGACAAACAATACTAGTAAAAATCACTAAAATTTTAAATAAATATAGTAAAAACGAAGTGAGATACGGTCCATTAAACGAGATAACAATTTTTTTGCGCATTGATATTTGTGTTACTACAATTTCCTACTCAACAGGCAATTTGTATTAAAATGTTTCTTATAATGTTTTCCTTTAAAACGTTTTAATTATCTATTTGGGAAAATATCTTCAGCGAAAGAGTGTTTGATTTATGTAGGCCTAAATAGGCAGTGATATTATATATCAATTCAGTTATGGGTATTTTGTGTACGATGAAAACATCTGTATGGTTGGGACTTTTGCCAGGTATTTCAGATTTAATTCATTTCGAATCTGTAAGACGTAGCTAGGTTTTTCAGAGGGACTTCTGAAAAACAGTTGAAGTTTTTGAGTCCAACCCTGATGTTAAATGCATTGGAAAAGAAAAATAAAAAAAAAATGTATTTAAAATAATAGAATTTTATGAAAAAAAATTCGTATTTTATATTTTAAGATAGAATACTATTTGTAATAATTTTAATCGGTGGGGCTATGGCTAAGGATTATGAATACCAAGTCTCGAAATTCTCCAGCTCTCTTTTAGTAAGATTATAGATCATTTAGATAGTGTAACACTCATAAATTATTTTCAGTTAAATTTAGTAAGTTATTTTGGGCCCGCCATTTTTATGTCCTCCAAGCTAATTCAGCCGTCGAGGACACACGGTCTGCTGGAAGATCCTGTTTCTATTCCAAATTCTTGTCGAATGCTACTTTACTCGACATTCGCTTTTTGAGGCACTTCGAAGAATATCTGCTGCATTAAGTAGACTCAGTAATAAATCCTGTAATATTGTCCCTCTCCCACCGGAACTAACTCGAACTGCTTAGCTGCAAAATGTATCCGGTCTGCTGTATTATGGTACTGACCATTGGCCTGTTACAGGATAATTTCCTTAGTTGGTCAAATAAGAAGCAAGTATTGATGGAAGGAACATATCAGGTCAGCCCCAAGAGAAATAAAACTATTAAAGTTTTCATTTTTGAGGACGTTTTAAATGTGTTTAACAATTTTGATCGTTTTGCAATGGATCATTCAATTTCCTCACATTATCAAAATGCGAATAACTGTTTGAGGTCAAACATTTCTTTTAGTGGTATTTTCTTTCATTTTACTTATCTATTTCGTATATCTTTATTTATGAGAGTGAGCGAACAGTTAAAAGTTTACAATTTCATATATACATATGTTTACAATTATATATAAATTCAATAAATGGAAAATAAAACAGGCTTTCAGAAATTCAATGCTTACAGAAAATTATTAAAGAATTTTATTATTTATCGAATGAAAAGGGAAAATAAGAACCGGTTCCTTTTGCATTACAATGTGTGGATAATCATAACTTGAAACCGCTCAAATGCATTCTTATTGAAAACCTTACGTTACTTGATGTCTCGTCTTTTAGTAAGCAGAACTTTGAGGACAAGTACTTGATTAACTTGTTACTTCGGACAGATTGAATTTATTTCCTCTTCACATTGTCAACTTATAAAAAAAAAAATTATTCCGAGGTTGGTGATATGTATTCAGACATCTGTCGGTTTCAAATTTTATTTAAAATTCTAATAACGAATCAAAGGGGTGTGTTAAGGAAACGGGTAAAGTTTCTTATAACACTCCGAAACGCAGATATTCGCTTTATACCAATCAATTATAATGGTACGAGAAAAGAAAATAGCAGAAAAACACGATAGCTTTGGCACGGCACTTTCACCCCCATTATCCAGGCGACATTCGTATGATAGATGAAGTCACCCCTCTTGGCGCTGACACTTCGCCTGATGGGAAAGGTAGGTGCCAGTTATAAAAGGTGTGGCACGGCACACACTTAATCATTTTTTAACGGAACGAGAAAAGCAAATAAGTGATCACTAAGGCGGAAGGAGATGAATCCATTTATTTTTTGTTTTGTATTTTTCATTCCACTCCTCCTGTGAAATCAAACTCGGTGGTTGGATTAAAAGCTGATTAATCTCGTACGGAATAGGTCTTGACGCTCCCCGACCTGTCGTGAAATTCGATATGAAACTGTGCTGCCGAAAAAAAAAAAATTGGGAACGTTATGAATGAGAAATGTCCAAGAACTGTATCTACAGTCCAGTTGCGCAAGAGGGACGTTGGCATTGTTTACTATATTAGACCAGGTAAAGTAGTTGTATCAGACAATAAATAAAGCTGGGGCAACTGAAATAAGGTCACAGTTTAAGTGAAATAACAAAAAAGCGAATACCTGTTAGTAGCCAACTACAAATGGTATCCGAACTTTGGCTACAAAATGGGTGCTTTCACTTTTTTATTATTTGGGCTCTTATTCACAGTGGCTTGCTTTTATATTTTTTACTATAACGGTTATCTGAAAGATGGTCGAACTTGTACCGGTTTCTGTATTTTGGTAACAGAAAAAAAGATTTGGAATCCCGCTGATGGCATGAATGTTCGCAATCGCACACAATTTGCTTTAATTAGTAGAATTTGATCTAATTAGCCCTAGTATTGTGAAAAATTGACGTACTGCTCCAATCCAAACCCTAATTATATTATTTGCTTTAGCTTAATTTAGGATATATTGTCTGTCCCCTGCTAGGACATAGAACAGACGGAAAAATCATACACCTAAAACAGTCAACATTATCGATTCAAATCAGGTTAATCTCTATAGGAACTCAACATCCTATTTGAATATTTCAGTTGCAATTGAATCAATGAATGAATAATATACAAGCTGTAAGCCGTCCATATTGTATAATGTTGTAAGCATTTCTAGCTTCCACATTGTGGTTTGTGTGCGATTCTCAAAGAAGTATTGGATGTATTTTTGTGTTCTTCCCTCATAGGCAGTAATTTTATTTGCCTATATGGGGCTTATATAATAGTGTGTTAAACAAACCAACGATATTGTATGGAAGAAATCTGAAAAAAAGTTCTGCGTTAAAAATACATTCAGAATCAAAATTTTCGTTATCCTATTTTAAACGATACGGAGTTTCCTTTCTGTACTGGAGTTAGTGAATTCGAATCCGATAACTGACAGGGATGTTTGTATTATTTGGAATTGACTTTCGAAAGTAGAACTTTGGTCCAGTTATATCTCGTACTGCAAAACAATTAATCTTAGCTGATATAACTAAAAGTTAAGGATCACACACACACACACACACACACACACACACACATATATATATATATATATATATATATATATATATATATATATATATATATATAATATATATATATATATATATAGTACGATCTTCTCCATTCACTACAGTACGCAAATACTTAAATTGGTCGTTATTAAAGATTACAAGATACAAAACAAAATTTTGGATCTCGAATGATGTTTTGATTTCGTGCTAATAGGAATTCATTTCGTTTACGGAAGCTTACAAACCTACTCATTCTCGGTCAGTTTTTTCTTACCGAACAGAAGCAGGTGAAAACTTGCAAATAAAATAACAGTTTTTTTATTATTTTATTCCCTGAAATTTAATGTTACTTCATTTCACCTGTCACTGTAATTATATTCCTACCTTTCCATGCGTACTTAATTAATATCGTGACATTCACAAGAATATTCTGAAATAATCTGTCGATTCTCATGGCCTACATTTTAAACTTTTTAACTCCTTCATAGCAGTAGGATTTTCCATATCACGACAGCACTGAATTCACTCCTAGGATAATGAGCATAATATAGCCCCAGACAAGCAGACGAGACGTGGACGTGTCACGAAGTCAAATAGATCCGTTCTCTTCTTTATAATTACCCTGTTACGCTTTCCAAATATTAAATTTTGTAACGCTGTCAATTACTTTGTACAACGTGTTTTGAGATTCAACTTGCTGACATGTACATAGGAACACATGCACTGTGGTCTCTGAAGTCAACAAGACTGGATTTTAGTGTACCTTGTGTGTTTGCAGACGGGGGACTGTAAGCATGGAGCCTAACCTTTTTTCTGTACTACCCAACGGTGCTCAAGGTGTCGACGTTGAAACGATGACAACTCACCATTAACGGCGTAAAAAAGATTTATCTTCAAGACTAATAAATCTGCACTTTCCTTTATAATTACCACTTTTCACTTTGTGAGAATTAAATTTTTTAAGGCTGTCAATTACTTTGCACGACTTCTTCGACATTCAGCTTGCTGTCAAGAACACATATAAGCACACACACAGAGTCGTTTCAGGAGCCAACAAGTATGAAATTTCCGTGATGTGTCTGTTAGAAAGAGTAGAAAATTTGTATTTTCAAGGGGGAAAGGTTAAAGCATGCAACCTAGCTCTGTTTTCCCACTGTTTAATCGAATTCCAAGGTGTCGCCTATTAATCGATGATAGCTCACCATTAACGGCGTACACAAAGGTGTCTCGAAGTCAAATAAATCCGTGCTTTCCTTTTTTAATTTACGCGTTCCGTTTTCCGGGTGTTAAACTTTGCAACGCTGTCAATTTCTTTTCACAACTTACTTTGATATTCAATTTGCAAGCACGAACACATGTAAGCCAAGACGCAGAATCGTCTCAGGAGGCAACAAGTATATTTCCGTGATATGTATGTAGGAAAGTGTACTGCATGTGCCTGGTGAAAGGGGGGGGGTTAAAGCATGCAGCATAACCTTTCTTTTTCATCACCTAATCGATGCCCAAGGTGTCGCCGATTAATCGATGACAGCTCTCCATTAATGAGGTGCACAAAGGTGTGTTGCTACAGCGCTGCGCGGTAATTACAGGGCGGAAAGCAAAGCGTCTCCCCTTTCCTCTGGTGGCGAAAAGGGGTATTAATTGTCTACGGACGCACTTTACTTCCCATTAAGTGAGTTCTCTCCGCTTACATAAATGATCGGTTTCTCATTTTTTTTAATTCCATCTCCTTTCATTAGAGAGGAGAGAGTTCCCAGGGTGTGTCCCGTTTCGGAACGACTGAGAGAAAGAGGATGGCTATTTACAAAATAGCGGTGGCCACGATTCGGAACTGTGCAGAGGACCTCCCACACGAAATCACCGGAGAATGATTAAAAATCTGGCGGAAAGGAAATTGCGTTCGCGACCTCGGAACGGTCCTTCTATATTTATTATTTTTTTTAGTGTTTATTATTTGTCCGGTATTTTGCTAACGCTTCTCAAAAGATCAGAACTGGGGGGATCGAAAAATTTCTATGTTCGTATACTTGGGAATAAATTAGCAAGATACAGATCTGCTTTTTTTAGTATTCTTAACGGCTAATTACCGAGAGCTAACGGAATATCATTGCTTCTATCATTTGATTGACCATTCTGCTTTCATTCAGATACCGCTAAAATTGATTAATTACCTTTATTATTAATGTTATTTTTATATTCGGTGGAGTAATTACAAACGCTCATTGTCTAACACCTGCATGGTCATTGATTTGTTTTCTTTTTGTTCTTAACCAGTTTGCTGCTTATTGTGATAAACCCGATTCCATAGGTATTTTCTACCATTGCTTTCCTCAATGTTTTGTAATTGATATTTTAATTTTCTGTTAAATTTCACATTTGTAAAAATGGTTTATTTTGAACCAGACTAGAGAGCCTTATATCCGAATGTCTACGATTTGGAATGGCTTTTAAATCTGGATATTTTCCAAAGTGTCAGTTTTTCTTTTAATCAACTATAAATTTTATGTCAATTTTCATATTATTTATTTTTATCTACACATAATATTTATTAATTATATAAATTTTGTATGTTATAATTTGCAATTTTTAAAACCACATTGGCGGACCTCATGCAATTTTAAAGATTTTTGAAAGCAAATCTTATTAAAATTTATTCCTTTCAATCATCGAATGTCTGCACCTCATATCAGCTATAAAAATATAAGTGAAAAACAGAAGGTTTGTACAAGGAGACACTCAAACGCCTGCCTGATAGGTGTGTAGTGCTATGGTCTACTTTTTTTGCAACACGAGGGCTAATGAGACCGGGACCTACAGCTTAAAATGGCTACGAACATCCATGCCACAGTGGGATTCGAACCCACGAACTCTAGTATCAAATGCCAGCACTTTGTTCAATCTGCCATCGTTCCCTGCCGGATAGGAGCTAGTTGGTTGAGAAACTAACGCATTAGTGACTGCAAGTCCAAACCCAAAATAAAAGGTTTCATATCTTCATTAACTTAGCATAGAGCCGCGGTAGCTCAGTCGGCAAAAGCAACGATCTCGTAACTAAGAGGTTGCGGGTTCGGAACTCGAGCAGGCCATGTTCGTTGAAGGTGACTGGGATATGTTCGTGGTCACAATGTCCTCTAAGTTCTGAATTAATATCTCTGGGATGGCAGGTCAGTCCTATGGGTTTTCTGTTTGGTCCCTGCTTCAAAGGAGGACCTACTTGAGCGAAGTCGTGCTTTCATCTTAATGGTGCTCATTAAAACGAAAGGCGCACCCTTTGGCCTTAATACCAGAGTCTGCAGGCTCAATGCTTGGTGTGTCCAAGTGCATTGAGCAACAACAACAACATTATCTTAAGATAAAAGAAGTTAACAAATATGCGCTCAAGTTCACGTGGGGAAGAAGGGTGCTAATATTTTTTGTTTTTACATTAAAAAAATTGAAAAGGGTTCGAATTTCGGAGGTCCCTATGAGTTTGGTTTTGACGCTCTCTACCGTTTTATCGAATTCGTTTTACGAACATTATTAAGTGATAGATGGTTAGGTTAGGTTAGGTTTGGTTTGGATTGCTACGGTCTACTTTTTGAAACACGAGGGCTAATGAAACCGGAATCTGCAGTTTAAAGCCGATTCCTAACGGCTACGAACATCCATATCACATTGAGATTCGAACACACGAACTCCGGTACCGAAGGCCAGCTCCCTAACCGATCGGCCATCGTTCGGCTAAGTGATAGATGGAGTAGCTGTATGCATTTCTCAAAACACACTTATCCCTTTTTAATAAAAGTGTAAATGGAATTTGAATAATTCCAAGACACTCATAAATAAACTTACAAGTTAATTTCTACAGCTTTCAAAGCTTGCACTAGTTTTTGAACTGTTTCGCATTCCTTCTTTTTATTAAAAAAATACATCTCAGGCTACTTCATCATAAACATAGAGACAAAGAAATTTTTGATATTAGATATTAGATATTGTTTGCAATAATTAAGTGCAATGCTTTTCCTGAAAATAAGTTGCACTTTAATTTGTAGATTATTATTAACTTAAACTTTGACTTCGTATGAGATTACAGGCTACTTTATAACACTAATATTTATAGGTATTACTGTATATCAGATAGTGAAAATATTGTTTGAAAGCATTTAAACTTTATCCAATAATAATTCAAATGTTTTAGCGTCAAGAAAAAATAGAACAAGTTCCACATTAATTTGTAAATTATTATTGACTTAAACTTTTACTTTGTATGATATTAAAGGCCACTTCATAACACTTATATTTCTAGGTAATATTGTAAATCAGATCTTGAAAATATATTTTTGAATACATTTAAATATTATCCAATAATAATTCAAATGTTTCAACATTAAGGAAAAATATTATACTCATATAAATAAAAGAAAATTGGAAATAACATCCTCATATTAATTTTTCTTCATATTTTTATTTGTAAGAACTCATGTTTGATTTCTTCATAACAGATTTACTAATCTAGTCCATTACTTTTACTCTTGTTTGGGAGTTTCGTGAAAAGAATTGAATTTCTATCGCTTATAAAATACTGCATTTATTAGTAAGGTCTCAAAACTCCTTAATTTCCAACAGTTATTACTGTTTTATTCTCGTCTCTATAATTATTCAATTCTTCCTCAAATATATAATTATACCTGTCTTCTAATCTAGTCCATTACTTTTATTCTTGTTTGGGAGTTTCGTGAAAAGAATCAAATTTCCATCATTTTTAAAATACTGCACCTACTAGAAGGGTCTACAAATCTTTAATTTCCAACAATTATTGCTGTTTTATTCTCTTTTCTATAACTATTCAACTCTTCCACAAATATATAATTGTACTTCTCTTCTAATCTAGTCCATTACTTTTATTCTTGTTTGGGAGTTTCGTGAAAAGAATTGAATTTCCATTGCTTTTAAAATACTGCACCAACTAGAAGGGTCTACAAACTCTTTAATTTCCAACAATTCTTGCTGTTTTATTCTCATCTCTATAACTATTCAACTCTTCCACAAATATATAATTGTACCTCTCTTCTTTAAAAATTTTTTCCTCACAACAAAATGAAAAAGAAAGTTTGTAGGAGAGAATAAAACTTGCTTAAATGGTGAAATTTACTATTATAGATAGGGGAATAAAACTGAGACCACAAAAATAGAATGTGTTCGGGAACTTCTTAAGCTAATTCCACTGTATATAGATTTTTATTTTATCCCTTAAGCTCAAAACTTTCAAACTGATCTAAGATTGTATTTTTAAAGGGCCTGTCCTGTTTGATACCATTTTGCAGAACTGACAAGAATAAGGAATTCCGGTTTTGAGTAAATTCCTCACCTCGAATTGGAGCATGTAGACATGCCCACGTGTCGTTTTTTAATCGAGGATCCATCGCCGTGATAAACGACCGACGCACTTAATTATTCTCCCAAAATTAGCATTCATTCAACGCTCTGATAGTCAATTAACTTTCATAGACCCGGGCAACCATTAATAACATTATAACACCATCAAAATTGGACGAGATCGAGAACAATTCATTCGGGTGAACAAGTATTAAAGAAAAGTCAGAAACTCTTGGACAAGAAATTCATAAATTTTCCGCATTTTCCCCCCATCAGGAAATTCGGGACCATCACCTCCCCCAACGAATGGAAGAGGGGGGGGTGAGATTAATCTTTCGATCTTCCGGCAATCCCCTGGAAAGATTTCGAATTACGATAGAGGTAGGGGGAGTGATGAGGGGAGGTACGTCTGTGGTGGGTGGAAAATATAATTTCGTGTATAAACATTGGTTTCGCTAATTGAAAAGCACTATCCCGCCAAAAGTAAACAAATTTTTGCTTTTCTACATTGTTTCTGCATTCCCTCCCACAACATCTGCCGCGTTTCTTTTTTCCACATGTAACTGGGGATTTTCTGACGACTGATTAGAACCTCCGTGGAGCTGAACACATCGCTGCATTCTATTTAAATTAAATATAAAAGTAAATAGACTTTTAATTCGTAATTATCTGGGAGGTATCGCAACGATTTTTTTTTCAATTCCCGAAGGTTTTGACTAACAAAATGGGGAAAAAATCAATTTTATCATTCAATATCATTTAAAGTTCAGGGCAACCTAACAGGCTTCGGACAGCGTTAGAGGTACATCTTATGCAGTGAGACGAAAAGTATGTATGTGTGTGTATATATACTTTTAATATGCAAACATCTGAGAGCTATAACAATTATTCTTTACAATTCTCAAATGTTGAGACTAGCAGCAGGAAAAAAGATCAATTTTAACACAGAATATGATGTAAAGGCTTGATCAGCCGAAAAGATCCAAGGGCTGCATTAGGAATGCATCTTATGTGTCCGGTCAGCACTGAATGTATATATGTATGCACATATGAAGAGAAAATCGACAGCAATAGATTATTATTATACTTATTATTATTATTATTCATAAATTCACAATAGAACAATTAAAAACTTATAAATGTCCACAAAAAATTTTGATATTACTTATTAAATCAGCCAAATAATATTATATTTATTATAATAAATGCGTAATTGTTTCAATTATAAAAATTGTAGATTCCGTCGTAGGCCACCAAAATTTACAGACGGGGCAAAATTCACCTACCTCTGATGAAAGACATTTAATTTTGGCTAAATGTAATCAATATGTTCATCTAGACGTCAGCTGTAAAGATTTGATATTAAAATTCAAAGCTAAATGTCACTTTAATTTTCCAAAGCAATATTCTCGTTTTAAGCTGTAAGCATCATCAAGGTTCATCATTTCTGAGTATGGTGTAGGATAAAGTAAGGAATGCGTATTAATCGACATTTTTTTATTACAACCCCTGTTCTTCGTAAATTAGAGGAAACTTGATTCCTGCCCACACTAACCCAGGATACTCTGTATTTATTTCCCATGTTAAAATTTTAAGGAGCAAAATGATACCTTGAAATTGCTGTCCAGCCTCTGACTTCGTTGAATAATCCGTTCATCGGAAAACGCCCTCAACTTATATGCGTTGAAAAAGCAACAGATTTACGATTTGATCATGTCCTTTTACAGGTGAAGAATGGGTTGATTTCTCGTATCCTGGCGAAAACTTTTCAAGTTGGAGTTTCATCAGACCTTTAATTGGTTGAAAAATTTTCTCTAACATACAAGAAATCCGTTCATACTTCATCTGGAATATGAATCCTAAACTGAATTTGTTGATTTTTCAACACGTACAAGTTGATGTGCTATAGGGATTTCAGAAAAAAGTTATGCCATTACCCCACTTTAGTGGAGTAAGTGTGAAAGTTTCATTTAAAACAATTTTTCAATCCAACTAATAATACTTTTTGGGTATAAAAATAACCTTAAGTCAACCTATTATTAACCCTTTGACAGTTTCATTTTTTTTCCAGATTTCGCTCAGAAAAATGTCGCATTTTTTATTGCATTTTTTTGTTCATTTTACATTTTTAAGTAAAGATATGTTATTAAAATTAACATTTCTAATATTTTTAAGAATTTATTACAATTTTTTTTCTTTCTATGAAAGCATCATAGAACTAAAGTTTATCTTTAGTTTCATCGATATCCAAGTTAATTTTTGGAATTCCAGTAAAAGCAAATCTACGAGGCGGATCCGAAGAATTATCACAATTAATTTAAAAAAATTGTCTTGCTTGACTGATTCCATCTGTACTACTATCAGAGTCAGTACTATCCAGGTCATCTAGTAAAGTTTCGCTACTATCATTTACAGATAATTCAGTTTCTGATTCCGAGCCACAGTTCGAATCACAAGAAATTAGCTCCATACGCTCTGAATTATCCATTATTTAAAAGTAAAAATATATTATTCAACTTTTACATCAATAAAATTATCAGGCGGTTAGTAAAATATAACCAGAAAGCTGTACACTGAAAGATAACAATTCGTCTTCTGATACAAAACATGAGAAAAATCCCTCGCTTTTGAACCAATCAGAGTAGAAAATACAATAAACTGCAAACTATCATTTACTGGAAATCGAATAATGTGTTACTAAAATTGGAAAAAATACGGCGGAAACAGTGCAAGTGAAATAGAAATCAGATTGCCCGTACGCCGTACGGGCAAATCAGTAAAGACCTGAAATCTGTGCCCGTACGACGTACGGGTAAAACAGAGAAGGGGTTAATAGCTGATTTGTTACACCTGGTTCAAGTTAAAATTTTATCTGACGCACTTAACCCACTTCACCCTATATCACATGCAGATAAAATTTGTGCATTTTTTCAACATTATTAATTGATTTTAGTCGTTGTAAAGGTCAACTTACATCTATTATTCTAGTACTTTCCAGACAATGAAAATAAAATAAAAAAAAAGTCTGCTTGTAAACGAGGTAGCATGGTCTTGCTGACTAACTCCTCCTAACAACTGCATCCATTTTACTTGCTAATAAGTAAGCGAAGCTCATTAGGTCCTCCGATTAGCGCGTCACCGACATTGTTACCAATCAGACTCACCTTTATGTAGATGAGGGCGGTTGAAGAACAAAAGAAAAAAACCCGATCAGCTCCGAAATAGTTGACTGTCATCGGAGCTACTGTTCTAAACTGTGTAATTCATTTTGAAGATTTTCTTGCTTCACCGCCCAAAAAAGGATCTATTACTTCATTAGTTTGTGGGCGCCTGCGCTTGACGGAAATAAATCGCTAAAGCCCAATTTTTAGAAATGATTCAGAGAAATATGTCTAGTCTTAAACGTGGGTGACGCTTATGGACAAAGAGTCTTTTAGGTAGCTGTGCTGCTTCAGGGGAACAGTGGCATGTTCATGTCATATCTGGACGTCATCCTAGATTTAATTTAGTTATGTTGTTATTTAAAAGAGAGTGATAGATATGCTATTCATCCCAGTGAAGTTAATATCAAAATTGAGCGGGTAATATTACTCTGATTGAATAGCTGTAAGGGAAATCTACTCATCTAGAGGATTGCGTTACAAAGTATATTGACAGATTAGGTATATGAGAATGAAGCTCGAAATATTTTATCATAGTTTAGGCATACATGAGTAAGGATGGGAAAAAGTAACAAAAGCCTTAGTTTCAATGCGTTTCACTTTACATCATTATGATTAATTAACGTCGTAACTGTCAAAATACAGTTAATCATGAAAAAAAGAAAGAAAAATTGATGAAACTAAGGTTTCTTTTTGTATTCTTCTATCTCAAATTTGTCAGTACATTCCTATGGCATCTGAGAAGCAAATTAATTTAAAATGCTGAATATATTACTATTGTTTGAAAATATTAAATAGGAAGTAAATGCTGAAGAACTTATATTTCTATCTGGGAAAATATTTAGAGTAACCTCATGAGAAATATTTAACTGTTGGGCAGACAATGGCCGATCAATTAGAGTTGGACGATGGGTAAATCATTTGGGTGGATTCGTTGCGGAGCCAAGCTATGACAGTTCGAATCCCACTGCTGCCATAGATAATCGTACCGTTCGAAATTGGCTTTAAGCAGTATGTCCCACAAAATAAGCTACCGCATAGTTACTCAAACCGTATAGTTGCTTTGGTTTGAAGAGCAACAAACCATTGCTCTTCAAACCAAATCAAAGCCAATTATTTCCTTTGCTATCTTGAATCCGAATTCTTCTAGAAAGGACATTCTTTGGTGCTTATAATTAGCTTAAGGCAGTAAGTTCTGAACTACCTCATAATATGATCTGCTCATAATATGACCTTGAGAACTCCATACAGAACCATGTACTATAATACTATGTAAACTTTCTAAGATATCCTGAGAAAATACTACAAACTTAACAAACGGAATTTATCTAACATTTTTTAATACACGAAATTTATCTAACATTTTGTTGCAAGTAGTCGCTGACATAATTATGCATATAAACTTTATATCTATATGTTTGCATATAGGTTACTAGAAAATAGTGTTGTTGTTAAAGTATATAGCCAGTAGATCATATTTTACTCTTCATTATTCTACTACATATTTTCGCAAATATCACTAGTTGCTGATTCAAGTAGAGAGTATACACCTAAAATAACTATTTTTTCTTGGAGAAGGCATGCTCTCTCATAATAAGCGAATAAATAAATGATAAAAATTATTGTGTTGCGAGAACTCGTACTTTTGATCTATTGAAATCTCCCTTTTTCTTTTAATACCCATTTTTTTTAGTGTTATACGATTTTAAAGGGTTCAAAAATATATCCCACATGTATTTTTAAACTGATGCAAGCTAAAAATATGTTTTTTTTTGTTATTACAGTGGTAAAATTCAAAATAAATCATTAAACATCGAAAATTTATAAAATTCACTTCCAATTTCAATACCTACTCACATTGAGTCAATCTTTTAGTCCTTCCATACAACACACAATGTATCATATACATTACAAATACGTATCTCTCTATATTATACGCATTTGCAACTTATAGTATTGCGTTTTTTATGGGTTCAAGTACCCTTATTTGGCAAGATTGACTGTATTAAATAATATTGATTAAAATAATTTGTAATTTTATAATTCTAAACTAATAATATTGAATGCATTAGTGCTCATACATTTTAATAACATTATTATTTATGTAACGCTGTTTAAGATCACTGCTCAGTTTATGTTATCTTTTGATTTATTTAACAAAATATTAACTTTTGATTTCTGCTTCTTAGGAAATGCATGTGAGATACTTTGAAGAAAACGGGAATAAAATTGTCGTTAGTATTTTGTGATCTACGGTAACTAATATTAAAGTCTTTGATAATAGTTACCGTAGGTCACAAAATACTAACGATAATTTTATGTTGAAAGATTAATGTGTCGCTTAACAAATTATTAATTTTTCTGCAGTTTTTTATTTAGATAAAATCGCCTGTGAATGTAGTTCGCTTTATGTAATACGGTAACCGTTGAGCGGCAAAATAAATCGCTTTGGCTACAGTGTATGTTGCCCAAACAGAAGCTTTAAAACCGTGGGCGTAGCGGCAACTGATTCATTCACGCCTTTTGTTTGGAGTCGTTTTCTATCCATTGAGAGAGCGACTTTTTTTCTTCCCCTTTCCATTCTGTCAGTGTTTAAATATCTCCCGATGTTTATAAATAGACGGATTGGCCTATTAATAGAGTCTCTCACGATCCTAAATAACTTTTTTCGAGACGGAAGAGAGCGATAGTAACTCTGTTTAGAAAATGCGCGCGATATTTTTTGCATGAGTGTGTGTGTGTCATTCTGTAAGTTCTTTTTTGTTTCTTTTCCATTCTGTTTGGCGTCTCGCGGCTCGGAACGTGACAACGAATGCATTGTCGGCGGGGACCTACCAGGAGGGAATTCATTCATTCGAAAGTCATCCCCTTTCATCCCGCGGATTTTTCAGTCAGCAACTAGTCGGGCTGCGTTGCATAGGTTAAATCAAGGAATTGTGAGCAAACTGACAAATCGGGCAGGGAAGAGAGTGTTTTATGCCTTCAGATTAAGGGTCTTCATACCTTCTAACAGAGCGTTGGCGTACTCTGAAACTGCTTCCAGGGGGTGTCAAATTTTGAAGGCGGCATTTTGTTTCGTTTTGGAAAATTACTTTCGTTATCCGAAAAAAAATTAATAAAAATATTTTACAAAATTTTATTTTTTTATATCTGAGAAGCCTGGAACATAATTATTTTTCTATTTTATAAAATTAAATTGTAATCCCATTCAGGGAAAGTAAAATATGTAAATATATATACGAGTACATATAACTATATATATATATGTATATATATATTTATATATACATATATGTGTAAATGTATATATATATATATTATATATACATATACATATATACATATATATATACATATATATATATATATATATATATATATATATATATATATATATATATATATATATATATATATATATATATATATATATATATATATAGATAGATAGATAGATAGATAGATAGATAGATAGATAGATAGATAAAGAAAATTACATTTTTTAGCGATTATTTATAACAAGTATATAACGAAACATAGGCATATATGTTTGTTTTGAAATGGTTTTTGATGGTATGTTATAGGAGAAAAAGCGATGACTCTATAGCTTCATTTGTGCAATTACTAAATTAAGAGTGACAAGTATTTGTAAAACTGTTTAGTGTAGAGAATTTTTAGTAATAAGAATATGTAATCAGTATCGTAAAATTTTTGAGATGAGTAAAAAATATATCTTTTATATTTGAAACACTGTTTTATAAATATAGTTGGGGTGGGGGCAGAATTTTACATCTTTATTCGGGGTTGTGCAACTATTACAGTTGGTTCTAGTACAACTGATTTGATCTCGAAGTGCTTAAACAATCAATTCAGTTATTCAAAGAAGTGTAAGATACTTAAGACCTGTTTCAGCTGTTATAAAATTTTGAAATAATAAAAATACAGACCAAAAAATAATTTATAATTATATGTTTTATCATGATCTGAAAGATTTTAAAAGTTTCACAGTTAAGCCTATTTTTTCTGGCTGTATGTAGTTCTAATATCTATGGAAAAATTAAATATTCAGATAGTTAAAACTGTTCTTTTATCATGAATAATTAATTATGTTCATCTACCTTTTTAAACTTTTTTTGATAATTTTTTGTATTATTAATTTATTCTACAGAATGTAGTTTTTAGATATATTTAATTTAAGTTGTATTATTATCCAATTCTGATACTCTAATCCGATTTGTCTTGGTGTTCGTAACATAACATAAATTTTTTTCAAAATACTCTAATATTAAGTAATACTCTAATATTATCTAATTTTAGAATTTTTTTGATTTTTGTAATAGTTGAAACAGATATTTATCGTCTCCCAAATTTAGAGTAATTTTTCGAAGTATTTAAGAAATTTTGGTCTATCGAATTAATGATACTTTTCTCATAAACAATGACTTTTGGGAAGATAAGTGGGTTCTTAAACCAGTGCGTCTTAACTATTGGGTGGTTTGTTTTGGTTTGGTTTGGAGTGCTACGATCTACTCTTTTGCAACACGAGGGTTAAACTATAGGGTGGAATCCAAAATGACGAAATAAAATAAATTACTAACATTAGGGCAAGCTACATAAATATAAAGAAATATTAGTTTAAAATTTCTCGCACTTGGTACCACATATTTTTGTAAATAGACATTTTCAATTTTAATACTGATCAAATCCAAGTATAGTTTGACACTAAAGATGCTTTATCCTGGGTAGTGTCAAATATTCCATTAATATTTAACCTGTTCAGACATTTCGGTCCAACTTTTGGTACAAGGATATCAGACACAGTAAAACGTGATTTTCTGCCATTAATTTCTCAATACTTGAAGCAAATTATAACTGATTTCTCCATATACATATTATTCACCAAAACAAATGATTTAGGGGAAAATGTATCGTTATTTTGTATTTAATACATGGGGTCTCGAAAAAATCTCGATGGTAAAAAGTGGTAATGAATTTTCAAATTTCAAAAAGTGCTGTATTAAACTTTCAAATTCATAAAAGGTAACCTTTAGAAATAAAGTGATTGAATCCCAAGAGGGATTAAATAACTAAATATTCAGAAATATAACTAACTTTATTATCATATAAAATGACTTTCTCAATATCTTATAATTCTTTACTTGTATTTTGTCATTTTCTCAGTTAAAAGTTATCCTTTCCTAACTTTTAAACTTCACTTAAAGTCAAATTTGTTGAGCTTTGCTTGTTTTGTAATATATTTAGTCTTAAATTATCTTCAATACCATCACAGGAGTTAATAAAGAGCAAGTACTAAAAGGTCAAATCTATCCCTCGTATTAACATACTTATTTTTTTATTAGTTTTGAGACTAGAATATACCTCTTGTTCTTTAAACATGTAAAAAGTCATCATCTGCAGTGAGTAAAATTAGGTGTTAGCATCACGTGGGTTAAAAAAATATCACTTTATGCTTATTTTTCTCTTTCTCAAACTGTTTTTCAGCTTTTAGGATGCATTAGTAGGTAATTAGTTCTTACACCTTCTACTATTCCATTCATACGCAATACCATATAACATATATCATAAAATTTATATGGGTTTTTAGAACACTTTGCTATTCATTTTAAAGGATCTATGTTGTACATTTCTTGGAGTTAATACGTTTCTATGAATATATTCACTAAAATATCAATAAAAGAAAAAATGAGACCTCAATACTCTAATACTTTACATATCCTATTTGGGACACATACAATTACGAAATAACCAACAATTTATGGATTCCACTAGCTTGAGGAATAGTCGGCCTGAAATGAAGCGTGGGCTATAAACACGAAATATCTAGCAAAACTATTGCCCCATTGCTGTTGCTGTAAGAGAGGAAGTGTGCATAATTATCTTGCAAGACCCCTCACACATGTTTGACAAAGATGAGATCTGTATAACAAGGTTGGTACGACAAGATGTCAAAACTCAGTGAAAAATATTTGAGTCATAATTTTTAAAGTTGCAAATTTGTAAAGTGGCACATTGCTGTTTCGTAAGAAGTCTATAGCCAACAGAATAAACGTAATAAAAGGATATGATGTTTTAGAAAATTTGAGCACTTAGTATGTACTTGCCAAAGAACATTACAGACTAAGTAGGAGATACTTTGGACCATTTTAACATAGTTCATATGAAAATGGAATTCTCTATATCGGGAAGAATTCCATACTGAAACACTTACTGTAGAAAAAAATATTCGTAAGTTATGTTGGTAGTCTACAATAAGACAACTTTGTTCAGTTTATGGAAAACGCACAGTTCCTTGAAGGAAAGTCATCAGAGACAGTCATGAAGGTCATCAGCTAATAAACACCATATCATTGTAAATTAAACATGACTTTGATTAAGGTTTGTAGGCGTTCCAATATTGAAAGTTAATGTGATCTATGGTAATGAAGGTAACCAAGCATGCGAAACAACCCATGTGAGTTGGAACAACATCCGGTTACGGTCACTTTTAAGACATATGCTAGATGTGCTATTTGAATTTTTATATTCCCTTACACCCATATGATAGCACGTTAAAAAATTATAAAATTTTGTATTCTTTGGCAGTTTGTGGCAACTGTCATGACCCAAACAGCTCTAGCATTTAGTGACGACATGTGACGCATTTCTGTGACACTTATATATTTGCATAAGAGAATTTCTTCCATTTTTTTTTTTACTTCGCACATCTGCTTACATACATATATGCATGTTAATAAATCTACATAAATGGAATAGGTGATAGTAATGTTTATTAATTGATTGAAAAGCAAGATAAATCTTGTCCTAAATTCGTTTTACCAGTTTTTAATAAGTTAATGGCTACATGCAATTATAGAGGAATGAATATGGCTAGATGATTTAAACAGATAAATAAAATTTGTGGGATAATGAATAAAAATTAGCCTGTGAATGCCAAAAGGATTTTTATCAGATTAAATACGATTGCTATAAGATACCATTTAAAGAATTTTAAAGAAAATAGAATAACAAGCATCAGGTAAAAAAAAGCTGACTTTGAAAACATAAAAAGCTACATCGAACTTCATAAAGTGAAGTCCAATCTGTGCTAAAAGAGACACTGTTCTTATATAATTCCATATCTTCATTTCGATTTTGTTTCTTTATTAAGTAAAAAATGAACGAAGCTTGTTAGATTTTATCTCTAAATTAACCTGTCAAATTTCAAATAATTTTTCTAGAATGATTATTTTATACGAATACTTATTAACTCTAAAAATGATCGTATCTATAACATTCATATAAAGTCGGCCCTCCGTCGATTAATATTCTTTCATTTCCGCATATCTGTTTGTTTCAGCATTTTTTTTCTTTATCTTTCGCTGACAGAAGGTTCATGAAGACCTCGAAGAAATAAATTACAAATTGTGCGAAAGTAGAAAGGGTAACAAAATTGGAAAAAGAGAGAAGAGGGATGGTAGAAAAGAAATCCAAAGTAATAATTAATGCTTAACAAAAACTGAATAGTTAAAGAAGAATGGATGAAAAGAAATCAAATTATAAATTTTAATATATGAATAATTTTATTTCGAAGAATAATGATCATGAAGTAAAATATCATCAATCCGAAGATGCTATTTCCCATGTATTATATTGTAATACTAACATATAGCCCGTCATATGACGGGATTAGTAAAACTTTTAATTTTTCACAATTGTAAAGTATCCTATAAGGCAGATTAAAAAAATGGTTTGTTTTTTGGTTGAGAATTATCTGGTACACGCTCAATAATTTGTTATTTTCATACTCCTTTAAAGGCACCCTATAATGTAAATGCAGTTTAGAATCGCGTTGAATTCATTTAGAAAGATAATTTAAAGTTTTCTTAGCTAAAATTATTGTGAAGTTCTTCCCTTTTTTTTTCCTCAACAGTAATTAATGGAAGTAAAGGAATGAAACTATCATTTCCATTACACCATGGAGGTAGATACAATTTTTTGTTAATACCGGTGATAAAATTTTCATTGCAACAAAAAATAATCGATGATTAAATTTTAAATTATCCCATACGTACCTAATCTATTATTTAAGCTAAATATAAAAGAAATTATTTACGTAATATCTAAGTTCAGTCATAAAACGTGTGAAAATAATGCAGACGATATTTAAATAATTTAAAATAAGAAAGGATTAAATGAGATGGTTAAAGAAATGACGTCATGATAGGAAAAATGTTATTTTTACCTATTTATTATGTGACAAATTGATAAATTTAATCACCTGCTCTTAACCTGAGAAAATAGGGCTTGAATTTATGACAGAAAAGAGGCTAGAAAAGAGGGGAAGGCTAGAAAAGCTAGAAAAGAGGGGAAGGGGTGGATTTCGACCGTTGCTAACCGTAACTCATCAAAAACCTAATATGGATGCCTCTATCCATTCCAGGTACAACTGCTTCATAAATTCGAGGACAGATAACTTAGTCTATTATTATACAAAGGATTTCCTTTTGCCGAAATTTGTTGATTCAGGGAAATCATTAATTAAAACAATCTCGAATAAAGTACGAGACGGTTTCTTGTTTTTTTTCTTGAAATGAATACCGTTTTAAAATTCGTCAACTGAAGTGCTGCATATACTGTTTCATGCATATTTATTGAATACTTACATGCACTTGCTAACTACGGACGCACTTTCGGAAGGATTCGACTTTATAAATCTGTAAGTATTTAAAATGGATTAGTCATTTGAAAATCCCACCTACTGTGAAACGCTCTCACTTGTTTTTATAATACCAAAGATGTGAAATATTTTGAAATTCATCGGTTTATCAGTGAAGAGTTGAGAGAAAACACCGAAAGAAGGAATGATAAAAAAGCCTGTTGAAGCATTTAAGGATTACCTTATAAAGTACTGTAAAAAAATTAAAAATGTAAAAAAAATGATCATTTTTGACTTTTTATACCTTGAAAACTACCAGTTTTAAAACATAATTTTTTAACACAGTTAGAACAAATCATTATATTTACACACATATCTCATTCATTTCTGAAACATCAAAAATATTTTGTTGTAAAGATTTAAATAAGAGACTCTTTGTTGTTAACAAAAATAATATGAAAATTAACGAGCATGATTACTAAAAATGCTATTAAGTTTAAGGCAAACTTATTGTTTTGAAACATACTACAATATCTCAAAACAACTTTGAACCTAAATTTTTATATATTTAAAATACATATATATTTTTTAAAAATATATAAAAAAAGTGAAATTTTTACTTTAAAGTTAAAAATTTATCATTAAAAAATGTGAAAGGCACAAGAGAATTTAGGTTTAATAGGGTGAAAATTATTTTATATACAACATGTAAAAATATGATGAAAAAATGTAAAAAAACATTTTGAGATAATATGCACATTCCTGGAAAAAAATACAATTTGAGAAAAATCGAGTTAAAATTTTGTAAGTTTAAATTTGTTTACAGTAAACAACTGTCACGTTTTTATTCATAACTTCTCTCAATATGGGACTTTTTTTAAGCGAATTGTTTTAAAATGTTCAGTATTCAGTTTATTTTCACACATTTGTTTTAGAAAAATCCAATTTTTTGTCAATTCAACAGTATAACCCTTTAAGACAGACATAAAATAAATCTCACAAGAATAAAAAAAATTTAAGCCTGTTAATCTTTAATTTATTTTAACTGTACAAGCGAGTTATCTTTTTCACTATCAATTGTAGTATATGGGAAAAATTAAGATTAATCGATGTTAGGGGATAGTATAAATATTTTACGACTACAAAAGAAATTCTGCATATGAATTACAGGCATTACGATTCTGCATACGAGGAAATAATTTGCAGGCGTGCAACAACTCACGTAAAAAATTTTTGTGAGTCTAATTACTAAATGTACCAAATTTTACATCAAGATACAATAGATTACAGTCGAAAATCTTTTCTTATTGAGCGTTGAGTAAGCCACGAAATATGATAATGTTTTCATTCTTTAGTCGAAATGAATTGTAATTGAAATTCTCCCAAAAACTAATCGGAACCACCTCACGTCAAACATTCATTATGGTAATGAAATGAGTTTAGATAACTAATCCATTCTCTAACTATTTGCCTTGACATTTTCGTGCATTCTCATTAGTTTGGCAGAAGTAGGGCAGGAGCATTTGTATAATATCTATAATTTGACTCAAAAATAATTACACAAAGGGAATTAATTGAACGTTAATTGTGTTGTGAGACATAACTAGATTGCAATTCCCCCTCCCCCCTTTCTTTCTTTTTAAAGCCTAATAAAACTTATAAAAATATAAAAGCCTCAAATAATCATTTTTATTAGAAAATTGTTTTTTGTACACGTGTATGTTTCAAAACTACAATCAAGTAAAACAGACTTAAGATTATGGAATTTTTATGAACACGACATGAATTAAAGGTAGTTTGCGTGATAAATTATTGCTTAAACTAGTGTTAGAATCTTAAAACAATTAATTAAACTTTAATCTAACTGACATGAAAAATTTTTTGTCATGTATGTGAATAATGTATGAGTTAAAATGTTTCTGGCTGAAGTATAAAAGAAATACATAATTACATTTAACGGACACAAGAATAATTGTTTAACTAAAAAATGCTATACATTTAATTTAAATGGTTGTAAAAAGATATTTTTAAACCTGGAGTTTCAAATTGTTCGAATTTATAATGTTAATGGCAATTTTATTTGCACTAGATTTACGGATGTTGGTCATATACCTATTTTTACTGAAGTGAGCCAATTTGACTCATACAAGAAAATTGAAGTTTTTTGCAAAGAAAATAGTTCCAAATTAATTTAAATGAAATGTTTATTATAAAAAAAATTCGTGGAAAACAATTTTTACATATAAAATCTGTTTTTGAAACTTATTTTCCGCAAACATTTCTATTACATTTAGCACAATGGTTTCTACATCTGTTTCTTTTGCATGATCGTTGAAGTTGACAATCCTTCTGTCAGTAGCATGAATTTCTGTCATTGGAATGGAAGTGTTCTCGACTTCTTCTCTATATTTACTTCTTAGCTCTTCAGACAATTGGAAAATAAAATCTTTTCGTGAAATATTTACCTGAGTCGTCTCTTTATGCAGAACTGTTAAACCCTTCTATGAGTCAAATTGGCTCACAACCGTGAAAGTAGGCATAGCACATTTGATAATGCGAAATGAAGGGGGTCTGAGGGGAAGAGTAATGAAAGTTTACATATATTTTATTACTTAACTAAAAACAAATGTATGTTTTGAAAAGTTATATTAAAGCTATATATATATATATATATATATATATATATATATATATATATATATATATATATATATATATATATATATATATATATATATATTATATATAAGATAATTTAAGCTACATTAACACAAATGTATACAAACATATCAGTTATATAGTACAAAAACTCATACAAACTTTACAAACTATATATATATATATATATATATATATATATATATATATATATATATATATACATATATATATATATATATATATATATATATATATATATATATATATATATATATATATATATATATATAATAATATATATAATATATATATATATATATATATATATATATATACATATATATATATATATATATATATATATATATATATATATATATATATATATATATATATATATATATATATATATATATATAATATATATATATATATATATATATATATATATATATAATATATATATATATATATATATATATATATATATATATATATATATATATATATATAATATATATATATATATATATATATATATATAGATATATATATATATATATATATATATATATATATATATATATATATATATAATATATATATATATATATATATATATATATATATATATATATATATATATACATATATATATATATATATATATATATATATATATATATATTACATATATATATATATATATATATATTATATATATATATATATATATATTATATATATATATATATATTATATATATATATATATATATATATATATATATATATATATATTTATATATATATATATATATACATTTCTGTATCTTTACATATAAATACATTATTTAATCAGTCAAAATTGTGTTACATTTTTATCCATGTATCAAAATATATTACCTTTCTTAAACATAGAAGAATTTTAATTACAGAAAAAGTACTAAATAAATAGATTTATAAAAAATTAAAATAAATAAGAAATAAATAAGAAATAAATAAAAAATAGTAAAAGTTTTAAAGTAACGGAAATGGGCTAAGTGTATGCATATTATAATCACATTCAATTGTCATGATGATGTTTATAAAAACCAAACTAAAATATAACGCAGATCTATTATAAGCTACTAGAATCGTTTTCCAGAATAAGTATATCAAAATTTGACAGTAATTACGGAGAACTAGAATACCAATTAAGAATCTATTTAAGCAGTTGGTTAGGTGCAATTTTCCTTATATTTACATATATGCCACTTTTTGAAACATATTTTATCTCCAATTTATTTACAACTTAATGAAAAATATATTTCAAAAGATATTTCAAAACATGCTGTAAACAAATTTATATTCAGATAAATTATTGGTTGATAAATTACAAATTAGTTAACAGATTTTTTCACGTGGTAAAATATAACAATAGCACTGAAGTGCAGCCACAAATCGTCGACGCGTTAATATTCGATTTAGGAACATATCACGTTTTGCATGGGTAGCAGATTGGTAGCATCTAGTATATATATATATATATATATATATATATATATATATATATATATATATATATATATATATATATATATATATATATATATATATATATATATATATAGTGATCAATATTTTAATGGGTCAAATTGGTCCGGTCCGTAAATCTAGTGTTAATATTATACCATAATATATAGTTAAATATTACATGATGCTTGATATTCATAGTACAGTATAAGTTCAAACATTTTTCTATTCTTTCATTATAGATGAAAACAAATCTTACGCACATTGTGATAAAAATTGTTTAAATAATATGCATTATGGATTCAATAAATGTTTTTATGTCTTGCCTTTTCTTTATATTCAATATATTTAATAGTAGTATCAATATATTTAATATTATTCTCAAATGATTTTTGACATTGTACAATCATTTATTTTTACTATAAATCTCAAAATCCATAGAATTCAAGAATAAAGTATGTAGCTTACAAAATTATTCTTTGGCATTCAATGTTCTTTTCTTTTCTAATTCAGTCAAAAATAGATCTGGAAACAAAATATTTCCAAATATTTTCTTTGAGATATTTCTACAGGACTAAAATTGTTTTTAGGAAATTCAAAAATTTCACTTGATAAATGACATTTATACAAATTAAATGATATGTAATCAAATATAGCCTGCTTAAAATTTTAGAACTTATCAAACATTATAATTAATAAAGATATGGTTGCTTGTCTGAGACAGAGTGGCCATTTATTTAACAATGCCTTCTGCAAAATAATTTGTATTTTAACCCTCTAAGCGGTTCGCAAGTACAATTCCGCCAAACCGATGATGTCTTCAAAACGTAGAATTTTCGACCTCCAAAAACGCTCCGAAAATTGATGTAATGTTCAATTCTGTTAGTGCTTTCCCCCATGAAGTTTTGTTCAGGTCGATTGTTTAGGAGCTGCACCCCTCTTTGACTGGTATTTATTGAGGGATGCACCCCTACCCCCTGAGGCACAAAGACGCTGATAGCTTTTCATGGCTTTGTAAATCTCTATTTCGAAGTATTTCGTTTGCGGTAACAGATGTATCTCTAATTGCACCACTTAAATATCTTGGATGACTTTCGTAAAAAAATATAAACAAGTCTCTCAAAGAATATTTTTATTTGTACTTTTAGAATCCATTATTTCTTATGGGATGATCTTCGAGACTTGAAGTGCTTTATGTGTATTAAAAATTAACAATCTATAATATCTATATGTCTGTTTATAACCTGAAGTAAAGGGACAATAACGAGGGTGAGTTTCCCGTATTCCATTCTAGTTGACAAAGGTGAAGGAAAAAAAAACATAGAACGCTTTGGCCACTGACACAGTAAAACTTTAGCGTATATTTTGGAGACTTTTTTATTCGATGTGTTACACTGAGGGTTAATTGAATCACCCTTATCTATAAAAAAGTGTATCCAGAAAGATGTAATACTAATATTTAAAAAATAACACTACTATTTAACAAAAAAGATTTTTGACATTTGTATGGCCATGTAATTTCACTATAAATTTGAAAATCACCGACTTTAAAAATGATATATATATATACCTTACAAAATTATTCTTTTCTCACTCAAGGTCTTTTTTCTTTTTTGGTTAAATCCCAAATATCTCCTTTTGGAAATTCTATAAAACTATAAATCACGATTTTATAAAAATTTAATTCCAAAACTTTCCTCTAAAAAGGATATAATTACAAATTGAATGGTTAACAATAATCAAAATTCAAAATGGGTCAGACATAATTAATAAATGTGGGAAAATGAAACACTCATTGTTATTAATTGGGTATTAATTTGGTCGTTCATTTCATAACTCCTGCTGATAGTATAGGAGGAATAATTTTGTATTTAACTAAATAACCTTTATCTATGAGAAAGAGGACCAGGAAAGAAGTGACACTAATTTTTAAAAATACCACTACTACTTAGTAAGAATGATCTTAAACATTTGCACAGCCATTTAGTTTTACTATAAAATCCCGAGAATTTAAGAATAAGACACATCACTTACAAAATTATTTTTCTCATTAATGTCTCCTTTCTTGTTTTGTTTAATCCCAATTTGATTTAAAAAGAATAAATAACTCTAAATTTTTCCTCTTGGAAATTCTACAAAACTATAAAATGAGGGTTTTATGAAAATTTTAATTTAAAAAATTTTTGTACAAATGACATTAATTTAGAATTGAATGCCAAATAATCAGCTGTAGTCTTGATAAAGTTTCAGAACTCATCAGACATTATAATTAACAATTATTTATAAATTAAGCGCTGCTTGGTTGCGACAAATTAGTCATTCTTTTCACACTACCTACTGCTAGAATGGGTGGAATAATTTATAGTCATGTAATTACCCTGATTTAAGAAAAAGATGATCGAGTAAAATGTGATACTAGTGTTTAAAAAAATGATATTACTATTTAATAAAAATGATCTTGGACATGTTTTGCAGCTATTTGGCTATTTAGTTTTACTATAAATCTTAAAATCCCCAAAATTTAAGAATAAGAAATGTATAGCTTATAAAATTATTATTTCCTTACTCAAGGTTCCTTCTTTTTTTAATTCAATCCAAAATAGATTTGAAAACTATAAATAACTCTAATTTTCTCCTTTTGGGAATCATATGACTGGATTTTATGAAACTTTTGAGTTTAAAAATTTCAAAAGGTATAATTAATAAATTTGTGAGAATGAAACGCTGCTTGTTTGCGACAGATTGGTCATTCATTTCACAACTCCTGATTAATTTGTATTCAACTGAATTACCCTGATCTGTTAGGAAGAGATGATAAGAATATTTAAAAAATTAAACTATTATATAATAAAAATTATCGTGGACATTTTTTTCCGCCAGTCAGCTTTACTATAAATTTCAAAATCCTCATAACTTAAGAATGAGGTATATAGCTTACAAAATTTTTAGTTTCTTACTGAAGGTTCCTTCCTTTTTTGGTTCAATCCAAAATAGATTTAAAAAGATAAATAACCCTAAATTTCTCCTCTTAGAAATTATATAAGACAAGATTTTATGAAAATTCAAGTTTCAAATATTTCCTTTACAAATGACATTAATTGAAATTGAATGGTAATTAATCAGTTGTAGCGTGGTTAAAGTTTAAGAACATATCAAACATTATAATTAATAAATATGTGAGAATGAAACGCTGCTTGTTTGCGACAGATTGGTCATTCATTTCACAACTCCTGATTTATTTGTATTCAGCTGAATTACCCTGATCTGTGAGAAAGAGGGATAGTAATATTTAAAAAATAAAGAAACTATTTAATAAAAATTATCGTGGACATTTTTCTGTCATTGAGCATTACAATAAATCTCAAAATCCTCATTATTTAAGAATAAGGTATATAGCTTACAAAAATTATTAGTTTCTTACTCAAGGCTCCTTTAATTTTTTGGTTCAATCCAAGATAGATTTAAAACGATAAATAACTCTGAATTTCTCCTTTTAGTTAACCTGGTTAAAGTTTTAGAACGTATCAAATAGTATAATTAATAAATATGTGAGAATGAAACGCTGCTTGTTTTTGACAGATTGGTCATTCATTTCACAACTCCTGATTTATTTGTATTCAGCTGAATTACACTGATCTGTGAGAAAGAGGTGATAGTAATAATTAAAAAATAAATCAACTATTTAATAAAAAATATCGTTGACATTTTCCGCCATTGATCATTACAATAAATCTCAAAATCTTTGTTGTTTAAGAATGAGGTATATAGCTTACAAAAATTATTAGTTTCTTACTCAAGGCTCCTTCCTTTTATGGTTCAATCCAAAATAGATTTAAAACGATAAATAACTCTGAATTTCTCCTTTTGGTTAACCTGGTTTTAGAACTTATCAAACGTTATAATTAATACATTTGTGAGAATAAAAAGCTGCTTGTTTGCGACCGATTGGTCATTCATTTAACAACTCCTGATTAATTTGTATTCAACTGAATTACCCTGATCTATGAGGAAGAGATGATACGAATATTTAAAAAATTAAACTAATATGTAATAAAAATTATCGTGGACATTTTTTCCGCAATTGAGCATTACAATAAATCTCAAAATTCTCATAACTTAAGAATAAGGTAAATAGCTTACAAAATTATTAGTTTCTTACCCAAGTTTCCTTCTTTTTTTGGTTCAATCCAAAATAGATTTAAAACGATAAATAACTCTAAATTTCTCCTTTTGGTTAACCTGGTTAAAGTTTTAGAACGTATCAAACGGTATAATTAATAAATATGTAAAAATGAAACGCTGCTTGTTTGCGACAGATTGGTCATTCATTTCACAACTCCTGATTAATTTGTATTCAACTGAATTACCCTCATCTATGAGGAAGAGATGATACGAATATTTAAAAAATTAAGCTACTATTTAATAAAAATTATCGTGGAAATCTTTTTCGCCATTCAGTTTTATTATACATTTAAAAATCCTCATAACTTAGGAATAAGGTATACAGCTTACAAAATTATTAGTTTCTTACTCTAGGTTCCTTCCTTTTTCGGTTCAATCCAAAATAGATTTAAAACGATAGATAACTCTATATTTCTCCTTTTGGTTAACCTGGTTTTAGAACGTATCAAACGTTATAATTAATAAATATGTGAGAATGAAACGCTGCTTGTTTGCGACAGATTGGTCATTCATTTCACAACGCCTGCTGCTAGCATGGGCGGAATAATTTGTATTCAACCGAATCACCCTGATCTGTGAAAAAGAAGAGCAGAAAAACAATTATCTTGGCATATGTAGACGGCGTCGACTGCTTGTATACCTTAGTGAGGGTCTCTTTTTGTTTTCCAGTCTTAAGTGGGTGTATCCCGCTGATTAACCTTCGACCCAGGCAGGCTAATCTAATAACAATAATAAAACAAAAAGGAACACCCCGTTAGACGTGATATCATCGGGCGTGCGAGACCGGGCTTGGGGGAAATCTGTTTTAATTGTTCGCAGCTATTAAAGATGAGGCAGCCTCGATTAGCTAAAGATGTTGTGGTTTAAAGGCTAGAGATGGGATTAACTCATCAAATTACACTTTCACCCGGAGGCAATTCTTATTTGATAAATTATGTTTAATTTCTCTGACGTAGGTACCATTAACTTAAAATATGTTTAAAAACATCCCCTCCAGCATTTTCTTAACATTTTTTTTTCTTTAATCTTTCATGTTTGAGGTTTTTTCTGATCTCCGGGTGTTACGTTACGTTCATTAACGTTGATCATTAAAACTTTTGCTTGTATCGTGAGAAAATTGATATTACACTCCCACAAGTACTACTTTATTTAATAATGAAGGGATTTCTTTTTGAAAATAAAATAACTTATTGAAGCTAGAAGGAAGAAAATCTTGTTTTAGTAAGTGGTAAATTTTTTTTAGATATCAATAGTCACATTTTGTACAAATATAATTAGTTGTACCTGTATAGGAATTTTGGGGGAAATTTTGGAGAAAAGCCCTATTTATGGAAGTAGTAAATATTTTTAGTATTTTAAGAAAATAAATTATGCGTTCTTTAAAAATACTTTTTGTTTTTTCAAGAGATAGTTGGTCACGTACCAAAACATAGTAATAAAAATTAAAAGTCATATTGAAACCCTCAAAATATTATTCATAACTGATGTCTTTATTGATAAATTTCATTTTATAGGCTGCTAATTCGGTCTTGCTTTTATAAAATATCCCTAATGTAAATGGCATCTCTAATAAATACTTTGAAAGTAAGCAATTTTGAGTGAGATTTATCGAATCTCGTATTTTATTTTTACTATTGCTACTTATCTGTAATGTATACATTTTTTGACTTCATTTACAATAAACAAGTTCTAAAATTGAAATTATCTGGCTCACTCGCATGTAAGGAGTTCTTTATGCATATATATATATATATATATATATATATATATATATATATATATATATATATATCTGTGTGTGTGTATGTGTGTGTAAGGGAAAGTAAACTAGATCGGAAATTAATGTAGGTATTTTGTATAAAACCCCAAAGACAAACTAAGAAAATTCTCAGGAATTTTCAAATCTTAAATCAAGGGAAAATAAGACCCTCTGCTTTCTCCTTTTTGACTTCTTACTTAAATTGACCACTGGGGCTACAATTCACGCCCTCAGAGAAGGGGTCAAATCAATTATAACTCTATTGCCTTAGCGGCCAATTTAAGAAATTTCCAAACAATTTCTGGGCCATGACTGCAACCACCCATCGTGAAGACTTTTTACTTTATATATATATATATATATATATATATATATATATATATATTATATATATATATATATATAGATATATATATATATATATATATATATATATATATATATATATATATATATATATATATATGTATGCATATATATATATATATATATATATATATATATATACATATATGTGTATGTATAAATATATGTATATATATAGATACATATATATGTATGTATAAGTATATGTGTGTATATATACGTACATATATATGTATGTATAAATATATGTATATATACATACATATATATGTATGTATATATATGTATGTATATATATATGTATATATATGTATGTATATATATATATATATATATATGTATGTATATATATGTATGTATATACATATGTATGTATATATATGTATGTATATATATATCTGTATGTATATATGTTTG
>CM063498.1:73728444-73805944 GCA_032207245.1 Pardosa pseudoannulata
GAACAATATAGTTTGATAATTGTCTGCTGCCAAAGAATGACTCCTTTAAATCCTAATAAGAAAATATTCATCGACTCAGAAATTCTAAAACTTTGTAGTCATAATTCTAATTCTAGTATTTATTTTCCAAAATCCTACTTTCTTCTAGCAATGAAAGTTTTCAATTCTGAAATTCTCGCTGGTCAGACTTCGTGAAGCGTTAAGATTATTATTTTTCTTTATTTTTAAGTCTTGTTTACTTGCTTCTAATTTTCGTTGTTGTTAAAATTTTTATTAGACACCATATCACTGTAAAATAAGTTTAAAAGAGTAACGTTATTCTTAAATAATAATAAGTACAGAAAATACTCAATGTAAAATAAGTGTGTAAAACAAGGTTCCACGAAAAATAACCACAACTTTTGTAGGTAAAACACATCGTCGAAGTTGTGGTTCTCTAAGGCCTGGGGAGAAAGATGCTAGTGTGGTGTAAACTATCTATAGCGGTGGAGATTTTTGTGGAAGATTAATTTCTGATCGTTCTTGGTCTCTTATATATAATTCTTACTGTTTGCAGTTTATTTATGTGTTTAAAATATAAGTCATTCATATTTGTATGTTTAAAATAC
This sequence comes from Pardosa pseudoannulata, assembly GCA_032207245.1. Lineage (NCBI taxonomy): Eukaryota > Metazoa > Arthropoda > Arachnida > Araneae > Lycosidae > Pardosa > Pardosa pseudoannulata. The sequence goes on from CM063498.1 coordinate 73,729,053, forward strand.
AAGCCAGTAATGAACAGTATACCATACAGTGTCCAATATAGTTCATTTTTTAAAATAAGTTGCTAAGCAAGCTATATTTGTTTATCATTAATCGTATTTCCTACTGATGTTGTTTTTAGGACTTATTCCTCTTGGTCTGGTTCATAACTATGTAAAATCTAGAAATAAATCTTCAAAAATCCGAAAACGATAAACTGTGAAGTAAGTAGGTCCTCATGCAGAAGTCACACTCTGTTAAAAATGTGTACAGTAGAGTCCTGAGCAGATGTACATTTAACAATAATCAGAAATCTACTATCTACTTAGTCTTGACTCCAAGCCAAGTCTAGAAATGTGTACCATCTAGTTGGTTAATGAATATTCTTAAACAATGCTCTTCATATTTAAAAACTTCTAGAAAAGGCTATATCTTTTCAATCTCTGGAAGTTTAATTGTGATAACATAACTGTAAAGCTTGTTGAAATGTTGGGTGAGGCTCATGTTTCTTTTCAATACAAAAGTTGCAAGTCATCTTCAGAGAGGACCAGATATGTGGGACCAGATTATTGCATCTCAGTAATGATTCGAGTAGCATTAATTAGACTCTCTTTAATTTTGTCAAATTCATAGGAGAAACACAAAAATAAATCTGAAAACCATATTTCAAATTGGTCTGATCAGATAAGTATAGGTAGTCCGAAAAATAAGTGCATCAGCACTACAATTTCTGCCCGTCATATATTTCAATATATTTAGCCTTTTTCTGCTTTTTTATATAAAAATACTCAATGTTTGTTACTAAAAAATCTCTGCTTCCAGAGTAAAACCCAGGTATCTAGGATATTTTCCCTAAGGAAGTACCTATCTATTTAAAAAAAATTAAGTTGGTAAGTGTATAAATGTCAATTTCTGGTTTTAAAAAATGTTACATTGGCTCTTAGATATGAAATCAGAGCTTAGCAAATTTCGATACGTTAATTAAACTAAGATTCTTCATAGATTTTATTTGATCGATGTTACTACCGGAGGACTATATCATTATTTGCAAATATTCTAACCTTACTACAGACGAATATTATATTCTTTATGTCAGATATAAGCAATATGATGAGCAGAAGGCTCTGCATCGAACCCTGAGGATCACCCTATTCTAATCAAAATGTTTTAGAGGAAGCATATCTGAACTTTTTCTAATTTGGCAATCCTTCATGAAATCAAGTATCCAAGATTATAAGCCCTTTCTTTTATACTAAATATTTTTAAAATCTTCATAACTATTTATCCCGAGTCATAGTCAACCACTAGTCATATCATCTTCTTTTTATTTCAATGTTTGAATGAACTTTGAATTCTAAAGCCGAAATCTTGATCAATATTTCGTTATTGTAATAAACCATTAACAATTTGTTAAAAAAAACACTAAAATTTTAAAAATTCCTTAACCATTGTTAGTCTACAATGTAAACTATACAAAAAATTTTGAAAAATTTCAAATTTGTGATAATTAATTTAATATAAGTTGGAAGAATTATGGATGAAGACTGATTACAAAACTTCAGATTAAAAGACTCGAAAATAAAATTAATATAAGAAAGGATTAAAATGCACTGAAATGTAAAAATTAATTTTAAAACAGCGCATGAAAGAGAAATTGTGTGACAAACTCCTATATGAAAATTATAATGTGCTGATATGGAGAAATTTCTTGAGGAGCTTGTACAGGATTAAGGCCAGTTGTTATGATGGGCTATCCAAATAAATATAAAAGCGTACAGGGCAATTGGTATCAGTGTCAAAATAACGTATTTGCAATACAGATATAATTGTATAATTCAAATATTTATTATTAGTCCCATAATCTATTATAACAACTGCCTATTATCCTATAGAAACCTCTCAAGCAATTTCTCTATATCAGCACACTGCAATTTTCATATAGGAACTTTTCACACAATTTTAATTCAAATATAATTGTATACTGAAATATTTATTATTAGTCCCATAATACATTATAACTGGCTATTATTCCATAAAAGCCTCTCAAGCAATTTCTCTATATCAGCACACTACAATTTTCATATAGGAACTTTCACACAATTTTAATTCAGATATAACTGTATAACTGAAATATTTATTATTAGTCCCATAATCCATTATAACAACTGGCTATTATCTTATAGAAGCCTCTCAAGCTATTTCTCTATATCAACATACTATAATTTTCATATAGAAACTTTTCACATAATTTTAATTCAGATATAATTGTATAAATGAAATATTTATTATTAGTTCCATAATCCATTATAACAACTGTCTATTATCCTATAAAAGCCTCTAAAGCAATTTCTCTATATCAGCACACTACAATTTTCATATAGGAACTTTTCACACAATTTTAATTCAGATATAATTGTATAACTGAAATATTTATTATTAGTCCCATAATCCATTATAACAACTGGCTATTATCTTATAGAAGCCTCTCAAGCAATTTCTCTATATCAGCACACTACAATTTTCATATAGGAACTTTTCACACAATTTTAATTTAGATATAGCTGTATAACTGAAATATTTATTATTAGTCCCATAACCCACTATAAACAACTGGCTATTATCCTATAAAAGCCTTTCAAGCAATTTCTCTATATGAGCACACTACAATTTTCATATAGGGACTTTTCACACAATTTTAATTCAGATATAACTGTATAACTGAAATATTTATTATTATTCCCATAATCCATTATGACAACTGACTATTATCCTATAGAAGTCTCCCAAGCAATTTCTCTATATCCGCACACTACAATTTTCGTATAGGAACTTTTCATACAATTTTTCTTTAATGCGCTGTTTTAAAATTATTTTTTACTTTCATTAATTATTTTTAATCTTTTTTATTTTGTTACAGGCTCTTTTTTAAAAAATAATACTTTTTATATTAATTTTAAGTCAGGGCGCTTTTATTGATGCGGGTAAGAACATAGATGTAGAGAGACCACTAAGTAATTCACTGTAAGTCATTATCACATTAGGACTTAAACGTTCTCCTCTCTGAACCCTCTTGGTGTCACACTCCTCGCGAAACGCTGTTTAATTAGTCTGGTAAGGCATAATGGGACATTCTATTGCCTGTAAAGTCCTTTATGTGCGTCCGCGAGGTGCAAGGTCGCGTGCTTCGGAAAGAAACACATCTTCAGCTGTCAAAAGCGTTAACGGTGTCTCGATTACAAGCGCCCTTTCTGCTTCGTTTAACGTCGGAATGGCGAGTCACGATGGAAGGAAAACATGCGTATCGCTTTCCTGTGCTGTCTCTAGGAACCAATTTCTCGGGTCAAATTTCTGGATAAATGTAATCTTAGATCTGTCGTTCAGAGTTTCCTTCTGGTGCTTGATATGACCTAGTTGTTGCATAAAAAAATTCTCTCTTTGTTTACTTCCTCCGGTTAGAACCTTTCTGTTTTTCTTTCCTACACTTTGTAAACAGTTGCCTTTTCTCAATAAAATACCAAGTCAACCCTATCTTATTAATTGCATGTTGGAATCTGGTACGTAATATGCTTAAGGCTAAGCTTTTTGCTACGGTTGCGTACATACTTTAGCCAATTCATGTTATCACATATACGGTGTCCGATTTTCGTGCAGGTCAATGACACAAGGATATCCATTCATAACTGTATCATTTTACCAAGTGATATCTCTTTCTCCCTAACACATACTACCTTGATTGGCACGCAACGTAAGTTATTCCTACACTCTATTTCAGCCTTGTATATTGACTCAAAAGCCTGACAGCGTGCTCACATCGGTACAATTTAGGCTGCAGGCTACTTTGGTCAGACAAATAAAGCAATTTATTTTTATGAGAGTGCATTTAAAGATTAAACCAAAGAAACTAGGATTTGGCAATAAATTTGATAAAGAAACGGTGATATGGGACATAAGCATAGATATATCTTGGATCGCTATAAAAATTTTTTTTAATTAAAAATAAATTTTGAAGCCAAACGTGAAGTAGAAATTAACTTTTTCTTGGTAAATTAAAACTTTTTAAGTATAAAAATCTTCAACGACCGAAAACTTTGTCAAAATAATTTGAACTTTTGACAGGAGTATTGTTAAAAGATTTATATAACCCAAAATATATACAATTTCACTTAAGCTTTCACAAAAAGTCAAAGGGGCTGAGCTACCTGGACCAAGACCTCTAGTTCCGAGTTATTAAGGAAAGTGCTGTCACAGGATCCTCGGGTAGCGTGTGGGCGTCGAAGTGGTTATGACACGACGTACAGCTTAGAAACAATAACAACGTTTATTCTTGATTAAAATGAAGTATGTGCAAATTTTTCAAATGGAAATCACAGGGCTCAGGCGGACTGGTGTGGACCTAAAAGTCCCAGTTTCAAGGCGAACCTAAAACAAAACAATCTGCAGACAGGTGCCGACAGATACCGTTGTACAGGGGTACAATTGGGTCTCCTTGAGTCCCACACAAAGCTGGAGAAAAGTTCTAAAAACTAACTGCCTCAAGTCGAACCTCTGACCGTTCTTGTCTCCTGGGGACTATCCGGAGAAAAACTCTCGCCGCCTGACGTTACCTTTGGCCTCTTCCCTTTGGCTTTTTCTTTCCGCGTCGTCGTCCTGGTAGCCTCTGAACGTCTCCTTCGGAGGCGCCTCACTCTCTGACATTTCATTGTCCGATTCACCTCGGACATCTAAAGTGTTTGATCGAAGCGACAACCCTTTGTAATGTAGTGCCAAAACACCAGACAGTGTCGCCCTGCCCTGGGCTGTAACAAAACAACTTTGTGAAGCCAATGGGGTGTAGCGACACAGTGCACACAAAATAACTGATTTGATATTGGCACAAACCAATAGTTCAAGCATTTAGTTTAAATTGCAATTTAAGAGTTTATTAACTAGGTAATTTGAGTTTCGGCACAGCTGAAGCATGGTAAAAAAATTAATAATACTGTGCAGATAATTTAGCCTAGTAAGAGTACAAGATACAAAACTTCAGAAGGTATAAAATACACAATTCTGCAATAGTAATTATAACTATGTTTTTGTAGGTATATGTATCAGTTTATGATTTTTTCGTGACTTTGACAAGGAGCAGCACAAAATTTAAATAAGAGAATTAAGGGATTAAAACAAGCAGATGCAAAACTACATCTAAGAGAGCGAGAAAATGAAATGGTACCGTAAGCCAATCTGAAATATTTAGCTAACCAATGGTAGTTTTAGGACTTCAAACGCCCAAGAAGGTATCTGATCTACATGGGACTAGCACTCCAGATCAGAAGTACTGTTAAGGAATGAGGAGTAATAAGAATTATACAACGATAATTCTCATACTTCCATGATATATACTTCTTATATTTAGAGAAATAATCTGGTAGCTATGATAATATTTTAATGCTTACGAAATGCATTTTTAAATGTTACTTTTATTTACAAGTGTTTCCATTAGTTTAATAACCACTTGTATATAAAAATATTCCCTGATTGTTCTCCCTTGAAAAACTAATGCATATATATCTTTTATTAACAAAATCACTCATTTTGATTGTTCTCTGTTTCTCATGTTAAGTTCCCACATAAGACAAGCTTGAAATTATTAAGTATTATTTGCATAGAGATCTTTTTAAGTTTGCTGTCTTCATTTACAAGAAGGAACAAAGAAGCTTGAAAGCACAAAACATGACCTTCTACCGTTTATTCTTTAAAATTAAAGCCCAATAACTACAAGGACAAATCAATCATTATTTCATCTTTTCTTTTACCTGATTGCTGCAGACTTGGGTATTTTTGCGTGGGAGATTTTTAATGATTGCCAATTTCTGACCAATTTCATGTCTACAAAACAGCAAGGTTTTATAACGAGTCTGTACTGTTGACTAATGATAGCATTACACTGAAATAATAAATGGAATCAACCCTACTCCACAGTGATGAGCACATGAACCAATTAATGTGTTACAATTTACTGTATCTACAAAAAATAATTAGATTTTCCGTTCATTTATTTTACTTTGATACAAATCAATGCTTTTATCCATTTTATCCTGATTTTTTCTAGATGGGAGCAACTGAGTATTACACCCTTATTGAGTATTATATATTTATTGGGTATTTTATTGGGGTGTTATATATATTCATTATCTTTCTCTATTTACATTATACATTTTATTTGTATTTTTGAGGCTTGAACAGAGGAATTTTCCCCTTAGTTAAGCAAGGTAAATCAATATCTTTCATATATTTATCAAGAGTAGTTATATCTGATATCGAACTGATATAAAAATTAAACACATTTTTTCGTCTAAAAGGGCAAAAAAAATTTCAAATTTTTTTGTTTATATTTTTTAGGACATGGTCTGGGCTTAAATATTTGAGTAAAAAATATAGTTGTAGCAGTAAGAAAAATCGTGTAGTGTAGGATTAATGAAAAATCAGATATTCGGTACATCTAAAACAATTTCCTGATTCGTTTTGGTCAATTTAATACCTTCCGCCCACAGTCCCATTAACTGTGTGTAACACTTTAATAAGTGAACGTCCTATTCCATCTGGGAACCAATTAAAAAATAAGAGGCCAACCCATTTGTTTATTGTCTCTTCCGTAATGAACTGAACTTACGCTTTTTTCCCCCAGTCTCACCTCTTGTTAAATCGTGTCCCTCTGTACGGACGTGTTTCGGAAAACACTTTTGGTGTGTGCGTGTGCGTGGGGAGTTCATCTAGTTAGGGGTTGCCGGAGGTCGGAGGCATCTGGGCTGAAAAATGGATCAGTGGAAACAAAAGGCATTAAAAAGGCACGAACCAGAAAAAAAGGGGGCTGTCATAGCCGGGCACCATCATTTGAGGGCCTTGTTTTTCTTGCCCCCGAGACAGGCGGCGAGAGTAGAGAGGAGTCTCAAGGCTCTGCGGGGAGAGGAAAAAAACCGATTTCTGGGAGCAACTGAATTGGCGGTTTACTAAAAAGGGAAAAACAATTATGCAGGGGTCAACCGGTCTCACGCTGAAGTCGCTACTTCCCAGAAGATAGGTGGGCAGGGTATGATTTTTTTCCCCGTTCACTCTCCCCAATGAAAAACGGAATTTAAAAAGCGCAGAAAATACAGTCATTTTAGACATAATGTGGTGCTCGGTGTGCCCTGAAACACGCATTTACGGAAAGTGGCGTAACGCAAAACCTTTGTTTCATGCTGGATTGGGAAGGGGGAAAGGAACTCCTCGGTTTCTCGAGAATGCTCGCATTTCCTGTCCAGTTTAGAGAGATAAATGGGATTTTTCTTTTCGTTTAATTTGCCCTCCTCCTAGAGTAGTTTTTATAAGCTAAGTCAAGGTTAACTCTGGGAATTTTATGTGGTGTTTACAGAGTGACCTTGCTGAAACTGTCGCTGCAGGTGAATTGATTGTGTTTTAATTTCTCAACAGTTAGTTCAACTGTCGGTTGAAACGTACGATATCTAAAAACCCCTGAATTGAAAATTTTTATAGGTTACATATTGTACATGTCCTTCATCTAACTTCATCCTTTCCTTTGAATCCAGCAGAAACGAAGTGATATCACAATAAGCGAAATCCTCATTATGATCATTATACTAAAGAGTATATCATCATCACTTAAATAATCATGTAAGACTATTGTAAATCTCATTTATTAGAGACTTCAAATTCTGAGTTGGTACACCGAAAACACAAACTTAATATCTTCAGTTAGTCCAGTTCAATAGTTTACAACTTCAGATCGACAAGCAAAGGTGCAAAGTACCTGTCGTGCTTACTGGATCTGAAACATTGCACATCAATTATTGTATCGTGTAAAAATCAGTCAAATTATAACCGAATATTACCAGTAACAGCTTTTTTTTAAGCCAAAAAACATGTATTCGAAATTTCTGTTTGAATGTCCCGTACGCTTGCACCATCAAAGCCCTCAGTAATAAATTTGGTAGTCTATTTTAGTAAGTCTTCCTGACGCAAAGATTTGAATAAAAAAATATATTTTCTTAAGCACATGAAAAGAAAAATCTCACAAAAATTTCTCTCCTGGATCATTTAATATTCTTTCCATACATATTCCTTTGGTAATCTGTGGTAATTATTAACAACAAAGTTAAAACTTGATAGAAGTCATACAAGGTTTGTTTTCATTAGCTTGCAATGTTTGGTAAACTATAGTTTTATACCGTGTATAAGGAAATTCTTACGCTGACCTATCACGAAGACATACAGCAGCATGCATACTGAAGACCAGGGGTCATGACAGTAACCACAATAGCTATTAAATTACTGCTGACCTACGAGAGTTCAGTCATAGTCCCTGTTATTTTTGTCAAACCCGATAATGAGCAAACACTGCAAAGGTAATCTCTTCTATCAGGAATAACTGAAGACACAGATCACTCAGGTGAACCCCGTGTGCGTGAAACCCCGTATATACCTAAAGGAGGTATACTCCTGTGGTTGTCTCTCATTTAGCCCAACCCAGAGAACACGTGTGGCTTGAGCTCTTGCCCACGAATGCTAGAGACCTTGTCCACTATAACGTGTGTATAGTAAAGAAATAATCAGACACCGAAATGATTTGTTCTAAAATAAGGTAAATAGCTATAGAACAAACCTTGGTCCAATTAAAGTCCAGCTCACTTAAACTCTTAATCGTTAGCAATCAGGTGACACATAATGTAAGATTTCTATAAACGGAACAGGAAAATTAAATCTGAAGTTATATGTGTCCCTTTGGAACTGGATAAATTTACATTAGGTCAGTAACCGTAACCCATGTTCATCAAGGATTTCATTAGCATTCTTTTCATACAAACACATACAGCTAGAAACATGCAACAATAATTTTGAAGTTAAGATGTAATTGGAAACATAGAAAAAAATTACGAGTTTGCAGTTGGAAAAAAGTTTGATTTTAAACGGAATTGTTATTGATGAAAATTTGGTGAGATATCTAAAGAATCAGTGTTTAAAATGTTTTTTTAAAGTTCCAGCAACGTAAATAGAATAAATAAAAATGTATTGCTTCTAAAGTTATAAATTTGTATTATTTCATTATATCTAGTATTTATTTGGAAAGATTCTTGAATCATTCCAGTCACTTATAAAATTTTATGTACATGATAGTTGCAAACGTGAGTGTACGTGTACACACAAATTTATTATGATTCTACACGTTTATAAATATTTTGATTTCTTTTGTTTCTTGTTTTTCTGAGCAGTTTATATAACTTCCAGCTCTTGGGAGTCTTTGAATTCACAATTTCTGTGAGGTATCGTTGTGAAGCATCCGGGGTTGACACAGAAGATTTATGCTTTATTGAACTCCAAAATAAAATTTTTATTAATATTTTTTTGCTAAAACTTGAAGCACGAGCAAAATCTGAAATGAAATGGACAAGTCTTTTTGTGCATTTTAAGACTTAGTTTTGGGATAATAGAATTTAATTTTATCCTCCTTTTGCCTAGTTTTCTTCCGTCATAACAATAATACACTTAAATACCACGATCCCTAACACTCCGATGTAGATTACATAAAATATTCACAAACGAAATAATTGTGCTTAACTTTTGTACACCATTAAAATATAATTTAAACAACCTCAATACCCGACCATCAAATAGAAATCTTTTTGTTAAAACCCACGTTTCTACCGCTATCCCGAGCACCGGTGCTCATAGCCATCGAGTGTTCCGTTTGAATCCCATGTGCCATTAATCATAGATATTTCTGATTGAAATCTCAAAGAAAGAAATCTGAAATGCGACATCTCTAGGATGAAAAATTGTCCATCAAGAATCATCTTAACGATGTACCGAAACAGCGGCATCTCACCTTCCGCTAATACAGAAGCAAGGGCGGACCAGGTGATAAAACGAATTGAAAAATGGATCTATTAGATACCATGACACTTCAACCTAAATGACAGCTGTTAACCTCGATATCCCTCCTTGGAGTTTTTTAATAAATAATGTTATACATCATAAATATAAATAAGTTATTTCATCTATGTTTTAAAGAAGCATCTATATGATTGTGAGTGCATCTATGTCTGTAGTATGCTTATTCTTCATATAAATCTTCGCTTGCCATAGTTTCATCAGCTGTCCTGATTTGGTGTGCAGGAGCTAAGAACCAAATAGCAAAAAAGCAGATCTATTGAAAAGCACCTAATGGAACCAATGATAAACGAGTGGCTCATTAAATAATTAATTCTTTGCTTAGTTAGTTACTTATTTAAAGATTAAGACTTCGTTAAAAACATTGAACAAACTAAAGCAATGGCTTAATGTTAAATTCCGAAACGAGAAAGACTAAGAACTTTCATTAGTTGTTCTGGTAAAAAAGATTTATCTCAAAATGCGTTCGGGTCAAGGACAACTATTGTCCTTGTCATTCATAATTTTATCTCTTGAGTAAGACATGATAAACTTATTTCTGTTGCATTTTAACTGGAAATTTGAGATTTTCAATTATTGTTGACACCAGAGAAGATATTTCATGCATTTTATAGTTCATCTAACATTGAAAGTGTTTATGATTCTTTAATATCATTCATAAATGGTATCCAGATATTAAATTCAATGAGAGTAATCATTCACATTGAAAATACACATATCAATTTTTCGTTTTTAAATTAAAACACAGGTTGCAAAACTTTGTTTAAATGCTTTTATAAATACCAATTTCTTATGAGAAATCTAAACTATTGCATTGTTATGTTATGTTATCTTATATTCATTCCGTTGTTTTGTTTTTTACGATTTTGTTATCTGCATTATATGGCAATTTTGTTATCGCTTGAGGCGAGTTGTAATGTACTTTTTTCAGTTAGGAACAAGAAGTAGAATTTTCCGTACTTCTCTGTACGGACACATAATATATTGTTTGATTATCTCCTCTTATGAAGTAAGTAAGTAACTTCTACACCCGACCCAGCTTTTGCCATACGGGGAATTAATAACTTATCATCAGGACAGCAGTAAGCTCCGAGAAAGATCTCCGCTCAAGTCAAAGATTTAAGTTGCAATGGACTTCTTTCAGTTAGACCAAAGGTTTTAAATCTTTTTGGGGGCTCTTTTTTAGCCCTTTACAAGAAAAAAATATTAAAACTCCTACTCTTCTATAATAGTTAATTATAACATATATTTAAATATTTCTGCATATTATCTATATTTATTTTATCTACTTATACACCTATCAAGAAACACAGAGAAGAAATTATTTAAAAGGTTCATTAGATTTATTAAAAATATTGTTTATAAAAAAAACTTAAAATAAGCATAAAATCATTAAGTAATAAAAATAATTAAAGAGATGGTTGGGACGGGTAGAGATTTAATAGTTTTTATAGTGGAGTTCCAATTTCTTTAGCATTTTTGTAAAATCTCTATGTTCAATAAAGTTCCTTTTCTAAGAAAGTCGACTACCTTCTGCACTGATCCAGACAAATATGATGAATTAAATGCAATTAACATTTCCGTTCTCTTAGAGGTAGCCAAACGATGGTTTTAGTAAAATTTTTAAAATTTATAATTACAAAAATATCGCATTTATTATAAGTATAATATTATTCTATTGATGTGGTTATTTTTAAAGATCCCATGTACATTTTTATAAATGTTATGTTCAATAGTCACCCCTTTTGATTACTTTAAAGCCCCCCTTTGTCTCTGATCCCGCTAGCACCCCATTAAAAGCTAAAGCAACCCATTGGGAATGTTACTGCCCTTGTTGGAAACCTTTGAGCTATGCATTGACTCAAAGATGGTAAATTCATTAATTCCCTCCAGACCACGTAATAGGACAGTGGTGGCTAAGCAAGAGATCAAAGAGAGCTTCTTTTCAGTCTTACCCAGTTAGCATGTATACTTGCAGCAAGTTTGACTTTTTCTGGATAATATCTTGTTATAACAAATTCGATGCGACAAATTTGCAGCAAAGCTCCTGCAAGTTATACGTAACATAAAACGACCACTCTTTTACAACGCTATTTTGCTGTAAAACTGTGGCAACCTTGTCATGACAACGTTGAAAAAAGCGAAAATTCTTAGAATTGCTTCAGTCTTGTTTCAAACCTGCAGACTTGTTATGCTGCACTTGTTGCAAGTTTGCAGACTTTCAAAGCAAAACTGCTGCAAATTTTCTGCAAACTAAATTTGCTATCTGAGTATATACCTTACAAGTAGGTTCGTGTGTTCGAACCCCACAGTGGCATGGATGAAGTACAAGATTTTTTATCAATCAGATATATAAAAAATTAAAAATAATTAATTTAATTTAAGTGTAAATATTTTGATTCTCGTAAGAATTTCCCAAACTCAAAAATAAGTAGATCTGTGCAACGTTTGTAATTCCTCTTTTTTATGATCATTTTATTTCCCCATCCACATTTTAAATAAATATTATTTAACCAATTCATGATCAATGTACAATAATATCGCAAATAAATGGATCTACAAAATAAGCATGAGAGCAACAATGAAATCGATAAAAAGCCTCATTTGCCCATTTGCCGCTATAATAGTATACCATTTGATTATCCCCTTTCATGAAGTAACAGAATAGAATAGAATAGAATAGAATAGAAAAGAAAAGAAAAGAAATCGGGAGATATTAAGGAATATCGTGTGGAATCGGGTAATATTAAGGAATACCGTGAGGAATCGGGAAATATTAAGGTACATCGTGTGGAATCGATTAATATTAAGGAATATCCTGTAGTATCGGGAAATATTAAGGTACATCTTGTGGTATCGGGTGTTATTAAGAAATATCGTGTGGAATCGGGTAATAATAAGGAATATCAAGTAGTATCGGGTAATATTTAGGAATACCGTCTTGTATCGGGTAATATTAAGGAATGCCGTGTTGTATCAGGTAATATTAAGGAATATCGTATAATAAAGTGTAATATTAAAGAATATGATATAGATTTATGTTATATGAAAGAATATCTTATAATGTAACATTAAAGAATATGATATAATTTAATGTTATATTAAAGCCTTTTGTGTAATATAATGTAATTTAATGTGATATTAAAGAATATGATAAGAATATGTAAGCAAGCAAAACTTTTACAAATAAAAATTGAAATTGTACGCTAGAAAGTCAAGACGATGAAGATTTGAAAAAAAAAAATCGAAAATGATCTCCGTTTATTCCTTCTCCGAGAGTGCAGGCGTAAAGAGTTTTAAATGACAGTGGACGGTGACAAGTGAAATTTCTTAGGCGGTGCTGACTACTGACTAACTCACAATTAAAATCTATGTCATTTTGAATAGTGTGTCGAAAATAAATCTGCGTAGGGTGCTGTGACTAAAGACTAATTGACTAGCTTATCAAATGATGCAAACGAGAGTGATGCATACAATATTTTTTTCGTGACAGCCCCATGTTTTGGCGCCTGTGACACCCACTTTAGCCGCAGGGTCGCACACTTGGGGCTCGTTAGAGGCTCGTTGGCAGAAGGGTGGGCGTTGTGGTCGGCACAGACAGATACATTAACCCCGGTGCCAATTGCAAGGCAGGTGGATGACATGTCATCAGTTGGGTCGTCATCAGTGATCTGTCAACGATGTCAAAGTGCTCCATTTCTAGCAACTGTTGCATTTTATTGCCCCTCGAACGTATCACAGATATTGCAGCATTTTTTCATCATCTAAAAATTATTATATAAATGGACTGACAAACAGAGTGAGTCACTTATGTGATATTTTTAACAAAATATCTCATCAGATCAGTCGAATGAAAGCAGATAGTTTGCAGCTGTCTACAGAAACAAAAAAATAAGAAAAAACTATATCATTGTCCGTATCTATCTCTCAGCCTTATATCGGAAAAAAATCTAGATATAAAGTGCGTGTAAAATTTAATCTTAAATGTTTTAAAGCATATTAAAACACCAAATGACCTTGAAATTCTGATTAGTTTGATAATAATAATTAGTGACACATGCACATGTGGATATATCTCGATAACTTGGTGCTTGCCTATTCATATTTTTTATTAATATTCTAGGCTTATGGTTTTTATGGTGAATACCTGGATACCGTTAGTCTTTCACAAAATAGCAAAATCTATTTACTCCTGATTTAAAGTAGTACTGCAATATATTAACACTTCACATGCAAGTACTTTTAAACAGAAAAAATAATGACGTCGCTTAAATGTATTGCAAAAAATTGTGTGGTTTATTCTGGGAAAGTAAAATGAATCTCAATACAGATTGATGAGAAAAGTATTATAGCCGAAAAATCATGCCTTATTTAATATTTAGGCTTTCTTTTAGAAGAAATAACATGTTCGCTTAAAAATAATGAATAGAAATAATTCTATAATATTTTTTCAGGAAGAGTGGGAAAATCATCCAACTATCTTTTAATTAAAAGCATCCAATTATCTATAATGTATTCTTTTATAACAGACATATCTTTTCTGGAGAAAGATTGATGAAACAGAACTGGCAGACAAAAGGATATTTTTTGTTCTCTTAGGTTTAGCCAACTGGATTTAACCCATCTCATATCCCGTTGTCAGCTACATTAAGAAAGTTTAGCTTTGTATCATGACGGTCATAGAAATCGCACAATGGGAAAGAGAAAAACCATTTGAAATGAACAGGATAATACATTCCACCTCCAGTAATGTGGATATCTTAGCCGTCGGAAAACAATCAGGACTCGTATGGCGGAAGATTTATGATGAGGATCGAGAGCATCTCTCTCTCTAATTGCTGCTGACATCAATGCACGATTTCGAGGGAGAAAATCACTCTTGCGCTTCTTGATTCACAGATGAATAATGATTGAGAGGAAACATGGAGGAGAAGGCGGGTAGTGTGAGTTTGAAGGGAGTCTCGACATGGCTCGTTTTGTAATTCTCTGCTATGATACTCGACTCGGGATTCATACGTATTGTAGACGAAAAATTCATTTTGTACATCTATTTTCTCCGATCTTTCTCCATTTAAGTAAACAGTTATGGAGCTCCTAATCCAAACGGCCTTATCCTTGATCCTAAATATAACTGTTAATTAAGATACAATCTATGTGCAAATAAAATTTAAAGTTTTGAAAAGAGTAATTTTGAAGATGTCAGTGGTGAAAGATCTAATTGCTGCTGACATCAATGCACAATTTTCCTGGAGAAAATTACTCTTGCGCTTCTTCCTTCACAGATGAGTAGGGAAGAGTGGGGCGCCTTGGGACATCTTTATTTTCAGACTTTAATTTGCAGCCAGGAATTAGTGCTCATGTGTATTGATAGATGGCTTTCCTCTTCACTTCTCAAAGAATTTTGATGAAAATAGTGCTTATAGGTAAGGAACAATTTCATTTTCTTTGTTTTGAATAACACAAAATTACATCAATGTGCATTTTAAAAAGTAATTTTTTTGAAAAAATTAAAATATTTAAAAAAATGTATATTGTTTTGAAAGAAAATTCATTTATTATTAATTCTATGCTAATAAATAAATTGTATTGTTAAGCCTAACTGTATGGTAGTTACCAAAAGGTAGGTTGGAAAACACATAGATGGGGCACCTTGGGACATTTTAAAAAGTGTAAACAAATATCAATTCAAGCAAAATAATTAATATTTTGGTGCCTAATTTTTAATTGATTTAACATGTCAAAATATTAATTTATTAATTTTTTTTTCAGAAAAAATGGTGAGAACAAGAAAAACAAACAGAAAGTATTCTGCTGTAAATGCTAATATGCTTGAATCAGCTGCAAATATAAGATTTGTTAAAAAAAATGTATTAACTTGAACAATTTTCAGCTATATCTCTTTTATAACAGCTAATAAAAATAATTTGAACAGTATTTTGTATTTGTTGTTTAGTGTCCCAACCTACCCCATACAGTGGGGCAGGTTGGGACATTGGAAAGGTATTTTATTTCTTTTATTACTCTTTAACTAAATGAGATATTAAGTAGGTTTAATGTTTATAAGAAGCAGATATGATGACAATATATGCATGCATTCTTATTTTTTTCAATTAGCTTTAAAAAAAATTCATAAAAATGTTTAACTGAAAAGTGTCCCAAAGTCCCCCGGTCTCCCCTAATGATTGAGAGGAAACATGGAGAAGGCGGTTAGTGTGATTGAGGGGAGTCTCCACATGGTTCGTTCTGTAATGCTCTGCTATGGGACTCGACTAGGGATTCATACATATTGTAGACGAAACATTCATTTTGTATATCTTCTCCATTTAAACGGACAATCATGTTTCTCCTTAGCCAGACGGCCTAATCCATGATCATAAATATAACTAGTAATTAAGATGCAATCTATGAGGGAATAAAATTTAAAGTTTTGAAAAGAGTAGTTTTGAAGATGTCAGTCGTGAAAGGTCAGTAAGATAAAAATCGTTGCAGGTTGCCTTATGCCTTTCTGTCTGAAACGATACAAGAATATTTACCCTGAAAAGGAAGATATGATTGGTAGGCAAGGTGCGATATACTATTTAATTTCTTTTTAAAATACATAATATAGTATGAAGCACAAAATATTCTTTTTATATCACATCACAATATATAGCACTTAAAACCAAAGTAATAAGAACTAGTGGATGATTTCTCCAGCCAAAATCCTTAAAAATTTGAGCATTTTTTGAGTAAAAGTTCATGCTGGTAACTTTAGAAATGAACTAACAGATAGTTCGGGAAAATATTCAATTTTTTTCAAATCAAAAATGAGTTATATTTCTGAAATGTATTATGAATAATTGTAAACTCAGTACAGTATTAAAAACTTGGCAAGTAATGTGGAATAATAATTTAAATGGAAGTCAGGCTTACATAATTTGAAATAAAGTGCTTTTTTATTGCAAAAATAGCTATTTATTTCATAGATCATGCAGCTTTTCTAATTTTCTTTTTAAAATTGATATAAAAGATGGCTCAAAATGTGTTTGTGGTTCAAATAATGATTTTCAATATTACATCCAAGTTTTAACAGCATATTGTATTTAAATAAATTAAAACTAATCTATAATGTTTTGTAGTCTCTCTATTCTTTTGTCTTTTTTGTATCTCATATTTATTATAATTGAACTTAAATACAATTGTACTGTAATTACGAAAGTTTGTACTGTACATCTTTATGTGAAACAATGTCACTATGTAATCTATATATAAATATATCTTTTTGTTTAATTTTAAGCATGTTTGAAAAAAGGGCAAAGTTTTTATCACCTGTTAAATTTAAAGTAATTTTCTTAATTTGTTTTTACCACACAAATTTTATACTTGCATTAAAATAACTGTTTTTGTTTGTTGTTCATGCATTTCAGATACCTATGAAAAATCTAATAGCAAGTGTTTTGTTGTCCCTTTTTTTCTTTCTTAATGTGTGTGTCGGTATTCTTTGTAAGTGGTAACTTTTATTACCATATGTAAACTACTTATTTATTTCATTTATTTATCTGTAATAATAACCAAGTTCAGGATCTGGACCTACTGTAGTTGTCGGGACCTCGTCCCATGTTCGCAATTTCGGTCATTCTGAGGATGATCAACTCCATTCGCTTTGGCCCCTATTGGGCAGTCATAGAACCTTTCGGTTGATCACGAGCATGTGACGCTTCCGTTTCTGCTCCCCGTGGCAAAACTAAAAGTTCGAAAAAATTAATCTACTATGAATATAACGAAGAAAGTTACAGCAATATACAATGCTTGTATTTTAAGAGATTGTGATGTCATTATAGCTTGTTTTACGAAAAGGTTGATTTAAAATAAAGTTGACTGACTTCATGTCCTATAAGATTTATCTTTGTTTGCTTCGGACGGATTTGTTATACTGAGAAAGTATTGGACAAGGAAACAACGTGCGTTTACCTTAGACTCTTACTTTTCCAGTGATTGTTTGATCATAGCTTAAGAATAAACATTCTGTGTTACTAACCTTACAAACTAACAAATTATGGTGCCGCTCCTTGTATTAGCCAAACACACATCTTACAACAAATACAAATTTATTTCTGAACATTTCATGTAATGAAATGTTCATTAACGAACATTAATAAAGATCATTATAAAAACGTTTAGATTATTGAAATTTGACTTTTATTCAGTCTTTAACAAAGGGTTAAACGGAATGAATAAAAAAGAAAGTGAAAATACATAAAAAAAGAAATCGAATTGTAAAAAAGTTAAGATTTTTACGAGCCCAAGAAGTGAAATTATTATAAAACATTTCCTTAAAATAATTAAATAAAATAATTTTACAAATCTTAATTAACATTTTTCGCTCTTTTGCGTTTTTAAAATGGGAACAAGTTCTGATATTCTGAAATTCCATCATAAAATTTTTTCCATCTCCCATTGTAATTTCGTTGCAGCCACCGGTTTTAAGTACTTCTTAGCATTGTTGCATAGCAAATATTACACATATGAAAAAAAAGTTACAATAAATATTCCTTGTAGTTTTGCCGTTTTATGCGGAACTGTGTCCTCGATAATATATCTACACCTTGAGATTGCAAACCCTAGTTACAATGTATATATTTGACTAAAATAACTGAAAACTAGTTATTTTGAGTCTAAAATAATTTTGATTACTCAGTTTGTGGTTTGGCCTGTATAGATCTTTGTTTTAAGGGGGGGATGTGTATATTAGAACCTCCTACACAAGTTGAGAAACACTCAAAATATGAGTGTGACCGTATTTTTTGGACAAAGATGACACCTTTTGAATAATCAACTGAACTGACGATTTCACTTTCCCCCTGTAATTTCTTATACGTGTGGGTGGCATAAATTTGCAAGAACTGGTATTTAATTCCTTTTAGAGAATTTCCCCACTGACATATGGTCTTAAATTCCATTTCAGAGATCTAGATAGGAAATGCATAGGTGCGAAATCTTTCACATCTTGTTTGAAAAAGAAAAACAAAAATCCAGGCTAACTACTTTTGTGTGTGTTTCTGTGACCGCAAAATGATATGATGATCTCATTACGATATTCCCTTGTAGAATTTTTCTTGTTAAAAATATATATTACGTGTTTGGTGATATTTATTAAAATAGTACTTATTTCTGGGTGAGAGAAACGTTAAAGTTCTTTTAGGTCACTAAGATTATGTTTGAGGGGAATAAACCCAAAATTTATTTTTCATTGTTCACTATTATGTGTAGTATAATACTTTTAATTTAGTAATAGGTTTTATTTTTCCAGTATGCTCTCTTTTAGTAGGTACTCGGTTATGTCAATAGGGGCAGAGCTAATGCGGAGTACCCCTCCCCCACGCGTTACCGAAAATTCTACCGGAACTTAATAGGTCAGAAACAATTTGGTCTGTAAGTCTTTAACGTTCTTTTGAACACGGAGTGGTGTACGGCCGGCGTACACTTCCTTTTAAAACCGATGCTCCGATACGTACGCCGAAAGATGGCCGATAGCTTAGAGTGCTGGCCTTCGGTACCGGAGTTCGTGGGTTCGAATCCCACAGTGGCATGGATGTTCGTAGACATTCGGAATCGGCTTTAAGCTGTAGATCCCGGTCTCATTAGTCCTCATGTTACAAAAAGTAGACCGTAGCATTCCAAACCAAACCCAACCAATACGTAGATTTTCATGATCTGTCGCTCGTAAGCTTAGGTTGCGTTCAGTCTAATCTACAAACATTCAAGCTAATTAAGCTGATTAGGCTTACCCCTTTATAAGTCTTTATTGCTGGACGGGGAGACTGGACTTGCACCAAACTCCGTACATCTGAATCCCTAGGTGGACGGCAAACCGCTACTTGTATAAACCGAAACTTTTTTTTCTTAAAGTTCTCAAAGATTTAAAAGAATCCAAAAACCTGAAAAATTTTGTGACAAATTATTTATTTATTCATTTTGCAATAAATTTTCAAAATATTGAAGAAACATATTGAGAAATTCCTTCCAGAACAAAAGTAGTAGTTACACTGATTTATAGAGTTTATATGCCACATACATACTTTTTGCTACCTTTCTTACCTTTTGTTCGTTGGGTTGTTTTACTTAATAGGCTTTTTTCTACAATCTACAATCTTCACCACTACCAGTAAGAAAATTTTAATGAATTAGTTTGTCTGCAAATTTCCATATTTTTATATATGCTTGTTGGTATAGAATAAAAATATAATGAAGATTAACATCTATTTAATGAGAAATAAATGAATTATTGAAAGTTTTAGAATATTTTAGTTATATTAATTCATTCTTAGCCAAAAAGCATATATTTGAATATGGGAAATTTCAAACAGTATACTGTCTTGTTTAAATTTATTAAGTTCTTGTTTAAATCTTAGAAATAGTTTTAGAGCTTTTATAAATCATAGTTTTAGATAAATACTGACATAAGTTAAACAACCTATGACACATCACTAAAAAACGGTCTATATCCCTTATTCTAGAAGAAATATTTCAGTAAAGTTTTTTATTAAGTTGAAAGTCAAATAAAAAAATTGTTATACTAGTGGTTTTTTTTAAAATTTGTAAAACACATAACTCTTTTAGAAAAAGGTAATGTCTCACATGAATGAAAAAATATACTACAAGCCTAATATTAAATACCGTAAAAATTATAGACAAAACTTCAGTTAGCTGTCTTAATACGTTTTTACACAAGAAAGAAGCCACTGATATGACGCTTTTATTATAACATTTTCTATTTCATCTCCAAATCATAGCAAACGGTGGACGGTTTGTAAAGGTATTTTTCTTACTAAAACCAAATTGAACAAACAGTTGAAACACCACTAAGCAGTTTGTTCAGTTTATAAACTTCCATAGAACAAACAAATGTCTCATGAATGAGGAGAAAAATCCTGCAGTGTGACACATCAAATTTTCTTTTCCATTCGCAGTCTGTGATATATTCCCATCATTTCATAAAACGCGTTCGCTTTTTGTTAGGTTCGTAAACAAGGCACGGCGGGGTAGCCTCTCGCAGGCGTAGTTGAGATGTAATGCTGCAATTAAACGGTACCTCGGCGCCTGTGACGCCCACCCCTTTATAAACCGCGGCGCCGACATCACGCCCGTTGTCGTGAAATATGCCGGTGTGAACTGACTACCTTGAACTGAGAATAAAGGAAATAAATAGCCGCGAAATGGAAGCGAATTTCGTAACCGGCGGCGGGGGTGGTTTAAACTCTTTCTTTGGTGGAACGCAAGGTTTCAAGTAAGCCTTTAACAACTAATTCCTCCACGTAGGAAAGAAAACCCATGCTATATCAGCTACTGATCTATTGAAAAGATTAACACATTAACCCTTTGCACTCCGTTGTAGCAATATTTGCGACAACGGAGGTAGAGAACGAAATTAGCTGGAGTGCAAAGGGTTGATTATTGCATCAGCTACAGAAATGTCGTGATTGTACTAGTTACTTTCCAGTGATACGTCGATGATGGCTTTCCTTCTTAACTACATCAATTCGTCTCGTTAGTGAATTTTAAGACAATAGCAAACAGGGGATGGCGTACTCGAAAGTTAAAACCCGAAGGATCTCACGCTGCTTGACAAGGAAATCTTATGTAGCCTCCACACTATGACCAATTGTTCACCACTTCTTGATGGTGACCTTGGATGATGATTTGAGGGTTGCATCCACACACTGGGCCACTAAATAATCCGAGCGAGTGGATTCGTCCATAAGGTCTACTGCGCATTTTAGTTGCTCCTCTGGTTGCTTATATGTAGCTTCCACAATATGGCCAATTGTTCACCACTTCCTGATGGTGACCTTGATCGATGGTTCACGGGTTGCATCCACACGATGGGCCACTAAATGAGCCGAGTGCGTAGATTCATCCGTAGGGTCTACTGCGCACTTTAGTTGCGCATCTGACTGCCTTTGATCTTTGGAGAAAAACCACCTCCGAAGCCATCTCCTGCTATTTTATCGTCTGCCACCATCGACCTCGATAAGCCATACCTCCTCCAGACGGTGGTAATCGCATGTAGTGGACCATAGTGTGAAGGGACCTTGATATTTGGAAGAAAACCGATTCCGAAGCCATTCTCCGCCAAGGCCATTTTATCATCTGCCATCGTCAATCTCGATAAGCCATATCCCCTCCAGACGGTAGTAATGGCTTGCAGTGGACCATAGTGTAGAGGGACCTTGATATTTGGAAGAAAACCGATTCCGAAGCCATTCTCCGCCAAGGCCATTTTATCATCTGCCATCGTCAATCTCGATAAGCCATATCCCCTCCAGACGGTAGTAATGGCTTGCAGTGGACCATAGTGTGGAGGAGCCATTACAGAAGTCATCGTCTGTGTGATCAATGCTGCTGTTTTAATTATTATTGGCTGTCTAGGCATAGTGACGTCACAATCTACAAAATTACCACCTGCCTGAAGAATGATACCGGTCTCTCGGTCGAACTAGTGTTCAACGCCATTTGCAGCTATCCTTATAACAGAAAATTTAATCTAGAACATAATACAAAATTAGCTTAAACATTGAGTACGTATTAGTATATACCACAAATATATAATCTACAAAGAATGTTTAAAAATCCATACCTGAAATCTACAAAATTGATGATTTAAAAAACAAATTCAAATAGCAACTTAAAAGAGGAGTGAATAAAGTGAATCTAAGCAGAATTCTGTAAACTAGTTTTTTCTATCAAAGTTCATGCAGATCACTTCTTTCGCATTATCTCTACGGTGCCTGTCCTTCTTCCTGTGTCTATAATTTTCGGCTACAGCAAACATGCAACTGGACGAAATTTTCCTGAAAATTTTCTATTTCTGTCTCATTGATTTGCGAAATATAACTAGGAATAAGAATGAAAGAGGATATTTTATTATCAATTAACTTATAATTAAAATAATCATTACCACAAAATAAAATTCAATTATTACTAGTAACTAATTTTAAAACGAAAAGTTTTGAATTTTATAAGTACTTAAAACATTTCAGGTGCATTTCCAAGAGTCATGTACTTCCGAAATTTATCGGCAATTTGAATTGTAGAGTATAGAATAAATTTAGTTAAAACTAATGTATTTTAAACAGAAAAATTCTATCTTTTTATATTAAACGAAGTATTATGTATGTTTTGTAGAGAGAAAATTATATTTTAATTATCCTTTTTTCCTGACTGTATTTCGATCGGATGCTTATAGTAAATTCTAATAAGTTTTATTCTAAGGCTAAAGGGAATTTTATGAATAAAAATCGCCATATTATACTTAAAAGGAAAGCGCATGGAACATTTTTAATACTGTTTGTCAATGTTTAGACGGTGTAAAGGCATGATTCGTTCCTCAATAAGGGAAGAGACATAAATACCCGGGAAAATCGTTGGATGAGCAGATTTTGCTAAATTTGAGTTATCCATAGAAATCGCGGGATGAACAACAGAGGATTAAATTTTCGAGCAAATTGGTAAAATAAAGTAAATTAATTTTCAAAGTCCATTGTATCCTTAACTAATTTATCCTCGTAGAAAAAAAAGCCCACTATATTAGCGACGGATCCAGTTCAAAGATTCACAACTTAACTATTGCATCTACAGAAACGTCAAGATTATGCGGTATACTACTGGGTGATATGTCAACGGAAGCTTCCCTGCTTAACAACTAGCTCGGTCCGTCTCGTTAGTGCATTAATTTTGTAATCGATCCACTACATAAGTAAATCATTTGATTAAGGCTGAATTTTCTTTTTATACTTTACCCAAGGTCATTACTGGAGCATAGTAAAGCAAACAGTTTTTATCGTGTCTGAAGTTCTTTATCAGTTAAAGGAAATAAACCTTGTGGAAGTAATAGAAACAAGTTAGAAAACGTATCCCCCTTAAATTATATTATTATTCATATCAAAGTACAGAGTGTGTTCAATTATTTTTACAGCGAATTTAAAAAGATATATACATATACAAATATATATATATATATATATATATATACAAAAATAAGAACTTTATCTTCTAATATGTTTACTTTAGAGCCCTATTCTTTAACTATAATATTATATCTTGATTTAAAAGGTAACAGAGCATTCTTAAAGCATCAAAGCTGTTTTTGTCCCATTTTTTAGGGTTGCTTCTAAGGAGCTTGTTTTTAAAGTCCAAATGCACAGTAATCTATGAAACACACCAGGAGACTTGATTGGGATGCAATTAAAGGGAACAGCTTCAGTTTCGGTTTCATTTCCCATTTGTTCAAAAAATAGAGCAATAGATTTTGAGGTATGGCTTGTAGCATTATACTGATGGAACCTAATGCAGTGTAAATTGTTTGGATAAAGGTCAAGGTCAAGGTAATTGGTTTTTACGGAGTACCTAGCAGTGAAAAAGCACTACTTTAACTTCCGAACGATAAAAGATCAAAAACATAATTTGGATAAAGGGATAAAATTTCTTCTTTCAAAACACGCGTAAAAAGATATTTCTGGTAGTAATCAGAGTTAGTTTTAACATTTTTTTCTGCTTTCTCAAGCTTTCCGTTACAAGAGAATCCAGCGATAATCATGATATCTGTAACAGAATTTTCTTTGTTTTCTCTGATCCAATATTTTAAGAATTTTGCTCCCCTTTGATGGTGGTAAATAGTACTTTCTCTTTTGTAAGCAGATAAGTAAATCCAAGCCTCATCATTTACAAACTTATATTTCCATTTTTCACCAAGTAATTTTTACAATACGATCTGCACAGTCTTATGGTGAAGAACATGCTTTGGAATTAAGCTGCGAATATCATGTTTTTTGTGTTCAATAGATCCAAATTAGATTTTATAATTTTGTTTACAGTTCTTGCAGATATATTTAAAGAACTTTTGATAGCTTTTACAGGAGGAGGGGGGGGTATTTTAAACTATTAGATGTTATGTAACTTATTTTTTGTGTCAGATATTAAAACCACGCTTGTCCCTTTTTTACTAATCAAATAAGTGTATCTTTCTTTGGAAAGAACAAAAATATATCCTTCGATTCATTTTTCATTACCAATGACGTTTTAAAACACAGAATATTTTTAAAGCTTCAGAAGGTATTTAAACCCTATTACATTTTAATGTCAGTTGCATATTTATTATAACATTTAAAGTTTAATTCATGGAGAAAAAAGATAGTTTAAGTTTAAAAAAAATGAATTATCCATATAGAGAAGAAAAAACTTACCACGTGTTAAAGAAAGAGATGGATTACTTTAATAGCTTATCACTCTTAAGTTTTTCGTAGAATATTACATAAGAGATGACAAATATAGTTTACTTGAAAATCTGGTGATTTTTTTCTGAAAAATTTTATGAAATAAAAGATGTTAATAAAAATGTTATAAAAGAATATGAAATATTTTTATATCTAATCAAGTACACTATAATTTCTTTTAAAGGGGAACCCAACTTAGTTATGAAGTCGGGTTCTCTTTTATCAACATCTTCCTTCGTCTTTAGCTATGAAGCTGAATTTCCTAAAACTCTTAAAATATCAAAATATCTAATGAATGTATTTTCAGTTTTATAGATGATTAAAATATCTTGCTATGCTTGGGAAATTTTGAGATTAAAACAAAATTATGACAATTTTCGTTCCTACTAAACTTTTGCTTCTGAACTTTAAAAGTAAATTAATTTAGTCCAGTACAATAATTTAGTTAAAAAGTTAGTTGTTCATAATTTCTCCAAACTCAGTTAATTTTCAATTAAACTGAATACGGTAACTGTTTTTTGAATTTTCTTCGTGAATTATAAATTAACTATTATAACTACTAAGTAATAGTTTTCATTTAATATGAAATACAATCATAAAATCGGCATGTACATATATAAGTAGAACTAAGACTGAAGTTTAAGTGATAAATGTTAAGCATAAAATTCTTAGACAAAACAAATAGAATATATCAATATATACTATTAACCAGTTTAGTTTTTACCTCTGACTTATTTCAAAATCTACGTAATTTCTACAATCATTTTGGAAATATGAATATCAAATACAAATAAGTTAACATACAGGTTGGAAAGTATTTCATAAATGTTGCCTTTTAGATGTTTTACTGCTTCAAAATCATCAGTTTATTTTCCTTTAGATTTTTTGTTTTACCATTCTGGGTCTTCTTTTGTTATTCAAAATATAAAATAGAAAAATTTGTGTCTAGTATTTTTTATCAAAGGTGTTGGTGACAAATTACCAAGATAACTATGCCACCCAGTTTTACGCGAGTGCATGATCTATGAATGATGTCTATGCCCCATTTCGAAAAACTCTCTGAGAAGGGTTCACACCTATTGTCTAATCTTTAAGCGGGTAAAGAACTGCTTTTGACCTTGGAACCTTAAGCATCGACGAGACAGCAAGTTTAGCCGTTTAAAATGACCCAGTAAATCAGTGCTTTCGAACGAAAAGATACATTGTGTACAAAAAGAGAAAAGAAATATCAATGTAACCCTTCTGTCAGGATAAAAATGTCCATTTGCAATTCCACCCCATACCTCATGAGGCGATAAGCTACACCGGTACCTTATGGTCGCTCTTGGTGGTATCTGCTTTGTATGTATCCAAGTCTGAAGTGCTAAGTGGGTTCCTGCACTAAATTACTGAAGAATCTTATCGACTTGCCGCAGCGAGAGAGATTTATGTACTACCAGATCTCTGTTCACCTCAGGAAATCATTCTACTTCGGCGGAAGAGAATTAAAAGAGAAAAATTAACGAGCCTGCTTTTGACAGAATCGTTCGTGACTTTATTGACCACGTCTCCCGATAATTTTTGCACTTGCAGGTCATAAAATGTCTACTATTCCCTACCCGAAATATTTTTGTTTGAAAAGTTAAGGAGGCATAACAAATTTATTTGATAGCACATATATATATTTAAGCATAACATAAAAGGGTTTTTAAAGTCTGAATTTAAAATTGCATTAGATAAGTGAATTGTATAGTATCTAGCAACATCTGCTTTGAATTTATGAATTTAAAGTACCATTTTAGAGTCATTTAACCCACCTTATTTATGTCTCAACCATAAATTAAATGTTCATGTTTAACTTTTATATCTGCTAAATGGTTGCAGCTCTTTTTCAGTGATAAATATTGTAGGAAAAAGAAGTACATTTAAACCATTTGAATGTAACAGTGTTTAAATATAATTTTAAATATATCCTAATCATCTTAAAGACACATACAAATTTTGGAAGTACAATGTACGTACAAATTTTGAATTTAAAAAATAGGTAAAGCCATACGGCAGCTGTACATCTTAATGATATTTAGCAATGTAATATCAATAGAAAAAATGTATTTCATGTACAAAATAGCATTTCAACTTCTTATAATAAGATTACAAGTTAAAGTTGTAATACATATTTGTTGTTATCATTTTAATATCGCAGGAGAACTGGGCAGGGAAATTAAAACTAAATATCAATTTTAGTAATTTTAATGCTGGACAATAATGATACAAATTTATTTGTAGTTTTTAAGTTCCTACATATATTTTGTAAAATTTTAATAGATCATTTTATTATTCCATAGCTTATAAAGAGAAAAAAAGAAATATACCTATTTATTTAAATTTAAAAAACCTAAATAACTTTATTAAGATTGTATAGCTACGAGGTAAAAAGCAATTTGATTTTTATGTTTTAAAGTTTACTAAACAAACAAAATTTATTGAGTATGAATAAAAATGCTCAAAAGTCATTACATATATTTACAAATCAAATATGCTTTAAAATTAATTAAAATATTTTGTGTTGTCGTTTAAAGGCCGGGAACTTTAGAGACAGATTTCATTTAGAAATAACATTTAAAGACATGGAAATATACATAACATTTTGGTACATCTTGCGGGATTCAGGTTTTTAAAATATTCTACTCTTTTTGTAGTTTACAGCTACTTGCATATTTTTCGGGGGAATTTTCGCTTGTAATAGTTATAAAAAATAATGATATGTATATAGATATAATTTGTATTATATAATTAAACTGATAAAAAATAACTACTATAATAATTTCTATCATATTTTCTATGATGCTGAAGGCATTTTTGCAGTTGATTTAAAGTACTCAGAGTCACTTATAAAATGATCCATAGTAAAGTTAAAAAGTAGAAGTTTATGTTTATGTTTTGTGTAAAACTCTCTCTCTATTTGTATATCAAATATCCACATTCAAAAATTCGCTCTTGCTGCTGAATCTTAATACTTTTTGGAGGGTTATGTATAAACTACAGTATTAAACTTTCCATTTTTTTTAACTAAATCTTCATAGAAATTCCATGTGCTGTTGCACTTAAATAAATTATTTTACATTCAAAAATTTTTAACTATATATCTACTCCATTTTTCTGTAAGCTAAAACTCAAAATTATGTATATATATATATATATATATATATATATATATATATATATATATATATATATATATATATATATATATATGTATGTATATGTATATATATATATATATATATATATATATATATATATATATATATATATATATATATATATATATATATATATATATATATATATATATATATATATATATATATATAAATATATACATATATATATATATATATATATATATATATATATATATATATATACATATATATATACATACATATATATCTCATGATTTAAAAATAATAAGTCAATCTGAATAATTTTTAATTATTTTCAGTTTTTGTTTTTTTTAATTTATATATAACTTTTAGTTTGAATTAAATGTGTTTTTGATTTTATTCTGATTAAAAAAAATTATATATAAGTGAATTCTTCACTTTTAAGGAGTGCACAGTATTTAATTATTTTAAACTTTAAATTAGATAACGAATACTTAAAACTTATAATTTTAACTTTATCTATACATTTTAATTTTTTATATGTATTATAAATAAGAATATATAATTTATATTTTGATATCAGATATTCTATTTTTAATTCAAGTATAATTATATGAATTATAGTTATTTTAATTATATTTATAAGAATCAATTGAAATTTATTAACTTCTTAGGTCTTCTACTCCCTTAATGTAAACCGGCATAGAAAAATATACTTTCTTTACATTATTTGACCTTATTCTGTATCATATTTTTCTTACAACGCTTAGCTAAAACACCTGTGAGAGTCCCCATCAGAATTCCCGCTATATAGTTTGGGAAAAATCATCACCAATACCAACCACAAAAATAGGTGAAAAAAATCGACAATTTCCCGAAAATTCTCGAACCGCTGGCTTGGGCTGACCTGATAAAATTACCAGTTAAGCTAGTAGTTTGCAAACTAACGACCCCAAGGAGACTCTTTGATGTGGTAAGAAGGGAGATCGGAGACAAGGCAGGCACGTTTCAGCCAGACATTTCCAGGAAAATTTCGCAAAAAGCATTCTTCTGGCACAAACGGTCCAGGAAGTACAGAAAAATAAGATAAGGAGGTAGAAATAACACATCATCTTCTCCTTGGGAGCTTGTTCTTCACGCTTGTAATTATCAATATAATTGGAAAGCCTTCATGCGAAATGCCTGCTTCTCTCAACTCTATGTAGAACTACTTCGTGCAGTTCTTAATATCTGGGATGAAAACTAACACATTCAGCTAAGTGAGGGGAAGTTCACGGAGATAATAGAGTAATTTGATGACAGCGCTGCTAAATATTTGGCTTTTATATTATCTTTGATAAATGGGTTTAAAAAATATTTTCTTACGGTTGTTACACTGAAAACAAAAGAACTTCCTCAGCTATCGCTCCTTTTGATATTACTTACGTTATATTCTACTCCAACAAAACTAGATAAAAGAATTAATTTATCCATCTTTTCGCTAATTAAATTTGTAATTTTTTAATCTCCGCTATAACTACTAAACAAAAATTTATTTATATTTTAGTTTGTTAATTGAACTTGGTGGACTAATATCCTTTAATCTTTAAGATAGCCAATATAAGTTTAATAATTAAATCGTTATACCTATGATCTTTTCATTTGTTCTTTTCATAGCCTGTAAATAAAACTCAAACTCCCATACAGCCCAATATTTTTAAATATAAATCATATGCTGTAGTAAATAAATTATCTGAGTAGACGGCTATTATTCCTATAGTAAAATTTAGATAACCTTTTATGCATTATATGTTGCATTCACAGGAAATGTAAAATTGCTAGATACATTTCGGAGATCAATAATTAGCTCTACTTGTCTACTAATACAAAGAAAGGAATGAAAGTTATCAAGGTCAACTTTGCTCTACAAAGCGAATAATAGTTATTTTTTAAAAATTTCATTGGGGAAAAAATTATTAAATATTTAGGCCGTATAAATGCGAATATAATTAAGGACAATACGTTTGATTTTCCTCATCTAAAGAGAAATGTATTTTTCTCCATAAAAAGTTACTGGTTCATGCATTAAAAAAAATAAAGTTCGAAATATCTTTATGTGATACGAAATTTTTGAAATAGCATATAGAGATAATATCAGTATAAAGAGAAAGTAGTCAAGAGATGGATTGCTCGATATCTATGGTGAACGCATTGAAAGAAAAGAGAGAAAAATCCTTTAAACATTAAATGAGTAAATAAATCTAAGATCTGAAATTCATTCAGACATGAGTGGAATCCTTTCTGGCATTTCTCTATATCTTTGTTACAATGTTTCACCTTCCACTAAAAAGTAGATGCTTTCTTAAAAGGTCGTAATATGTTTCATAGATATTACAACTGTTCGTTTTTAATTATTTTACTTTTTAATAGCATTAAATGTATCCATAGGAATATACTCGATACCTTGCAGAAGAATGTAAAATCAGATTTATTTAAAAGAGAACAAAGTAATGGCTAATAGATTCTCGCACTCTTCAATGAAATTCTATGTTGCAACTAAAGAAGGTTTAATATGAATATAGAGTGTCAAGGCTTATATTGTCCATGATGTGACCAAAACTTTTGCATGGAAGTCTATGATATTTCCTAATTTGGCTAACCGACACGCTTTCATTGGTCTGAGAAAAGTATCATCTATCTCGACTAGGAGGAATTTTAAATGCATATCAGATGGACCAAGCACCCTCAGTACTTCAGCAACCTGCCATATTTCCTGGTAAGAAAAGTAGACAATGAATTGGAATATCCTCATGGCAGAATTCCTTCATCGCTTTTGACAGTTCGTGATGCTTTCCTTGTTCATCCCACCCTTCTTTTGTTTTAGATTGAGTGATAAGGTGCGTATTACCCACAAATGATGAACGTGATCAAGTGCTTACTCCACAGCACTGTGACCTTCGTTATAAGGGATGGAATTCGAGGCACAAACAGGACCTTTCACTGCCTGCTAATTAAAAGAGTTCAATCTGCTTCTGAGATAGATATTTTCATACGAGGAAAAGAATCAGAAATATAAGTATTTGTGGAATGGAAAACCAGCGGCCTGCAAATATTGTCCAGAGCATCGGTCGGCAAACTTTAGAAAATCAAGGACCAATACATATAGATTTTTTATTTGGCGGAGCACCAATTATGTGAATTTCAAAATAAAAAGGCAATAGATATATTTGTAGAATAATAATCAAAAACTTTTATTTTAATAATACAAAATGAACACATTAAAGTAAAAAAGTTATATCATAATTAAAAAAAAACTTTACTTATGCTTTACACATTTTTAGTATGATATACGTTCTTACTGACCACCTGTTGAAAATTATATGAAAAATTTCAATGTTTTCTCACTCAGTGATGGGTGTTCATTTTTTATAGAAAGCCAAAATTGATATATTGACAAAAAGGACTAAAATATAGCTTTAACAGTTTATAATAAATTAATAATTATTAGCAACTTACAATAAATAATCATCCTTTTTTTGTCAGAATTTTTCACTGGCCACTGGTGGTCCGTCAACCACCATTTGGCTACTGCTGGCGACTGCTGGCTACTCCAACGCTGAAAATGAGAGTGCCTTAAGTTCTACTTTTCAACATTTAGTTTATTTCAGTCAGCATGAAATGCACAGAAATAGAGTGAAAATTTAGATTTCTGGAAAGATAGAAATATAGTATTTAATACTTTAAAAGTATTAATGTCTAATATTGACTTAACAATTTCCTAATTTTGCCCGTAGGCTAAACAGATAAATTTTATTTTCCCATTTTAATTTTATTTTATATTTGCTTATACGAAAAATTAATCCACTGATTTTTCGTATATATATATATATATATATATATATATATATATATATATATATATATATATATATATATATATATATATATATATATATATATATATATATATATATATATTTTAATTTGAAAGAATTGTATCAGATTTTTCTTGTAGTCCAGTTAAAGTTTGGTGTATAAAATAACCGTAAACCACTATTTAGACCAGGTTTAAATTTTTGATAGTGAAAAAGAAACTATTACGCTGTTAATTAATAAAGTATTTATTTGTGTAATATATATATATCAAATGGAACTAGGATTTAATGAACTTATTATTATCAAGAAAGACTGTGTTCCATTCGCCTTAACACTGAATCGTTACACCCCTCCACACACACACACACACACACACACACACACACACACACATATATATATATATTATATATAGTGTGTGTGTGTGTGTGTGTGTGTGTGTGTGTGTGGAGGGGTGTAACAATTCAGTGTTAAAGCGAATGAAACACAGTCTTTCTTGATAATAATAAGTTCATTAAATCCTAGTTCCATTTGAAAGCAGCTTGCGCCATTTTCATTCTTTGTGGCTGAGCTAAGCGTAGAAAAAGTGTTGTCCATTTCCACGCTCTAACTGACTTTTATCTGTTTGAAAACCCATCAAACTTTCCAAAATGCTTCCACTTGACCGGATTATCCTAAAAGCTTACGCGAGCGGGGGTTTTTCATTTATTTTATTATTATAAAAGAGTTCCCTTTTAAAAATCGCTTATAACTCAAGTAATTTCTACATACTCCTTTTTTAGACCTGACATATATATATATATATATATATATATATATATATATATATATATATATGTGTATATATATACATATACTTATATATATAAATATTTATATATTCATATATATATATATCAATATATATACCTATATATAATATGTATATATATATATATATATATTATAATGAGAGAGTTAGAGAGAGATAAATAGACATATATATTTAAGGTGTTGCATGAAGCAACATGAAAATAATATGGTTGGATGTCCACAAATTTTGATTCTCTTCACTGTAAGTTTTTGGACAAATTTGAAAATTTCTCTAAATGAACTAATCTTCATTGAACGGAACAGACTTTCAATTGTTAGTTTGACCTTCTTAAAAAATGAGAGGAAAATATTTTATTTCTAAATTTTTATTTCTAAATTATCTGAAGATAATGTTTGAAGCATTTTTTGCGATATATAATTACTTTATTTTTTGAGATAATAAAAAACGAATATATGAAGTAGGATTAAAAAAAAGTTTAAGCTATCTGAAAAGGCTATTATACACCTATTGAGAAAACTGTTCCTGCTGTCTTGAATTCATATCATTTCAAATTAGATGGATTGCTCGATATCTATGGTGAACGTATTGAAAGAAAAGAGAGAAAAATCCTTTAAACATTAAATGAGTAAATAAATCTAAGATCTGTTCAGACATGAGTGGAATCCTTTCTCGCATTTCTCTATATCTTTGTTACCATGTTTCATCTTCCACTAAAAAGTAGATGCTTTCTTAAAAGGTCGTAATATGTTTCATAAATATTACAACTGTTCATATGCGACTTTTTAATTATTTTACTTTTTAATAGCATTAAATGTATCCATAGGAATATACTCGATACCTTGCAGAGGAATGTACAATCAGATGTATTTAAAAGAGAACAAAGTAATGGTTAATAGATTATCGCACTCTTCAATGGAATTTTATGTTGCAACTAAAGAAGGTTTAATATGAATATAGAGTGTCAAGGCTTATACTGTCCATGATGTGACCAAAACTTTTGGAAGTCTATGATATTTCCTAATTTGGCTAACCGACACGCTTTCATTGGTTTGAGAAAAGTATCATCTATCTCGACTAGGAGGAATTTTAAATGCATATCAGATGGACCAAGCACCCTCAGTACTTCAGCAACCTGCCATATTTCCAGGTAAGAAAAGTAGACAATGAATTGGAATATCCTCATGGCAGAATTCC
The DNA here is from genome assembly GCA_032207245.1 of Pardosa pseudoannulata. NCBI lineage: Eukaryota > Metazoa > Arthropoda > Arachnida > Araneae > Lycosidae > Pardosa > Pardosa pseudoannulata. The sequence continues at coordinate 73,763,214 of CM063498.1, forward strand.
TTCATCGCTTTTGACAGTTCGTGATGCTTTCCTTGTTCATCCCACCCTTCTTTTGTTTTAGATTGAGTGATAAGGTGCGTATTACCCACAAATGATGAACGTGATCAAGTGCTTACTCCACAGCACTGTGACCTTCGTTATAAGGTATGGAATTCGAGGCACAAACAGGACCTTTCACTACCTGCTAATTAAAAGAGTTCAATCTGCTTCTGAGATAGATATTTTCATACGAGGAAAAGAATCAGAAATATAAGTATCTGTGGAATGGAAAACCAGCGACCTGCAAATATATTCTAGAGCATCGGTCGGCAAACTTTAGAAAATCAAGGACCAATAGATATAGATTTTTTATTTGGCGGAGCACCAATGTGAATTTCAAAATAAAAAGGCAATAAATATATTTGTAGAATAATAATCAAAAACTTTTATTTTAATAATACAAAATGAACACATTAAAGTAAAAAAGTTATATCATAATTTAAAAAAAAAACTTTACTTATGCTTTACACATTTTTAGTATGATATACGTTCTTACTGACCACCTGTTGAAAATTATATGAAAAATTTCAATGTTTTCTCACTCAGTGATGGGTGTTCATTTTTATAGAAAGCCAAAATTGATATATTGACAAAAAGGACTAAAATATAGCTTTAACAGTTTATAATAAATAAATAATTATTAGCAACTTACAATAAATAATCATCCTTTTTTTGTCAGAATTTTTCACTGGCTACTGGTGGTCCGTCAACAACCATTTGGCTACTGCTGGCGACTGCTGGCTACTCCAACGCTGAAAATGAGAGTGCCTTAAGTTCTACTTTCCAACATTTAGTTTATTTCAGTCAGCATGAAATGTACAGAAATAGAGTGAAAATTTAGATTTCTGGAAAGATAGAAATATAGTATTTAATACTTTAAAAGTATCAATGTGGAATATTGACTTAAAAGTTTCCCAATTTTGCCCGTAAGCTAAACAGATAAACTTTATTTTCCCATTTTAATTTTATTTTATATTTTCTTATACGAAAAATTAACCCACTGATTTTTCGTATATATATATATATATATATATATATATATATATATATATATATATATATATATATATATATATATATATATATATATTAATTGAAAGGATTGTAACAGATTTTTCTTGTAGTCCAGTTAAAGTTTGGTGTATAAAATAACCGTAAACCACTATTTATACAAGGTTTAAATTTTTGATAGTGAACAAGAAACTATTACGTTGTTAATTAATAAAGTATTTATTTGTGTAATATATATATATATATATATATATATATGGAGGGGTGTAACGATTCAGTGTTAAGGCGAATGGAACACAGTCTTTCTTGATAATAATAAGTTCATTAAATCCTAGTTCCATTTGAAGGCAGCTTGCGCCATTTTCATTCTTTGTGGCTGAGCTAAGCGTAGAAAAGGTGTTGTCCATTTCCACGCTCTAACTGACTCTTATCTGTTTGAAAACCCATCAAACTTTCCAAAATGCTTCCACTTGACCGGATTATCCTAAAAGCTTACGCGAGCGGGGGTCTTTTTCATTTATTTTATTATTATAAAAGAGTTCCCTTTTAAAAATCGCTTATAACTCAAGTAATTTCTACATACTCCTTTTTTAGACCTGACATATATATATATATATATATATATATATATATATGTATATATATATATAATATATATATATATACATATACTTATATATAATTATTTATATATTTATATATATATCAATATATATACCTATATATAATATGTATATATATATATATATATATATATATATATATATATATATATTATAATGAGAGAGTTAGAGAGAGATAAATAGACATATATATAAGGTGTTGCATGAAGCAACATGAAAATAATATGGTTGGATGTCCACAAATTTTGATTCTCTTCACTGTAAGTTTTTGGACAAATTTGAAAATTTCTCTAAATGAACTAATATTGATTGAACGGAACAGACTTTCAATTGTTAGTTTGACCTTAAAAAATGAGAGGAAAATATTTTATTTCTAAATTATCTGAAGATAATGTTTGAAAAATTTTTTGCGACATATAATTACTTTAATTTTTGAGATAATAAAAAACGAATATATGAAGTAGGATTAAAAAAAAGTTTAAGCTATCTGAAAAGGCTATTATACACCTATTGAGAAAACTGTTCCTGCTGTCTTGAATTCATATCATTTCAAATTATATTTCTGGTTGCTTCTGGAGGGAATCCATGTTTTACGGTTTCTGTAGCTGATTATGGTAACACTATCACCTGAGAATGTTTTTATAAAATATGAATAGAAAAGAGAAATACAATTTACATAATTACGTTATTGTTTTAATTATTTTGCATTTTGTTATGTCAGTGCTGTCATATTTGAACTTATTACCTACCTTAACGATACAACTTTGAAGCAACCAGCTTTAAAATTTCATTATCTTTGTCCATACTCAGTATTAGAAATTTCTGATGCCACTTGGACAAATCAAGCGGGATTGAGCCATGCGCTGCTCGTATTAAAACAAAGGGGTGCACCTTTCGTTTTTAATGAGCACCGTTAAGGTGAAAGAACGACTTTGGTCAAGTCGTTCCTCGTAAATTTGAAGCAGGGACCAATCAGAAGATCCATAGGCTTGGCCTGCCACCCCCAGAGGTATTGATTGAAAACTTGGAAGACATTGTGACCACGAACATATGTTACGTGCCCCAATCACCTTTAAGGAACACGGAGGATCGGTATCAGAAGAATGAATTTTCCGATCTCAAATATCTTAATATGATAATTTCCAATTCTGAAGGACTATAAAAAAGGTTTTCAATTAACCTGTTATTAGATTTAGATGGATAGAAAAAAAGTCGTATTTGAGACGGACTTTATAACTTAGCATGAGACTATTCTTTTCACGTGGACTACCAAAAGTTTCTAACCTCAATTTAAGCATTCTTTGAGATTCTTTAATCCACGTTTTGAAAAGTATTTGTAACAAACTGCAGTGCAGAGGTTATGTTTTTTCCTAAAACATTAATGATATATATGTTATATTATTCTAAAGTTTTAGAGATTATTACATAATTTTCTATACTATATTCCCATGAAATAATTTTAAAATTAAAGATTTTATAGAAGTATATATAAGAAAGTTATAGAATCAACTCTATTACATCTAGAATTCATCACTAACAGATCATATAGTCATGAAGTTGTAACAATTTCTAATACTTGTTGTAGCTAGTAGAAAACTATACCTTTCAGAATATATTTATAGCAAATAGACTTTTAAATTTTGCAGAGTAAATGCTGTGTGCCCTTCCTCACAGTAAGAATACAGACTAGATTATCATTTGAGTACAATTTACTGTCATAACGAAGAAGGTAAAAAAATGAACTATGACCCTATCATGGTTCATTCCTCACTAAACATTATTTTTTACTCATTATGTTTCATGATCTTAGCACAAATTACTCTATACTCGGAGCAATACAGATCCTAAATTGAAAGTGATCGTTTTGGTGCTCTGTGGTTAACGTAAAAGATTCGCCGACATGATTCTTACCTCGACCTAAAACGTTCTCTAGGGCGTATCTTCGAATCATAAATCCAACTGACATTCGTAAAAGCTAATGAGAGTGAACAGGAATTAATATCAAAGATTCTCATCTGTAAAAAGAGACCTGCGAACTTCAGAGGCACACATATCTGCTGACAGGAGCCCCTTAATGGCCCACGGTCTAAATGCTTCTTGCCCCCAAATCATCCTTGGTACCGATTGTACCATGCCGCCCCTCTCCTGCCTGCATTGAACACTATTATAGCACTATACTGCCAAATTCGTGACCGTTCAACATCAATCGCTCAAGACGAACGTGCTAAAGACGAAACCCGCAGGGCGCAGTGGTTACTATTACCACAGTACCCCTCTTGAGAAAAAATAATCGTGTGTATATTGGCGGTAGAAAACGAATAGAATTGAAACTGCATGACCCTCGATGTCGGATGAGAAATGCGAGTATTTTGAATTGTTAACATGCCTTTATGGGGATGAATCTGTTTCTTGCCTCAAGAGAGCAAAAGATCTTCAATGACTGGTAATCACGTAGTAGGTCATCAAGAACGTTTCCATCGTGAGATAATTTCATCGGAATAGATTCGTGCCTATTTAAGAACGCTGAAGGTTACGAAAGATGCAAAATACCGTTCTAAGTGCTTCTTGTTCAATTATTTCACACCCGTCCCATCTATTTTGCAATTAATTTCCGTTTGCATTGGCAGGTTCCATCGGGTGTATTATGATAAATGTTTGAAACTAAGAAAAACCTAATCGTACTCGTCGTTTCGGAGCTGCAGATCAGAAGTTTACTGGATACATTTTGGATTATTGGATACGTCAAGATTTCCCTAAAAAACATAGTAATGCTAAATGCTGACCAAAGTTACTCTAACCATTGCGTTTTTTTCATTACCTGATTAATTAAATATTGCCTTGTCAGATAATGTCAGTTGTTACGCACGCACACACACACACACACATATATATATATATATGTATATGTATATATATATATGTATATGTATATATATATATATGTATACATATATGTATATATATATCTATATATATGTATATATATGTATATATATATATATATAAACATATATACACACACATATATATATATATATATATATATATATATAGATATATATATATATATATAGATAGATAGATAGATAGATAGATAGATAGATAGATATTGAATATGTGGAATTTTTTTGATGCAGTAATTCATGACAAAATAAACGTTGCAAGCGCTCTGAATTCAAAATATTTTCGTGCTAGAGAAGATGAAATAATCACTTATACTTTAACATACAAAATGATATACTTATAAATACAGATTCTAGATATTTATTTACAATTATCAGTAATTTAATCCAGTAAAGTGTCTTCACAACTTCTAATGAATTCCTCTGCTTATCAATTATTTAATACTTATTGAGACACATACCTCAATTTATTTGGATAAGCTGATCCGGAGTGTACGACTTACTGACAGCAAATAACTGAGTAACTGGCTGATTACTGGTTTGCTGCGTCTGGTATCTCAGTAGGGAGAAAATTTCGAAGAAGTTGTGAAATAAAGCTAAAAATTTTAAATTAAAAAATAGTTTTCGACTTGCAACATGAAAATGAAATTTTAATTGGATATACCACCTTGTCAGATAAGCCGCAGACATTAAATTCCCTTTTTTATATATAAACCAATGATATATCGCAATTAAAATATTAAAGTTAAATTTCAACATTTAAATAGGTATAAACCACAGCTTATCTACCCAAAATTAAGGAAGCTCAGAATTTTTCAAAGTTCAGATAAAAGTTTTACGCTTATCGAATCCTTTGTGAAATTAGCTTAAATATAAAACAGTTAACTCCTCGTCCTATATTTAAAACAGAGAAATGTACTAATTTACATTTACAGACCGCATTCAAGGTGAGTAAATCAGCTTTCATTCTTCTCACTGAAGGCTTGAAAGCAAAACTTGAAAATATTTTAAGATCACAAGACCAATAGAGTTATATGCACCTTAGTTAAATAAAATATCTTCGTTCTTGACCAATGTGAACTAAGCCCAATTTTTTTCCTTTTTTCTTTTGTGTGTGCGTGTGTGTGAAATAGAAGTTTAATAAATGTTAGATAAACGTTAAATAACTATATTCTTGAAATCAAGAACTAATGTGGTAGAAGTCAATATATTTTACCTCTTTGTTATATACATATGCTTTTTATACACACTTCTTATGAAAATATTAGAAATATGGAGAATGGGGTCATTTTCTGCCTTTTTAAAGCTCTCTCTTTTACTACACTAATTAGATATATCTCACAATATGTGACAAAACCAGAAGATATTAATGCTGTTGTTACTTAATCATTACCAGTGGTTATATATTTAGCTAAAGAAAACATTATTGAATATTTTGTATAAACATGAGTACCATGTTTTCTAGATCCCAGCAAACTAAATTATTTTAATAAAAAGAAATGTGTTCCATTTTTGCTATGCAAGAAAGGAATAACAGTTAATAAAAACTTCCCTTAGGTTAATAAGAGTACACTATACTAAGAGACACTATACTTGAAAGATAAATGTACTCAGCCTTCATTGGTCTTTACTTATATTCTTACTATTGTGTTATTCAAAGAAAAATATTTCTTAATATCTTTAATAATAAACAATTCTTTTAAATAAAAAAAAAATATTTTTACTGCGGGTAACAAAATATAATGTAGGATTTTTATATATTCACTAGACTATTCTTAAATGTAGAAATAAACAGACTATTTTATCCCTTTTCATCCTTGGTGGCGTCGATAAGCTTGCTGCTTTCCGATGTCTCGCAAATGTTTCATCGCACAGTTTTTGGGCGCCTGACAAAGTCGGTTCGTGACCCCTGAGAGGACAGAAAAAAAAGCAGCACGGGCCATTGTGATTGAGGACTGCAGAGGGAGAAAAGGCGGAGCAAAACAGAAGTCACGATTACCCCTTGGAACAGAAAGTAGGCAGTGTTCACACAAGTACCATTAATTGACCGTATAATGTCGCGAAGACGTAATTTGCGTCCATTTAGATCATTCTCCATAGAAGGAAACGGGCACTTTTTCAACGACTCATCGTATCATCATTTCGCTTCCATTGATTCAGAAATTAAGTGCAATAAAACCCTACTTTTGTATTTTTCTATCAAGAGACCACCGCAGTTAACGATTGAGGAGAAAGATTACATTTTTTTCATATAGTCTCTGATATAGTCAAGAAGCAGTCATTTACATATTCAGAAGAATCTAAGCCCATTGTTTTTCAAGCGGATGGAATTGGAAAACAGTGCATTCAGAGAAAACGATGGACGCGAAAAACAATTTAGAAATTCTATAAAATGTGTGAATATGAATAAATTACAACATTTAAAATAAGTACTGAACATTTAAAATATATAACTTATATTTAGACTCATTCTTAACATTAAAAAAAATATTTTGTAATTCAAAACTTTTCTGCAAGTCAATTGCAAAGAATGAGCATTCTATCACTTACACATGTACAAATACACTATAACTATCTCTACATGCATACATAAAATAATTTAATTTTGACAAACTTTATGCTCTTCAGAAAAAAAGGAATTCAGGTTTATTTTCACCTTTTTTCTCGTGATTTTGCTTCTAGTGTGTGCATAGGTCTCCCATTATTCCAACACCGTTAGTTGTTAGGTTAGTTCAACTGTATTGAAATCCTTAAAATTTTTGTCAATAAATTTTGCTTCAGTGATCCTAAAATAAGTCCTCATCATTAATCTCAACTTGGTTGTCGTCACTTGATTTTCTAAAATTGGCTTTAGAGAAACAGTTGCTAATTGTTTCTGCTTTAACCTTCAATTAATAAGCAACAATAAGGCTCATAGCTTGAAAAACGTTAAGTTTTATCTTTTTTTCTGTTTCATCGAACAAAAGCCACTCTACACTGTGTCACAGTATTTATATAGAAAACTGGTGTTGCACAAGCAGCCAATAATGTGCCCTAATATTACTGTATATCACAAAACTTGTTCCTCTAATTAATGATCTTAAATACGCTAAAATACTTAACTCTGATTTCTTGCTTGATGACAGATGTTGAAGATAATAATTATTGAAGTTTCATCATTAGTATAATATGTACATTTTCTGCCATTTTATGGTGCTCACTTTTTGTATCCTTTGCGGTAGGGAAGATTGTCTTGTGATAGCATTATGTTACCAGAATAAAAGAAGTTTATCCGTCGATAAAAATCTAACCCGCTTCTAGATAATGGCCTGGAATTTAAAGAGCACAATTACAAGTTTCTACAATAGTTTAGTACCCATTTTGTAATGACTACTTCTTGATTCAGAGTTCTCATAAGCTCAAGAAAGATATAGAATGGGTAAACTATGTAATAACAATATGTAGTAATGAGTCATTAATCATTTTTACGGGTGCCCTTCTATAATTCTTCATACAACTCTGCATGTATTCTATTCTTATAAGAAGACAGTAGGGAACACTGAACACAGTGGTCACACTTCTGAAATAGTCCAACATGCTATTAAAAGAATCATGTAAAAAATAGTCCCAATATTTTTCTGTGATCTGAGATAAAAAGATAAATCTATTGATAAGAGTTCATATCATATGTACATTTTCAAAATTTTTAGAGAAATTAGAGACTGTTCTAATGGGTTATTGACTGTTACGTCTCACACGAATATATTAAAAAAAAAAAATTTATGATTTGTAGAAAAAAATCTAATATTCTATAAATCTGGATTTTAAGAGCACAATTACAGATTCCTACACTAGTTTAGTTTTTAATTTATAATTGAACAATAAAGCACATAGTTAAAAACGTCAATTTTATCCTCTTTTTTGTTTCATCGAACAAAAGTCGTTGTACATTGTATCACAGTATTTATATAGAACTGGTGTTAACAACGACCAATAGTGTGAATATTACTGTAATTAAATAAAATTAAAAATTGCATTTACAGCAATAAAAGATTTTTAAAATGAAAAAAATTTGTTTATAATTTCTTTTTACAAAATGTTGAAGACAATAATCCTTAATTTAGAATGTTATCATTTGTCATAAATTGAACATCGATGCATATTGAAATATAGTTATTAATTTTCTTTCAGCCATGGAAGTAAGTTTGTATTGGTAAGAAGGTTTCAAGATTTGCCGAATAAAAAATATTTTTCCTTTAAATGCTTCCCGCTTCTAGATAAGGTCTGGAATTTAAAAAGCACAATTACAGCGTTCTACAAAAGGAAGAGACGAACCTGATTCAGCGAGTTTTAGCAAGAAAGTATCGAGGGTAAAAGTAATAAATATGAAATGTGACATTAAAACTGGTGCCTATGTTCTTCATCAACTCTGCGTATTCTATCAAAAAAGACACATGGAAAGAGAGGTCACACTTCTTAAACAATCAATATACAGAATCTTGTAAAAATAGTCCAGATATTTCTGTGATCTGAGATAAAAAGATAAATCTATTGATAAGAGTTCATATCATATGTACATTTTCAAAATTTTTAGAGAAATTAGAGACTGTTCTAATGGGTTATTGACTGTTACGTCTCACACGAATATATTAAAAAATTTGAGAATTCTCCAACTTTTGACTCTTTTCCTTGTTTATTACAATAGTTGCGAAATATTTTTGTGATTTGTAGCTTTAAACTCAAAACTACTAATATTCTATAAATCTTGTTAAGTATCCTTAATTAGAATACCTGTTATTTTTTTTATAAATTGTATTAATTTCAATAATTATATCCCTTAATTCAGTTAAGAAATCTGCGATGGTTTCAAACATCTTTATTTGTACATTATGGTAAAAACGAAATAATTATAACGATGTTAAAACGACTGTTCAAAGCTTTTGATGAGATTGTGTAATTAAATAAAAATTAAAAATTGCATTTACAGAATTAAAAGATAATTTTAAAATGAAAAAAATTTGTTTATAATATTCTATTTTACAAAATTGGCTTAATTTATATCCTTAATTTAGAATGTTATCATTTGTCATAAATTGAACATCGATGCATATTGAAATATAGTTATTAATTTTCTTTCAGCCATGGAAGTAAGTTTGTATTGGTAAGAAGGTTTCAAGATTGTGCCGACGACAAAAATATTTTTGGTTCCTTTAAATGCTTCCCGAGGCCACCAGAAGGTTAGTAACCTAAGATGCAGACACAACAGTGGAGAACCTATGCAGAGACCCGAAGCAAAATCCTGATAAAGGGAAGGAGGAGGACGAAAACGAACCTGAATCAGTGCCGAGTTTTAGCAATGGAGAACGTATGCACAGACCAGGAGAAAGATCATGAAAAAGGGGATGACGAAAACGAACCTAAATCAGTGCCTAGTTTCAATAATGGAGAACGTATTCACAGACCCGACACAAGATCATGGAAAAGAGGAGGACGAAAATGAATCTAAATCAGTAGCGAATTTCAATAATGGAGATCTTATGCATAGACACGATGCAACATCATGACAAATGGGAGGAGGAAATTGAATCTGAATCAGTACCCAGTTTATCTCAAGCAGAAAAAGGTGTGTTAAAGGAAAATAATTTATTTACGTGACACTGACAATGATATTTTTTTACAGAGGTAGAGGACGTATTAGACTATTGATTCTTGTAAAATTTGTCGATAACTTCTACAAAAAATGTATCATTTACAAAATATTCTTAAAATGTCAAGTATTTAAATATGAATCATATTTTATGAAATTTTAAATATTTTCAATTACAGTTGCATATAATTAATTGCTTTCTAGTCCTTTCATTTTTAAGAAATTTCACATGAATTTCCCGCATTCATATGTCTATCCACTTAATAAACGATAGATTGAGGTTCCACTGTATTTAGTTTTGTTAGTACAAGTAATATATTAAAAAATAAAATACAAATGAAAAAATTAAAAATATTTAAGAAATTCATTTACCCAAAATAACTTTTTTATGTAACCGTGTTTGAAAATAAGAACTTTAATTAAAAATAAAATGTTTCTAGTACTCTTTATAAAATCTGTAGCAAAAACCTGGATTAGATCGTCATTCATTGATCAAATTGCTTTGTTATAATTTAGTAAATATAACTTTAGTAAATATACTAAACAGTAAATATGATATTTAAAGATAAAGACCATTTTTCATCAATGATTACATTGAAAATAAAGTGGAGAATAATCAAAAAGAGAAGTTTGTTAATCTTAAAAGAAGTCGTTACATAAAAAAAAATGCATGGGTTAAAATAACGGACTATTGCATTGCCAAATAAAGGAAATAATTGCTGTGTGAAAACGTATTAGTTAAATAATTAATTAAAATGGAATTTCAAATTTAGGTATATTTTACTATGGCATGTTGAGTTGTGTGAAACGGTTACGTTTTAGTTTGATGAGCTGCCCCTAAGACAAAATCCTAGGTGAATGTATGGAGAGGAACTTATTTCAGGGGAGCTCTATTTTTCAATATGAGAAGCCAGGGTCAGTGGCTTCAGAAGAAATAAAGTCTCAAAACATTCAGGCTGGAAAGGGGAATTTGAAGATTTATCCTAATATTCCACAAATAGATGACATGCCATTAGAAAAAAAAATTACTTTTTTTCATTGCTTGTTGAACGTGAATGTTTGTTGTTTCAATGTGTTGAACGTCTTGTGAATGAACAAATGTTAGTTATTATGCATGAAAAATAAGACATCGTCTGAAAATAAGCTCTAGTTTGTATTTTGTAGAAAAATAATTAATGTTAGAACCAGGTCTTATTTTTGTGAAAATTTGGTACTATAAGCTAAATTATTTTAGCTAAATATCAAGTTGAAACTAAATATCTATTTTATTCTATAAACTTAATAATTTAAAGTTATCTAAGGTTTTAAAATTTAAACAAACTAAAACTTTTAATAAAGGAGAAATTAAAAATATTTAAGAATTTTCCATGACATAAAATAAAATATATTTATAGAATTAATATCCTTAATGATTAGTGTATAAAAGTATGTTTAACTTTAATTAAATATAAAATGTTTCTGATTTATGTACTTGTACTTCAAAATCTGTATTTCAAGTGCATGATTTCCGTTTTTTCATTTGTACATTTTTGTTATAATTTAGAAAAATATTGCTTAAATTAATGAAACTAAATAATTTTTTAGTTGTTTAACGAGAATTATCATATGCACATTAACTTTAAGGTGCAAAGTGCAAAGTTGAAGAAAATCACTGTAACGAGACTTTTGCCATATCCTGAAGACCCAGTTCTATTACTTCACCACTCAGACTAATCTAAGAGCATTTTCCTGTGTTGTTCTTGCTACTGACAAAAATTCGAATTCAACGAAACTGTGTTCTCTATGCTCCGTTAGATTCCAGAAGTAGGGAAGTAAGAAAAGAGATTTGATTGTTTTGGTTCCCAACGAATTTTTTGCAATCCATTATTTTAACACATGCATTTTTTCACTAAGTAACAATTACTTTTCTACTTTTTTGCAAGATGAATGTTAACGAGACAGGGATCTACTGCTTAAAAGCTGATTCCGAACGGCTACGAACATTCATGCCACAATAGGATTCGAACTCATGAACTAGGGTATCGAAGATCAGTGCTCTAACCATTCGGCCCCCATGAGGTAAAACGATTAGATAGTAGTGTACAAAATGTCACCTATGACTTTGGGTTATATTTGTTTCAAAACCTATCATGCAAAGATCACATATTTAACTTTCTTGATTCAAGATAACTCTGGGGAGTAAACGACACTGAAAATATCTGAGGGTTTTTTTAAAAAAAAAATTAATTTAAAGCTTGAATGTTTATTTGGGAGGGATTTCTTAATAATGATATAGCATAACTATGACGTTTTATTCAAATATATCGGCTCTGAAAGTTAAAGCATTTACTCCACTGAAATGGTTGTTTTTTTTTTTTGGCTGCGAACTATCTGGTTCACTCTCAATAATTTATTTATCGTCATACTCCTCTAGAGTTCTCTTGGCACAGTTTAGAATCACATTGAATTCAATGAGTCAATGATGTGGGCAACGCACCTTCCTCCGAAAAGACACATGTTCCTCATAAATAACAAACATTCACCTATGAATTTCCGTTCTTCCACATCCTTCTGCTGTAAGGAACTGGACTACACCCCATTGCAATTAATTCGATGCTTCCATTTTAGAAATGTTAAGATAAAATATATTTCACATTGCACTTTTATTTATAAACTACAAAATTATAAAATCTTTCTTGGCTGAAATTTCACAAAGCCTATTTGAGGTAACAGGCTTCGTTATTTATTGAATGCACCTTATATGTTTTGTTTCAGTTGCTTATATTCAGTAATGGAATAAAAAAATGATTTTTTGAAATTTTTTTAAAGAAGGGACATGGTATCATGCATCTTATACTTGATATTAAATTATCTCTAACGAATATAACAATATTGTGTTGTAAATTTATCTTTTCTTCACTGAAATAAAACTCTTAGCCAGAGAAGTGATATAAATAATCAAAAACTCTCACACAAGGAAGGGTTGGATTTCGAAGAAAGAAGACGTTTTTGCTGTGAAAATCTCGTTTCTCATGTTAGGATATTATTTAGAAGAATGTGTCTCTGCGGCTCGCGGTATTCATACACGAACTCCAAAATGACAACGCCCAAGGTAAAATGTGCGCATAAATTTTATGGAGAGATGTTCCTGGAAAAACGTCCGGCCAGTCTTGACGCAAAGAATTTCCTTACACTGTTTTCAAAGGGTGGAAAGAATGCACCCAATGGTTTATATTGTTTGAGGGGAATTTTCGTATATAAGTTTTAAAGACATCACTTGAAACATTTCTGAAGAAACTAGACTTTTGTAAAGTCTAAGTTGCATCTTCTGTGAGTATCAGATCAGTATAACACTTAAAACATCTGCGGGTATTTAAAAAGGAAAAGATAATTAAAATTCTAAATATCTGGAAATGAATGGTTTATATTGTTTGGGGGGGGATTTTCTTATATAAATTTTAAAGACATCACCTGAAACTTTTCTGGAGAAACGAGATTTTTGTAAAGTATACGTTGCATCTTGTGTGAGCGTCAGATCAGTACGATACTGAAAATATCTGCGGGTTTTTATAAAAGAAAAGATAGTTAAAATCCTAAATATCTAGAAGTGAATGGTTTATATTGTTTTTTTTTTTGGAGGGGGGATTTTCATATAAAAATTTTAAAGACATCACTTGAAACATTTCTGAAGAAACTAGATTTTTGTAAAGTCTAAGTTGCTTCTTTTGTGAGTATCAGATCAGTATAGCACCGATCCAAAAGGTAGAAAGTAAGCAAGATAAACTCTGTAAGTAATAGGAAATTGAATTTATAGAAGGATTAAATTTTTAAGATGCCGATCATTAAAAGGTAGGCAAGGTAAAAATCGTGACAACTGGTTGAGTTCTTGACTTTTATCTGTAATGAAACAAAAGATTAATACCATAAAAAGAAATAATAATTAGTAAGTACTGTTCATTATCTTATGAGGAGTCTTCAATGAAAAATACACGGTGAGATACACTTTCTGCTCCTCCAATAATAAAAATACACTTGATAATTTTTATATATATGTCAGTACAACATAATACGACACAATATATAACATTGGGGACAGGGGATGAAGTAATGAGAGCTACAGGGGAAGATTAACGTGAGATTACAAAGCGACACGTAGCCCATATAACTCTATATGGGCTATTATTTTGATTATCAGGCAGTTTGGCTATTATTTCATTAGGTAAATTATTGATACTATTATAAAAATTTTAGAAACTTTAACACAAGATTGTTTAAAACTTATCATATTAAAATCGAGTGTTATTACTTTATTGGATAAATATCGGTGGGCACCCCTAACACCCTTCATAAAGTGATTCTGTGCTCTTTTAATTATTAAATCTAGATTCGACTTCGCGGTAAACAACCAGACCAGGGCAGTGTATACAGCTGTAGGTAAAATTACAGTTTTATATAATAGAATTTTATTTTGGGGGAAATGGGGATTAAAAAAAAGTCGCCGAACCTTATATTTATTTATAGTCATTGTTAGGGGGAGCAAAAGAATGCTGTTGTTAGAACCCCAAATAACCTTGTTATTTATTACCTTAACCCCGTAATGCACAGCTTTTTTTAAAAAAGCCGGCCAAAAATATTAATTTTCTTTATATAAAAACACAATTTAGAACGTTGTCTTGCAAAACAAATTACAAAAATACAAAAATAATCAAAATTTTTATTGTAATTTTGGATTTTGATAACATTGAAGAAAATAGTCAAATATAGCTTACAATTCCATGTAAATATCAATAAAACGATTTTTTTTTTTTTTGCTTTCTCATTGTTATTTTCAATTCTCGATTGCATTCGAGTGTGAAAAATTATGGCAACATAAAGTACAACACCGCTCGAATTATCTCGAGTGTGCACAGTTTGGCCAGTTTAATGCGTTCGAGTTAACTCAATGCACGTTAAGGGGTTAATTATGACCTAACAGAAAAGACATTTCCTATCAGTTCTGGAGTCCGTGGGTATTAACTCCACAGAAGACATTTATGTTCGTAGCCTTTTGAAATTGCTTTTAAGCAGTAAGTCTTCGTTTCATCAGCTTTCATATAGAAAAAAAAATTTATATTGTGGATCACTTGCCTTTACTACACGGAGGGCTTGTTGACCATTTTATTATGGGAGTACCATACAGGCGGACAAATTTATTTAATATGAGAAGACAACAAAAACACACCGTAGCCTTACTCGAGAATCGCTCCCAAATACATCGGGTGAAAAAACGACACTCTAACCTACTATACAATACGGGCGGCAAAGCAGTATAACAAAAGAGTGGAGCATAAAGCTTGAAAACGAATCTAAATAAATACATTAATTTTAACAACATCAACCTTTAATAACATGCTTAAGTAGTTATAAAATTTATACGAAAAATATTCCTGTTTTATATGTAAAACTCTAAAATTAAATTATGTCATCTTAATAAGTTGAGGATTCCACCTATTACGTTTATGACTTATTACGAAAGCTAATTTGTACCAACTAGCCCTACCCTGCTGTGGTTTTTCAGACATTTTGACAAAACCAGCATGCGGTTTTTTAGTAATTAAAACACAAGATTGCTTTCAAATTTTGTAATGGCAAGTCTCCAAAAGAATTTTTTAATTATTGGGATAGCATTTTTGTTTACCAAGAATAGAAAGTATACTACGTTTAATGCTGTAAATGCATGTTACAAGCTTAAATGCATTTTTGAAGGCTGTGACTATTTTACTTTCTACTTTTTATGGAAATACTCTCTAGATAACGCAAAAGGAATTCAATTAAATATCTTTTTTTTCTAAAAAAATGTATGTTGAGAACAGAAGAAATACTATTGTTAAACTATTAAATACAAAGTTTTTATATTAAAAACAAGACTGTTAAACTATTAAAGGAAATAATTTAACAAAAACCATATTAATTACCTCTAATGTTTCCTAAATGTTTAATTAACTTAAATTACTTCTCAAAAAGTTTATAATTTTTCTATAACCATTTTAGTCTCTATTTTTAAAAAATTCGAACTTAATGCTATAAATATTCATAAAAGTGAAAGTTTATAACATGAATTCTTTTCTTTATTTTATAAGAAGAGAAATGGTATTATACTAAAAAGAAATATATCCATGTAATAAAAACAGGAAAAATCTTCAAGTAATTAATTTGAAAATTAAATGAGGAATCTGAAAAATTTTTCCCGACAAAAAAAAAAGAAAAAAAAAAAGTAAGTCGCCAGACGCTATGAGAATCTACACTATCTTAAAAGAAAATGATCTTCATAATTAAAAAAGAAAAAGTAGTTAACAGGCGATAGCTAATATTCATTTCATCAAAAATCGATCTTTTTCTCCTCGTCTGAACATCTTTTTAAAATTACTTCCTAAGGAAGTGTTCTTTCGTTAAATATCCTAGTTTTTTTTATCCATTAATTATTTCAAACCATTAACTTTGTCCTTGTATAATTACTTTCATTTTTACCTTGAAGCCTGATTTTTTTAAAGTATGGAAGTCGGTATTAAATATAATGTAAGCTTTAAAAGTAACACAAATGTTTCTTTCGTACTAATGTTATTTTAACTAAAATCACAAAAGTATCATAGATTTTATTGTATTTAAATGGTATCAAGAGGATTATAGCTTTAGCTTAAAAAATAGAAATTAATTTGTAAGTGAAATAAAGTTCTATATTTGTTTTTATAGTTTTTTTTTTAATTTTAAACGCATAACATCTTTAAATACCAATTTTTAATTTGACGAAACATAAAACAGTGAGTAAAATTTACTGAGTAACCCTGATTCGGAAGCCCAGTGGCGTTGAGGTAGCACTTCGTTCTTCACGACACAGGTCCTAGGTTCCATCCCCAAACTGGGCAAGGTTGATTCAGCTGTCATTCCTTTAAACTGAGGATCAAGCATGCTTGAGAACTAAGTACTTGGGGTTCCACGTAAGGTTGACCACCTAACCGGAGCATATGCTTCGCACCCCAGGGCCCTTTGTCTCGGAAACGGAGATTGGCACAGTAGACCCTGGCCCTCTAGAGGCTGTTGCTCCGAGGTGTTTATATAAGCGTCGAATCGACATGAAATTGTTATTTATGCCAAAAACTGTGTTAGTTCTTTAGAAAATGTTGTAATACAAAAATTACTGAAGATATACTAGTCATTAAAAAAAAGTTATACTAACAGTTTGTTTAATAATTATTTGCGGAACATATTTAATCCAGTTTGTGAGATTTATTTAATAATTTTCCCTACTTATATATTACCAATAGTATGTTAGCAATATAAAATATAGTACTCACTTTAAGCACCAGGATTTGATTTTTTTTATCTTATTGTTGGTATATTCGTTTATAGCTCTTCCTAATCACCTTTCTTTAGGATCTTCGGAGATCGGCGTTCAACTCTGGACCAAGCCCCTAATCCTAAAATTTCTATCAGTGAACATAAAAATGAAAACCAGAGAAAAAAAACCCTGCCATTTAAAGGTGGAGAGGGGTAAATAAACCTGAATCCGCGAGTTTATAATTCTGCAAACAACTAGAGAGTAAGAAGTTTAAGAACAAAAAGTACAATTTTTATGCGGCTGAGAAAATCCGAGTTCAGCTATAAATGACTTATGATATCGTTTCATTAACCAATCTGCGTGATTCTCAGAAATCAATCAGAAAACAGCTAGCTATTCTGATGGATATAGAGATGTTATAAGGTTAGATAAACACTTTTAGCTCCTTTAATTAGCATTGCTCCTCTCTCTATTTCCTTCAATTCTCCTTCCCTATTTTTCTCTCCCTCTCTCCTTTTCTCTATCCTCTCCCCATTTTTTTACTCACTTTTTGTCTCTACAATAAATATACAACAGAAAACAGCTAACTATTCTGGTGGATTGAAAAGTGTTCTAAGAATGGATAAAAGCCTTTATCTCTCAGCATTTTTTTAAACTGTTATTAATTAATATTGATACTCCATCTATCTATCTCTATTTCTAACTCCTCACTCCCTTCCCATTCCTCTCCTTCTTTTTTCTCCTTCATCTCCCCCTTTTTTACTCACTTATTTACTTCTTGTCTATGAAATCATAAGTATACATCAGAAAAAAGATAGCTGTTTTGATGAATTGAGATGTGTTTTAATGATGGATAAAAGCCTTTAGCTCTTAGTGTTATTAACACTGGTATTAAATAACATTGGTACTCTCTTTCTCTCTCACACTGCTTTTCTCCTTTCCCCATCTCTCTGTCTATAGCTCCTCTCCCCTCTTTTTTCTTTACTCCTATATTTCTTGTCTCTGTAATTATTAGTATACAACTATAACAAAAACTCAACTGCTAAAATTTGAAATACATTTTATTACTTCAATTGGCACACACTTTGTACTGGATTTTTTTCTTCCCTCGCTTCCAACTTTTCGAGTGTCTCTTATGCACTCTTATGCATAACGTTAAACCATTTTTTAAACTCCACTTTAAAAATAAACTCTTCATGCGTTTATAAAGCAATAAAAAATATACTGGAAGGATCATCAAAACTTTGAAAACTGCTCATACTGAAAACTACTCCAGCCGACATTAAAAATTTTCCAAGTAATATTTAGCCCGAAATCTAGAAAGAATAAAAACTAATTTTAAAATTTATGCAAAACTAACAGCCTATTTTATAAACACGCCAGAGTATCGCCTTTTCATGGAAAAGCATTAGAAAGATTTATCAGATTGATCAGATAGGGAAAAAATATCCGTTTCTAAATTAGCATCTACTGTCATTACAATTTCTTCGTTTGGTAATCTATGATAATTTTTCTAGACGTTTATTTCTTTCAGGTGTGTATACCCCACTTTCTCCAGGCGAAAGATTTACGATAATTTGAAAGTGAGTGGAAATTTTTTGAAAGTACTCCATCCGACATTAAAAATTTTCCAAGTAATATTTAGCCAGAAATCTAGGAAGAATAAAAACTAATTTTAAAATTTATGCAAAACTAACAGCCTATTTTATAAACACGTCAGAGTGTCGCCTTTTCATGGAAAAGCATTAGAAAGATTTATCAGATTGATCAGATAGGAAAAAAATATCCGTTTCTAAATTAGCATCTACTGTCATTACAATTTCTTCGTTTGGTAATCTATGATAATTTTTCTAGACGTTTATTTCTTTCAGGTGTGTATACCCCACCTTCTCCAGGCGAAAGATTTACGATAATTTGAAAGTGAGTGGAAATTCTTTGAAAGTAAAGCCATCAAGGGACAGCTATGGACGATTCACAATGCAGACACATAAATCGGCACTTGCGTAGATGGACCAAGGGGTTTATCTAGCTGAGCGACGACGCAATATTTCTCGGGAACTATCCATGGGAATACTCATAACTTGGGATGAAGAAACTCTTCATGAATAGGAAGGTTGGGAAGAAAAGACAAACAAAACTTTGAGAGAATAAATCTCGCTCACCATTCACACAAAAATGTTATCAGATAAACTGTTTGACTCTTTACAGCAAATATATTTTAAGAAACGTTTCCTTGTATTTTGTTAAATATACCTGACCTTCTGTGAACTTCTTGTATTCCATTAGAATTCAAGGGTGAAACAGGTATTAAAATAGATGCTACTAATCGGCTTGCAAATAGTAATCTATTTAAACAATTTCCGGCAACTAGAAGTACTTTTAAATAAACAGTATTTTAATGCAAATGTTTAGTTCAAAAGGTTATACTAAAAATACACTTTTTAATCAAAAGTATTCGATTAAAATGTTTTATAGCATGTTTTTGACAAATCTGAAGATACCTGTCCCATGGAAAACCAGAAATATAAGTAAAAGCCTGCATTTTTCAATAACAAAATTGGATAAACAGTCTTCAAATAACGAAGGTTTCCCAAATCCGAATCTGGTATAAGTCATTTATGTAATATGTTGTGTACTTAATACTGAATGAACATAATAATTGTAATTTAGTTATTAAATATTAATAGTGAATCTTCTCTTTTAGTGCCTATAAGTTTTGTTAAAATTAAAAACAAGTAATAATTTCGGCTCACTAACAGTTTGTCGCAAGTTTCTCAAAAGATTAATTGTTAACGTGTGACACTTTAGAAATACATTGTGACATATCATCGTATGTAAATCAAACATAGTTCCAATCAAACAAATATGTTATTGAAATGTTGTTCATACTAATTCAATTTAGATAGCTTAATGAACAAAAGGAATTGTAAAACATAGTAAAGCCTTCTTTTAAAATTTTTTTTTATTATTCGTTTTACATGGTTTTCTTAAAACTCAATCTCCTTTCAAAATCCAGTTTCTATATTTACGACCCAAATTTTATTGAATTTATAACTTGTTGAACCCATTTAGACCAAGAGTTTAAACTAGAGATCACCAATGATTATTTCTGTATTTATACTTTAATTTACCAGACAGTTTGAAAATTCCTATAGGTACTTTATTTTTTCTACCCTCTTTTGTGTTTGGTTTGTTTTTAAAGTACATGGGGATTAATGTTTATAACTATTAAATTAGCTTCTCTGAATAGTTCGTGAATGTTTACATCTGATGAGAAGTTTTTTTCATTAAAGTAAAACAACATTCTTACCATTATTTCCTTGTTAAACGTAAATCAATTGAGTGTGTTATAAGAATTCTTGTTAATATTGTTTAGCACTTCAAATACTGTTAAAGTCATATTCTGTTTAATTTATAAACTTCTTGTTAATATAATCATCAAATTGGAGAGTTACAAAATCAAATTAAATAAAAATTTTTTACAGACACACAATTTTTATCCAACAAATTAGAGACATAAAAACCAGAAATTGTTTTGAATTTTGGTAAATTGATTTGGTTGGGACGCTACAATCTACAGTTTTGTTACATGAAGTCTAATGAGAATTGGAGATCTATTTTTCAATGCCAATTCCGAAGAGCTAAGAAAGACATCACATTACTTGTTTGCCTATTGTTCATTCTGAATTTATATGGGATATATATATATATATATATATATATATATATATATATATATATATATATATATATATATATATATATATATATATATATATATGGGATATTATGTATTTCTATGGGAATGAGAAGCATTTCTACATTTTATGTCTATATTCCATGCATAACTATAAATGAATGTTATGTATAGTGTGAATCGATCTATCGTTCACACATTGATAGTTCAATTCATTTGGTCCCGATTTTATTCCCATAGAACAGTGATATTTTTTCCTGTATTTTCTTTTTAATTAAGTATTATTTTAAATACTTAATATTTGATAAAATGTTTAAATGCTTCCAATTATTTTGTAAATAACTAATTTAGTCATAGACGTACATCAGTGATTTTAATATTTGTTTCAAAAATATTATCGTTTGTCATTAGCTTTATTTGAATTTTTCTTTTGTGATGTGGCAACTTTTGAAAAGATAGAACAATAAGATTGGAGTATTGTAAGATAACGGAAAGCATATATATGAAATTAATAAAATAAATCTTATGGTGCCTCTTGTCGTGTTTCCATGAAACCTTCGATATCATGCAGTATTTGAATAAGAAAAAAAAAACACATTTTATAAGAAATCTACATCAATTTTCCCCTCATCTATCGTTTCCCCACACTCACCCTTTTACCATTTCCGTCCCATTAAAAACAATGGATAGAGGCTTCACAGCTTACAAAAGTCTATGTGAATACTTATAGTAATTTTATAAATTTAGGTGCCTATAACAATAAGTTTAATATTTTTCTTCTCTTATAATATATATATATATATATGTAATGAGACTGACTTCTCGATGGGGTGTTGCAGTCATGGCCATAAAAATGATACCGTTTCAGCTATAGACCTTTATTAAGACAACTTTGAAGGACGGGTTACCACTTCATCATAGGGACAAACTGAAGAGTCAGCTAGCATAAAGTTCTATTTACAAGACCATTAACACCTGGGTCAACATCTGTGGGAAAATATCTCTAGGAAAATCTGTAATGAGACTGACTTCTCGATGGGGTGTTGCAGTCATGGCCATAAAAATGATACCGTTTCAGCTATAGACCTTTATTAAGACAACTTTGAAGGACGGGTTCCCACTTCATCATAGGGACAAACTGAAGGGTCAGCTAGCATAAAGTTCTATTTACAAGACCATTAACACCTGGGTCAACATCTGTGGGAAAATATCTCTAGGAAAATCTGTCTCCGCTAGCGTGTATCTCCTTTTTATTTGGAAATTTCCTAAATTGTCCGCTAGGGCCATGTAGGTTTATAATTGGCCAGGCCCCTTCTCTGAGGGCGTAACCTGTAGCCCCAGTGGTCAATTTAGGTTAGGGGTTAAAAAGGGGAATGTAAAAAGACGCGGGAATTTTTACCCTTGATTTAAGTTTTGAAAACCCCTGAGAATTTTCCTTACATATATATATATATATATATATATATATATATATATATATATATATATATATATATATATATATATAATGAATGATATCTATGAATATTTAGAAATGCTCTCTACACTTAATTTTATAACTGATTTTTACTATGGTAAAATTACTCAAAGTATTATTTTTAATCCTGCTCTTTAAAATTATCTTTTCTTCAAACAATTATTTTCCCTTTATTTAATCTTTAATTGAAATATCAGTTTCATAAAACAAAAAATATCGAGCTTTAAAACTATCAAAAATCACAATAAAATGCTTAATTTATATCAAATATGGAAAACAGAAAGTTTTTTTAATTAAAACATATTGTATTCAATATTTTACATAATATTTTACGTAATAGATGATAAGGCATTTTTTCTTTTACTCATTTATCATTTATGGCATCAAAATATTATAGCATATAGTTTACTTTTTTGTGCCCTTTCTAATTTTAAAATCTCTTATATAATAATAGTCTAAATTATCTGTCCGTCTGTCTTCGAATTTACGAAGCGGTTGGACCTGGAATGGATAGAGGGATTCATATTAGATTCTTAATAAGTTAAGGCTAGCAAAATTCAAAGAGAGTAAAGTTTAAAGTTTATCTTCTCCTTAACTATCTATCCAATTCTAAAATAAATTTGTATAAATATGCTTCATATCACAGCAAAAAATACTGTCGTCTTTAAAACGTTCGAAATCCACCCCTTCCTCCCTTTTCTAGCATTTAATACCATAATTTGAAATCCTGTTTTCCACGGTGAAGAGCAGGCGATTAAATTTATCAATTTATCACATAATAGATAGGTAAAAAAAAATTTTTTTTAACATTATGACGTCATTTCTTTAACCATTTCATTTAAACATTCCTTTTTTCAAATTATTTAAATGTCGTCTGAATTATTTTCATACATTTTATCATTGAACTTATATATTAAGTAAATAATTATTTTTCATATTTGGTTTAAATAATATATTAGGTACATATGTGATAATTTTAAATTTAATTGTTGATTATTTTTGTTGCAATGAAAATTCTATCATCGGTATTAACAACAAATTCTATCTACCTCCAGGGTGTAGTGCAAATGATAGTGCATTCCTTTACTTCCATTAATTACTGTGGCAAAAAAAAATGGGGAAGAACTTAACGATAATTTCGACGTAGCTAAGAAAACTTTGAATTATCTTTCTAAATAAATTAAACGTTATTCGAAACTGCCTTCACAGTATCGGGAGACTTATATTAGTATGAAGATAATAAACAAATTATTGAGCCGTGTACCAGATAACTCTCAGCCAAAAAACAAACAATTTTCTTACTTGCCTGATAGATTGCAATTCTGGAAAATTAAAAATTTTAAGACACGTCATATGATGGGCTATATGCTAGTTAAAAAAATAAATATCCAACCGTTGTGTTCGGTGCTATTTCTATATTTAAAAAATCCCTAGTAAAATATCAAATTTTTGGCTTATTTAAAATTTTGGTTAAAAATATATTTGTCCCAAAACTTCATTTTTATCTTGAGTAAAGGGGGAAAGGGATTGTCAGCATTTTGTCACAATGGTCGTGCTCTTTTGAAGACAAATATCTTTCCCGTGCACGCCCAAGATTTCGCCCTGTGATGTCTCCGTTACACGTTTTCCCTCCGCTAAGCGGAATTGTCTACCTTTCCCCCTGTCAGTGTAATCTTGCTGTAGATCTGCAGGTAGGACTGTGGCAGATCCATTGAATCGGGACAGGGCGTCATGCTTGCCATCTCTAGCAGACCGAGATTTATGCTAATTCCCCGACGGATACTTTCTTCGAAAACCCCGTTAAAAGAAGGGAAAAAAAGGAAGATTCATGCTGAGTTTCTTCGAATAATGCAAGAGCATAAATCCTTGGTTGGGTTGACGGGCAAGGATTGTTCCTCTGAGGGCGTCAGTTTCCGAGCGTTGCGTGTGTTTGAAAAGAATTCGGCAGCTTGAAACGCATATCTCTAGTTATTCTCTCTTAAAACCAGGACATTCAAATGTCTGGCATCAAAAGCACTTTTAGTGGATATTTTAATGTATTTCTAATAAATCTCTTGCTGTATTTTGGAAATTATGTCTTAAATTGAGCATAAAAAATTGAAAGCAATTTTAAAAAGTACGTGAAAATCGAAGAAATTTTTGTGCAGGTGTTGCGCTGAAAAGATTCAGAAAAACTCTTTAATGTAACTGTAACGTAAGAGGACTAAAAACCCTTACTCTTTCTTCGAAGATACACAGAAAATAGGGCATGTTGTACCAGCAGAATTGTGGAAAGGGTTATTCTGAAGCTCCTTTAATTTCAGAAGGGTTCAAATTTTAAAAATTGATTACAAGATTGCCTTAAGAATAAAAAGGTTAAAAAGAAGAGTTATTTTCAAAGTATTATATATTTATACAGTCATAAGCATTATCTTTAACAAGTCTCTTGCTGTATTTTGGAAATCGTATCTTAAATTGAACATAAAAAATTGAAAGTATTTTTTTAAAAAATACATGAAAATCGAAGAAATTTTTGTGGGGTGTTTCGTTTAAAAGGTTCAGAAAACTCTTTAATGTAACTGTAACGTAAGAAAACTAATATCTCTTACTCTTTCTTCGAAGATACACAGAAAATAGGACTTTTTGTAACAGCAGAATTGTGGAAAGGATTATTCTGAAGCCCCTTTAATTTCAAAGGGGTTCAAATTTTAAATATTGATTACAAGATTCTCTTAAGACTAAAAAGAGTAAAAAGAGGAGTTATTTTAAAAGTATTATATATTTATCTAGTCATAAGCATTATCTTTAACAAGTCTCTTGATGTGTTTTGGAAATCATATCTTAAATTGAACATAAAAAATTGAAAGTATTTTTTAAAAAAATACATGAAAATCTAAGAAATTTTTGTGAGGTGCTTCGTTTAAAAAGTTCAGAAAAATTCTTTAATATAACTGTAATGTAAGATGATGAAAATCACCTACTCTTTCTTCGAAGATAGACAGAAAAAAGGCATGTTTTAACACCAGAATTGTGAAAAGGGTTATTCTGACGCCCTGTGAATTTCAAAGGGGTTCAAATTTGATAAATTGATTACAAGATTCTCTTAAGACTAAAATAGGTTAAAAGAAAAATTTTTTTTCAAAGGACTGTTAATGTATCCAGTCATAAGCATTATCCTTACATTACAAGTATTCTCTACGTAGCTCTATAAGTACTTTATTACATATATGACCGTTCATTAAATTCATGTAAAGCTCCCCAGTTTTCATGCTGCAAATTCTTGAAATTAAATTAGTATTTAAAATTTTTCGTTTCAAAGTCTTTCATATATTAGAGGCTATCGAACTTTTAATACTTTATGATCACATTATAACACAAATTATTTTTAAAAGTCAGAATAATTAAAGACAAAACAGAAAATCATAACGGCAAAATTTAAAGTATTCAGTTTTAAAATTAGTTTTATTACTTTTTCGACTGATAAAAAGTACATACTTTTCAGAAGTTTGTATCGTGAAGTTCATATCAGAGTTTTTATTTTTTATCATTGTATATTGTGTGAAAAAGGTCATATCATAAATTAAAAAATACACTACATCTGCAAACATC
The DNA here is from genome assembly GCA_032207245.1 of Pardosa pseudoannulata. Taxonomy (NCBI): domain Eukaryota; kingdom Metazoa; phylum Arthropoda; class Arachnida; order Araneae; family Lycosidae; genus Pardosa; species Pardosa pseudoannulata. Next base: position 73,789,472 of record CM063498.1, read on the forward strand.
AGCAAATTAATATTTTTCATCATATAGAATGTAGATTTCAATCAAAAATGGATGTGCACAGATAAATGTTACTATAGTCTTGAATAATTTTTTTATTATTTTCAAAGAATTTATTTCTATATTACAGTTATGTCCAATAGCTTAAATATACATTATACTGAAATTTCTCGCTTATACATTGAGTGCTGATTGTAAACAAAAGAATTTGTGTGCACATCTAGATGTTATAACAGTCCATATTACAATATCTTGTAATAAGTAATAATAATGATATCAACTGATTGTTTATAATGTAAAAAAATATGGAAATTACTTTACGGATGTTTTCTTGTATTATAAATTTATTACCGAGAATGTCTTAATCTCTTTTAGAATTTAGTTTTCTCAAAAAGTACTCTGTAACTATGGCTTCGTTATAATGTGTGTGTTGTAAATATTTTGAATCTCCCAAGAGGTTTGATTGCAAATTTACAATAGAAAATTTTCTAACGTCAAATGCGTTGATGCAAAGAAATATTAGGCGAAGTTTGACTTATTGTAAAAAGATTTTTAATAAGGACTCAATAAAGTCATAATAGCTGAAGGGATACTTCTGTTCACCTTGGCTTTGGCAGCCGGAAACACTTTATGGGCTGAGTGTGGTTTTCCAGTCCTAAATACAAAATTAGTACTTCTCATGGCTTAAAGTTTTTCAGTTATGCGAGATACATACATACGTACCTACAGACGTCAAAACAAAACTAAATGTTCTCAGAGATGGATAAAATTAATACATAAAAATTTCAGAATTAAAATTTTCTAGTACTTAAGTGCAGAGATGACACTGAAACTTATCGAAATTGATTCAAGCATAGTTAAAATGAGTATTTTCTTTGAAATCTGAACTCTGAAATTTTTCGAGAATACAATACTTATTGTAATTTGTAGAATAAAGTAAAGAGTATAAAGTAAATGTGACGAAGCATCATGCTGTGATTGTTCAGTTCTTGATGTATCAAAAAGAAATCGAACTAAGGACTTCGCAGAGAACGTTCCTATCGTGCAGTAACAAAATTCTTGAACAACCCAGAAACTATCTGAGCACTCAATAAAAATTAGGTGGGATAAATAAAATTTATTATTTAATTTAATGTAGTTTTTGCTACTATTATTATGTGACATATTAAAATATACAATTTCTACTATTATGGGACAGAAGGCGTATTTGTTTATTCCCTGGAATAATTTTGAATTACAACAAAAATTAGGTAATAGGGAACTAGACCTTCATGCATGAAAGGAGATTTATAATTTCGTTCATTAATGTGGTGTAATTATTCTAATAATTATGTTCAGCATTATATGTCAATACATAATTGTCATGATATTCGAGGCGAAAATTTCATCATTTAACAGTTGTTTAGCCCAAATTAGTAGACCACAACTTGCTTATTATTTGAAGATCTTTTGAAGTTGCCATTCACGTCTTTTTACTGTCACTGTTTATACTTCGGGGTATGCCTATTTTGTAAACTGAAACTCTTCTGCTACGTTCAAAGAATTCCAGAAATAAGGTGATACATTTCGATACGTTGCATAAACTTTATAATTTTACTTCTACCAGGCAGAAATAATATTTGAATAACATTTGAAACTACCATACCAATATCAAGAGTAGTTGGGTAACATTGTTCGCAAGCCCTAAAAAGAAAGATCACTGCATTTGTGCTTATTCCCTATATAATAATAGCGTAAGTTATCTGTCCGTCTGTTCTCGTTTTTATGAAGAGCTTGTACCTAGAATGGATAGAGGCATCCATATTGGATTCTTGCTGAGTTAGGGTTAGTAACGTTCGAAATCGACTTCTTCCCCCCTTTTATAGCATTTCATGCCATTATTTTAAGTCTTATTTTCCCCGGTTAAGAACAGGTGATTAAATTTATGAATTTATCATATAATAAATAGCTAAAAACTACACTTTTTAGCATTATGACGTCATTGTTTAATCATCTCATTTAATCATTTCTTATTTTAAATTACTTAAATATTGTCTGCATTATTTTGTATACGTTTTATCACTGAATTTAGATATTACGTAAATAATTTTCTTTTATATTTGGCTTAAATAATAGATTAGGTACATATGTGATAATTTTAAATTTTATCTTCGATTATATTTTGTTGCAATGAAAATTTTATCACCGGTATTTACAACAAATTCTATCTACCTCCAAGGTGTAGTGGAAATGATAGTACCATTCCTTTATTTCCATTAATTACTGTGGACAAAAATGGAAGAACTTAACAATAATTTCGACGTAGCTAAGAAGACTTTGAATTATCTTTCTAAATGGATTCAACGTAATTCTAAATTGCATTCACAGCATCGGGAGACTTTAGGAGCGTGATTATTTAGGAAATTATTGAGCGTGTACCAGATAATTCTCAGCCAAAAAACAAACCATTTTTTTTACCAGCTTCATAGGGTACTTTACAATTCTGGAAAATTAAAAGTTTTACTGATCTCGTCATATGACGGGCAATATGCTAGTTTTTTATAAGAAGTAATGTTGCTTATCTATATTTTTCAGCTACGGTAAAACATCCGACATACCTGCTACTTAGAATGAGTGAATGGCAAAATCTAAAGGAGTCTATGTGCTTAAGAGTTGTAGCTGTGTCTTTTAAGAAAGTTGTGGGAGGTCCATTAAGGTGATAACAAGGTCTACTAAGTAGCCTCTTGCATATATATGTATATAGGATTTACTTCACCAAGGATAGTTGTTCTCCGGAGATGACTTCTTTATTACTAAATTACTGTAACTACGTATTGCCGTATCACATTTTCTCTGTTTTTTACTAAATAAATTAACAGAATAGACAGCGAAATAAGGTGGATACGTAACAGCGAAAGGCATTCAGAACAAAGTAATTGCACCATCTCCGTGAGAGAGTTCAGAGAGAGTACCACAATTAATTAATTGCATCGCCTCCTGTTTGACCTTTTCACCCGCACCTGCCTCGTTCATCCATTCAGAATTTCTTTCTTTCTGATCTATTCCTCCGCCTGCTTGTGGCGAAATTGTAAATTTTACCTTATTTTTGCGATAGTCTTGATTCTGAAGTTACATTTTTGTCTTTAAAAAATGAAAGAATGAAATTTTCTTCTGTAGTAAACCAATGTTTTGGAATCTTCTAATTTAGGACAGGAATCTAGAAAGTTGCATTCAATTATTAATCACTGATAGATCGATTAATTCTTTTAGCTTAATTAAAAAATAATTTCAAGGAATAAATAATCTCTAAAATAAAGGCAAAGTGCAAGACTTTTTTCTTTTCCGAACCACAAATTATACTGCACATTTATGATTTTGTCATAAGATCATTCACAATTTATTAACTATATCCCCACCTTCTCTGTAGAAATTGTAATTTTACCTTAGTGAATCTTTGGTCTCAATGTTACGTTTTTACTCTTAGAAAACAAGAGAAAAAAATTCTCTGTAGTAGATTCTCTGTATTCTCTGTTGTCTGTACCTTCTCTGTAGAAATTGTAATTTTACCTTAGTGAGTCTTTGATCTCAATGTTACGTTTTTGCTCTTAGAAAATAAGAGAAAATAATTCTCTAGAAAATTCTCTGTAGTAAATTCTCTGTATTCTCTGTTGTCTGTACCTTCTCTGTAGAAATTGAATTTTACCTTAGTGAGTCTTTGATCTCAATGTTACGTTTTTGCTCTTAGAAAATAAGAGAAAAAATTCTTAAGTGGTAGACAAGTGTTTTGGAACCTTATTTTTACAGGAAGTTGATTCACAATCATCACTTATTAGTAGATCGAATATTTTTCTCACTTAATGAATAAATAGTTTTATGGGATAATAAAAACCTAACATAAATGCAAAATATACAATTGTTTCGATTCTGTTAAGACTGTATGCTTATTTTATCATAGGATCATTAAGAATTTATCATTTATATCTCCACCTTTTCAGGTAAAACTGTAATTATATTTTACCTGTATTTATATTTTTACTGCGTCTTTGATGTCAATGTTACATCTTTTGCTCTTAGAAAATAAGAGAAAAAAGTTCTTCAGTAGTAGACGAGTGTATTAAAACCTCAATTTTCGAGAAGTTGCATTCAGTTATTAATCATATGTATATGGATGAATTTTGTTTTCATTCAATGAAAAAAATAATTTTATTGGATAATGAAATCCCAGCATGTAGGCAAAATATACAATTGTCTCGATTCCGAAGCACACATAAAATTAGTACTCTTGATATTATCACTTGATATAGAATTTCTTTTTAATTTTTATTTCCACTTTCTCAATAAATTGTTGATTATAGCTAATTTTGTTGAGCTTTTGATCTCAATGTTACATTTTTTTTATTCTTAAAAAATAAGAGAACAAAAATATTTCAGTAGTGAATGCGTTGGAATCTTATTTTTGAGGAAGTTTCATTCTGTTTTCAATCATTAGTATATCGATTAATTTTGTTTTCATTTAATGAAAAAAAACTTTTTTGATAATGTAGCCTCAGAATCTAGGCAAAATATACAATTGTTTGGATTCCGAACCACACATAAAAGCTGTAAGCTTGATATTATCCCATGATATAGAATTTCTTTATGATCTTTACTTCCGCTTTCTCAATAAATTGTAAATTCTAACTTCTTTTGTTGAATTCTTGATTTCAATGTTACATTTGTTTTGTTCTTAAAAAAATAGATAGAACAGAAATATTTCAGTAGTATGTGTTTTGGAATTTTACTTTTCAGGAAGTTCCATTCTGTTTTCAATCATTAATATATTAATTTTGTTTTCATTTAATGAAAAAATAATTTTATTGGTTAATGAAGCTGAACAAATGGCAAAATATACAATTGTCTGGATTCCGAACCACACATAAACGATGTACGTATGATACAGAATGATATAGAATTCACATGATATAGAATTACTTTATGATATTTACTAACGCTTTCTCAATAAATTGTGAATTCTAAATTATTTTGTTCAATTCTTGATATCCATGTTACATTTTTTTTTGTTCTTAAAAAATGAGAGAACAAAAATATTTCAGTAGTGAGAGCTTTAGAATCTAATTTTTCAGGAAGTTCCATTCTGTTTTCAATCATTAATATATCGATTAATTTTGTTTTCATTTAATGAAAAAAAAATAATTTTTTGGATAAGGAAGATAAGCATGTAAGCAAAATATACAATTCTCTGGATTCTGAACCACACATAAAAGCTGTACGTTTGATATAGAATGATATAGAATTCCCATGATATAGAATTTCTTTATGATCTTTACTTCCGCTTTCTCAATAAATTGTAAATTCTAACTTCTTTTGTTGAATTCTTGATTTCAATGTTACATTTTTTTTGTTCTTAAAAAAATAGATAGAATAGAAATATTTCAGTAGTAAGTGTTTTGGAATCTTATTTTTCAGGAAGTTCCATTATGTTATCAATCATTAGTATAATGATTAATTTTATTTTCATTCAATGAAAAAATAATTTTATTGGATAATAAAACCTTAACATGTAGGCAAAATTTACAATTGTCTGGATTTCGAACCACACACAAAATCTGTACGTTTGATATAGAATGATATAGAATTCACATGATATAGAATTTATTTATGATCTTTACTTCCGCTTTCTCAATAAATTGTAAATTCTAACTTCTTTTGTTGAATTCATGATTTCAATGTTACATTTGTTTTTGTTCTTAAAAGTGATACAACAAAAATATTTCAGTAGTGATTGTTTTGGAATATTATTTTAGAGAAAGTTCAATTCTGTTATCAATCATTAGTATATCGATTAATTTGTTTTCATTTAATGAAAAAAATAATTTTATTGGATAATGAAGCTGAACATGTAGGCAAAATATACAATTGTCTGGATTCCAAACCACACATAAAAGCTGTACGTCTGATATAGAATGATATAGAATTTCTGTATGATCTTTACTTCCGCTTTCTCAATAAATTGTAGATTCTAACTTATTTTGTTGAATTCTTGATATCCATGTTACATTTTTTCTCTTAAAAATGAGAGAACAAAAATATTTCTGTAGTATGAGTTTTGGAACCTTATTTTTCAGGAAGGTCCATTCTGTTAGAAATCATTAGTATATCGATTAATTTTGTTTTCATTTAATGAAAAAATAGTTTTATTGGATATTGAAGCTGAACATGTAGACAAAATATACAATTGTCTGGATTCTAAACCACACATAAAAGCTGTACGTTTGATATAGAATGATATAGAATTCCCATGATATAGAATTTCTTTATGATCTTTACTTCCGCTTTCTCAATAAATTGTAAATTCTAACTTATTTTGTTGAATTCTTGATATCCATGTTATATTTTTTGTTCTTAAAAATGAGAGAACAAAAATATTTCAGTAGTAAGAGTTTTGGAATCTTATTTTTCAGAAAGTTCCTTTCTGTTATCAATCATTAGTGTATCGATTATGTTTTCATTTAATAAAAAAATAATTTTATTAGATAATGAAATCCCAACGTGCAGGTAAATTATACATTTCTTTCTATTCCGAACCACAAATTAATCCTGTACATTTGATTTTATTATACGATACAGAACATTTTTATGATATGTATTTCCACCTTCTCAGTGAAGTCATAAACTCTACATTGCTTTTGCTGCACCCTTGATCTCAAAATTACATTTTTACTTCTAAAAGCATGATAGAGCGAAATTCTTCCGTAAGGGACAAATGTTTTGGATTCTTATTTTCCCGGAAGTTACATTCAGTTATTAAACATCAGCTGGTCGATTAATTTTATTTTTGCTTAATTGAAATTTAACTTTATATGTTTTTATCCATCATTATTCAAGCTAGGGCTCACACTCTGAAACGGGAATAATGCTATGCATATGCGTGGGTTTAATTGAATAAAATGGAATAGTCGTTAATCGTCAAGTACGTATCGTTCTTAATTACAGGCTATCACGGTTCACTGTACAGAGAATAAAGAATATTAAGTAAGCCCAATCCCATGTTGCACGCCAATTTATTAATTGATAGTGTCGCATGCGAATATAAATATTTCATTTACATAATAACTGAAAGCTGATATGATTATTTAAATGGAGAAATAAAGAACTAGAAAAAAACACACGATTTGGGATTGCCGCGCGTGTTTATGATAGGTCATAAAAGACTTAGGGAAATAAATATCTTCTAAATCGAAGGAGCTAATAATAACTTTAATTAAGAAATGGTAATCATATATAGATATAAAATTAGTCTATAAATACAATTAATTATGATAATTTCAAAATAATTATTTCAATATACCAGAGAAAAAATTCCCAAATGCATTTCGGTTTCATATCTGAAATCGACAGGTGCTTCTGCAATACAGCCAAAAGATGGCCCCTATAGGTAAAGGATTGGAGCTTTGTCCTTTAATACTGGGATTCATGAGTTCGAATACCACTGCAGACAGGGATGCTTTAAAAACTAGGTCCTAGTCTGATTAGCTCTCGTGAAGAAGTAAACTGTACAGCTGCAAAATAAATCAAACATCTGTAAAACAACATATTGTGAGATTCACGATACCTCTGGAGATGTCAGGTCAAGTCTTCTGTTAGATCACTACTTCTAAATTACGAGGACCCAGCGGGGGTAGTGTTACTCGCGTCCGTAGTATACTTTAAGCTACACGAGCTTTCGGGTGGTGCTAAATGGGTAACAGTTTCAAAGCCTTGTATTGGCATAATGGCATATAGTGCTTGCATTGCCAGCTGCGTTAGGAAAATATATTTTGAAATTCAATAGTTATACGGGAAACAGATCTGGCTACAGACAGAAATGTCAATTTAATTTTTTTAGGTCCAGGACCATAAAAAACGTTTTATCATAATCTGCAGAGATATAGAAAAAATGGAAGCAGGTTTACAAGTCCACCTTAAATTTTCCTAAATTTTAATTTAATGCGTAGCATTGCTATGTATAGCTTAAATATGTGTAAGCTATGCACATGCATTAGCTTCTTGCAAGAATTAATGACTAAAGTTCATTGATCTTGGAAAAATGTATTTTTTTACCATATCTGATGCAAGTTAAAAAATATTTAAAAATTCTATATTTACTAAAAATATAGAAAAAAATTAAAATGACATAAAACAAATTATTCTATTCTCCACATTAGATTACTTTTGATAGCAAATTTTCAATCCATCTCCTAATTTTCTTTTCAAATCTCCTGAAAACGGGATCCTATTAGTATATAAAATTGACTATTAAGATTTTTATATAGGGAGAAATAACTAGATGGAGATTAATAGTTTTTCTTTTTAACTAAAATGTTTTGTTTTAGAGTGTAATAACATTGTACAGATGTGACATGTTAATACTGCTTTTATTATAGAAAAGTTCTAATAGAAATATAGTTATTATTCAAATACAAAACCTAATAATGTGTTATTAAGGACTATTAATAGTTATTACTGTATTGATAAATTACGCAGTTGTTTCAAGTTGAGGTTTATTACCATATTTAATTACTTGCAATCTAGCTCTTATTATCATCAGTCCTCTAAAGGAGAGCACATCCCACCGAAACCGGAGTTCTCTTGTTCGAATTCCACTACTGATATGGATATTTAAAACTGTTCTAAATATTCCTTAAGCAGCTGATGCCGGTCTAACTACCTCTCACGTAGCAATAAATTTACAGCTGAATTTCAAACCAAATTATGGAATATCGAGTTACATTCATAAAAGAAATATGAATCAAACAAGAATATTCATTTTATTTTTAAATCAAAAGAGCGTAAAAATTCCTCAAATAATCAAGTATTTTTAAACAAAGACTTACAAAGAAAATAAAAATCTCTTAAACAACTATTCCTTTTTTTAAAAAATTTTAAATCAAATGTACTTAACAGAATCATAACAGAAGCCTTACCAGAAAGTCACTGTTGAAGTATAAATTTTAAATAATATAATGAAGTTTAAATATATCAGAGTGTGAAAGAACACTGCTATTTTTTATATTTTACACCTGTATCTCTTCAAAAGTTGAAGATGAGCGATGGTTAAATGGATAGAGAACTACTTTTGGAGCTCTTTTCTCGCTTCAGGCAGAAGCCTTGCCAGCAAGTCACTGTTGAAGTATAACTTTTAAATAATCTAATGAAGTTTAAATATATCAGAGTGTGAAAGAACACCATGATATTTTTTTTTACATTTTACACCTGTAGTTCCTCAAAAGTTAAAGATGAGCGATGGTTAAATGGATAAAGCACTACTTTTGGAGCTCTTTTCCCACTTCGGGCAGAAGCCTTACCAGCAAGTCACTGTTGAAATATAAATTTTAAATAATATAATGAAGTTTAAATATATCAGAGTGTGAAACAACATCATGATATTTTTTCATATTTTACACCTGTTTTTCCTCAAAAGTTAAAGATGAGCCATGGCTAAATGGATAGAGCGCTACTCTTTGGAACTCTTTAAATGCTTCAGGCATGGATGTTCTCAACTACTCAGATTTGGCTTTAATCAATATTTCGCGGTTTCATTAGTCCTCGTATAGCAAAACAGTAGACCTTAGTGTTTCAAACGAAACCTAAATTCAAAGTTGTAATGAAATTGTACCAGTTTAACACTTTGTAGTCTAATCCCGAGTGTCCCCCGGGCTGCTGTTTAAGCTGAAGCGAAAAAAGAATCAATCTTGAGATCAACTTCCAACTATCAGAACTATAAAATTCCCTCTTATATACTTGATTTGTTCAGATAATATCTACAGACGCTCTGTTTTAAAACAAATTTACAAAAATGTGTAAAATTTACGGCAGCATATCAAAGGTAGAAAGTGAATAAAACTGAAAAAAGAAACTCTAGCTTATCGTGAAACTTGTGATGTTCGGTGGGATTTCATGCTTTGACACTTCATATATACTAAATGTTACTAAAAAATATTTTTTACAAATAAAATCTATTTTTAGATTTTTATAAATCATTTGAGAAAGTTTTTATTTAAGTTTGTTTTAAAACTTTTTATAAAAATATTTACTTATGCGGAACTTTTGATAAACTTTAAAACTTGATTTTTTTCAAATATTTTCCCACTAGCATGTAGCTGTATTTATAAAAAAAAATAAATGTCTACATTTAATGAAATAAATATGTATTAAGGATTATTTTTGAAATAAATAAAAGTACACGTCAGTATTAGAATTCAAATTTTAGCTGTTGTTAATAATCTTAAAAATAAAATGCCATATAACATTACAATAGGCTTTATTCTTACATAACTAGCATATAGCCCGTCATATAACGGGATAAGTAAAATTTTTAATTTTCCACAATTGTAAAGTACATTATAAGGCAGGTAAAAAAATGGTTTATTTTTTGGCTTAGAATTATCAGGTAAACGCTCAGCAATTTGTTTATCTTCATACTCCTCTATAGTCTTCCGATACTGTGAATGCAGTTTAGAATCCCGTTTAATTCATTTAGAAAAATAATTAAAAGTTTTCTTAGCTACGTCGAAATTATCGTTAAGTTTTTCCCAATTTTCTTGTCACAGTATTTAATGGAAGTAAAGGAATGAAACTATCATTTCCAGTACACCCTGGAGGTAGATAGAATTTGTTGTTAATACCGGTGATAAAATTTTTATTGCAACAAAAAAATAATCGATGATTAAATTTATAATCATCACATAAGTACCTAATATATTATTTAAGCCAAATATAAAAGAAAATTATTTACTTAATATCTAAGTTCAGTGATAAAACGTATGAAAATAATGCAGACGATATTTAAATAATTTAAAAGAAGAAATGATTAAATGACATGGTTAAAGGAATGACGTCATAATGCTAGAAAAAATGTTAGTTTTACCTATTTATTATGTGAAAAATTAATAAATTGAATCGTCCTCTCTTAACCGGGGTAAATAGGGCTTGATATAAAGGCATTAAAAGCTCGAAAAGGGGGAAGGGATGGATTTAGAACGTTTTAAAGATTTGTTTTGAATTTTTCTTACTGTAACTCATCAAGAATCCAATATGGATGTTCCTATCTATTCCAGGTCCAACCGCTTCACAAATTCGAGGACAGATGGACAGATAACTTGGGCTTATTATATATGGGATGCGAAACTTTTATTAAACTTTAACACTTGATTTTTAAAAATATTTTGACATTAAATATGATTTCGTAGAAAATTTTAATAATTTTTTCATTATAAATTACACTGTTTTGAAATTTTTAGTAAAAGGCTATTTGTTTAGATGTATCCCGTTAGAATATTTTCTAAAAATATATTAAAATTTAATCTAAGCGAGTCTACAGCAAGACATATGGTTGAAATATCTCCTATCTGAAAGTGTTAATCTACCCATTTTATTATTGTTGAATTTGAAGAACAACCTTCACACGCCCATACACACAATGGCAAACACTTTAACGATATTGCGTAGTATATTAAAAACGTAAAACATTACACTGTGTGAAACTGTACAATTATAACACAACAAAATCAATATAACCAGCCTGCGATACGAGTCAATGAACGCACTCGTTCATTACGTGACGATAGTCACATTGGCAGTCCATCGCAAAGGTGGTTTGTATACCTCTCTCTATTACTCTGGACATATAAAGGTCACTTGAGCTAACAAAGACGGCGCTACACGGAGAGAGTAAGAATGAAATTAAAAATAAAAAACGAAAACGAAAAGAAATGAAATATAAATAAGAGCATAATCAATAGAATGATGGCGACTCATTCAGGTGAACGGTATCAGGGAAAAGATGGGGTTTCCCTTTTAAAGAAGACTTGCTGGCTCTCTCCCTCTTCCCGGTTTTTTTTAATCTTCTTATTTTTTTTACAATAGTTTGAGGTTGTAACGCGATCAAGTTCCCTTGTTTAAAAATGCAAGCAGTCTGGCAGACGAGAAAGGCCTGCCTCGCGTGACTGAAAGATTTCGATCAAGGGTCGAATTCTTCTCCGCCATTTTGTTTCTTTTATGAAACATACAATAAATCTTTTAGTACACCTCAGACAACCTTATATTTGAAAAATAAAACTATCAAAAACATAATCACATTTCCTAGGGTGTTATTTGGGAAAATTTATTCAGGAAATAACTTAATATTTTTCTTTATCTAGCATTTTGATTTTTTCTTATATCTGATATTAGAATTATATACCTACTTATTTGCATGGTTCAATATCAGAAACGATGCATGAAAATGATATAGGCTAACACTTCCTTTTAGGTTTTTCATGTATTAATTTTTCTAGATTTTGTTATTCAGCATTTGCGTAAAGTATGCTCTCGTGAAGGAGAAACGGGAAAAGAGTCGGTATTTCGGTTTGTTTTGGACCGCTTTGATATACATATATATGTTCACATATATTATAGGAGTACTAATTAGATCAGAATCTAATGCTTAGCATTAGGAAAACGTAGGGCTCTGTGTGACACCTCTCGTTAATGGTTCTTAAGTAATTCCAATAATACGTAAGTGAATGTAGAGGAGTTCCCTGAATTTTCATAATATGATTGTATTATATTGCTGAACTCAAGCCGGCCTATGATCTGCTGTGTTCATTAAAAGTGACCGGGGAACGTTAAATATGTTCGAGGTCACAATGTCCTTCATGTTCTAAAACAATTTCTCTGAGGGTAGCAGACCAAGCCTGTAGGTTTTCTACTTGGTCTTTGCTCCCAAATTACGAGGAAAGTCGTTCTTTCACCTTAATGGTGCTCATTAAAACAGAAGGCTCACACCTTTGCCTTAATACGAGTAGCGTATGGCTCAAATCTTGCTTGGTTTGACCAAATGGCATTAGAAATAACAACAACAATAACATTATATTGCTCTTGTATGTTTTAACCTCATTGGAGCATAAATATTGAATCTTACTCCCAGAATGACAGGAGGGTTCAGAATGATCCCTAAGATATTTTACAATAAAACGGAAAAATTCTTTATTCTCTTAATTTCTGCAATTAGACAAGGGGCATTCAATCTAATTTGTATTTAACCTTCCTTTCTTTACAGCCGGATAATATCGAAATGCTACCTCTCAAATCAGTTACCTGAATAACGAAAATCCAAATATGGTTGAGAAAGTCCTCACATTCCGATGAAAGTACTGTGCAAAGATCAACCCCCCCCTCTCCTAAGGTTAATCAAAATTAAGGGAATCTCCAGAATGGTATCACAAAATATTTTACTCCCGAAAGGGTATATACCTCTATGAAAGTTATCAGCAATGTTGCTTTTGCCTTTTTGTCAATATTCAATTTTCTAACTCCACCTCAATTCGTGTCTCCGTTTCGCTTTTGAAGATGGTAGGAGAAAGCAGCAACAAAGATATAGTGCGACATTTGATCAGCCACTTTTTGTTGAAACTGTTAATTTAGTTATTTAAGCTGACGAAACTTTTTAGTTTTCTAAGGTAACCATGAGCTTAGGCAGATGTCATAGCAGCTATCGCTCATTTGGGTTGAAATTTGTGCGAAGAAGACGGTTTTTTTAATAGTATCCGAAGATGAAACTATCAAAGGAATTCAAAACAAGGGGATAAACTTACTATCTTCCAATGAATCTGCCTTATACAAAGTCAAACTTTTACTGAGTGCAGTATGCAACGTGATGAAGACATTAGAAAATTCGTGTCTAACTAAATTCACTCCATCCAGTCAGTATTAGTCGACCTGCAGGAAGCTTTATATATTCATTATGCTAAATGGGACCACGTCTACCTCCAGTATATGTCCAAATTTAAAAATACTGTGCCTGATCAGTAGTTTGAACACTTAAGGGGTGTTGATAAAACCAAGTACAAGGTAGAATCAGGATTAAATAGAATCTTTCTCTTGAGGATGATCCACGTTCAATGGATTCTCCAGGGTGGCATTGCTAACTGTTTTCACCCTTTAGAGTAAATGAAGTTAATTATACTTTGTTTAATTCTAACTCTTTCACTGTGAGTTGGAATTTTTAAAATTATAATTATTTATATGTTGTTTAGATTTTCGCCAATCTTAGAAGCAGGAACAGTGATGTTTTTTTCCACTTGGAACACCGTCACTCTGAAATCCCTTTTTTTTAAACTTTTATATAAGTACAAACGTGATCCCGCACATACACTTTTCAAGTAGGGATTCCTCGAGTTTATTCAGGGTAATCCCTAAGCACAATTGATTCACGTGATAAAAAATACCATGTTTAAAGAGTGATCTTTCGCTAGACTATTGGCTAAAGTAGTACAGATAGAGGTTGAATTAAGTCTATAGCGTGTCTCGAGAGAAAAATCAGAATTACTGCGCAAACCCCGAACTTACTTTATGAACAAAAGTTATTAAATTAATATTAAAATATGTAAATAAGGATATTTAACATTACACACACACACACACACACACACTATATATATATATATATATATATATATATATTTTGTTACATTATATATATATATATATTTACGCCGTTTCTCTGCGGAATATCATGGTTGAATAAATTATTATGTTGCATAATAGCTTATACAGCATAACAACTCGTTAGGCAGCCATATTTAATTAACAAAATGTTCATCTGTTAATTAAATATGGTTGCATTAGGAACTGTTATTCGAGAAAGGGTCTCGACCCAACTCTCTGGGTACGGTTTTAAATACAAATCCCCCTTACAAAAAATGTAGAATTATCAGGTTCAGATAGGATAAACATATTTTTAATCTTTAATAAGAAATTTCATTTATTCTATGTATATGATTCATGTCAACCAGCAAACAAAAGCGAGTTGCGCAAACAAAACTAACGGAGTGATAGAACCGTAAAAATATATCTTAACGGAATATTTCCAAAGCACAGCTAGGCAGCTATGACGTTAGGGAAATATTCCAAAGGAAAGAATGAAAGCATGCAATGAAATAAGAAAACTATCTTCAAACAAAGAGAGAAAGAGAAATAAAGGAACAGTAGGTTTAATCAATACGTTATTGTGAACCTGCATATTTTAAGAAAACAATAAGAGCTTAAAGTGGCTATCACGGAGTTCTAAATCACAGAAGAGGCCTTGTCAGCAAGTCATCACTGAAGAGTACGAAACAAATGTATATCCTATTAAACTATCACAGGTACCTGAGTTTGGAAATATAATTGTTACTGCCATTGTATAATTGCTTACTTATCATTGTTGAAAAATTATTCTTGCAGTAACAATATATTCTGTCTTTATAATCATTATTTTAAACAAAGTACATGCTACAAACTTGTATGCTTTGATTAGAAAAGTTCAATCATTAACACAGCATGAACCAAGATTTACCAAGAATTTTTGTGTGACAAATTTCCTATAGTGAGTTAACGAACCCCCACCCCCCACCTCCCAAAAAAGAAAAAAAAATTACACCTAGATATATATTTATTTCTATGAAGTTGGTACTACCTGAAATACAAATTATTAAGCAGTTTGTTTTGCCCACTTTGTATATTTCTGTAGGTATTATTAATAAATAATCACTACATTTTTTTAATATTTTTATCGATTTTTTTTACTTTTATTGAGTACTAGTAAAAATATGGTTATTTTCCAATGATGTTATCAATGCAATTTTTCAAATACAAATTTTACTTTTGCATAAACATTATTTTTGTATACAAATACTTTTTAACACAAAATATAAATATTTAAATTTAGTACAATACAAAATTATCTCCTTGGTTCTTAAAGATTTTAAACAAAATTTCCTTATAAATTAGGACTACTGGGTGAGGTGGATGAAACTTTTAATATTATGGTAATATTTATAATATACTAACTACCCCAGATCTCTGATCAGTTAGTAGTTTCTGGTGATCTTACCTCCAATATTGATCAATTCAGTAATACCCAATAATAAATATAAATATAAAAATTGATTTTATCTCTTTATTTTGTAATTAATTAATTGCTTGACAAATAGTTTAAAGCTTCAAGATTTCAATTTTCGGAGTTTAAGCTGGGGTTGATAATGAATCAATACCTGCAAGAAATATTTGAATACTTCTTCACTTAATCATACTTCTGTTATACCATGACGGAGGATTTTCTAGTATTATTAATATTGGACTCAAAAGATGTGAAAATTTGGAGTACTCTGAACAAATGACAATCAGTTATTCTTCATCTTAATTTTTGCTTATTTACGTGCAAAATTGAAAATGTTCTTCAAAAATTATTATCACAACCAATAAATAATTGTATAATAATAATAATAATAATATCTATTTATCTGAAAAAGAAAAGTTAGCTCAGAAATAATGGGCTCAATTAGGACAGTGAAAATTTGTGAGTACCCAGAACAAATGGTATTTTAATTTTCAATCAGTTATTCTTCATCTTCATTTTTGCTTATTTACTTGCAAAATTGAAAATGTTCTTCAAAAATTATTATCACAACCAATAAATAATTGTATATATAATAATAA
>CM063498.1:73808444-73818444 GCA_032207245.1 Pardosa pseudoannulata
AAAAATATTGGCAGACGTCAAGTTAGCATTCTGTCACCTCTCCACTTCATTCTTTCTTTCCGCTATCATGTTAAACTTCCTCCTTTTATTTACTACTTAATTAATTTGTATACATTTTTATATATACTTAAAAAAATTAAAACAATGAAAACTCAAAAAATTATTAAAATTTTATAAAATTGATGCTTGCATCTGCATAAAAACTCTCTGTCCCTTTTTAAACTTCCTACTCTCTATTAATTCTTTTTACTTTACCACTTTACTATTTTATTGCTTTCTGGGGCCAAATTGTTATTCTTTTTAATGTAATTTTTATTTTAATTATTGTGTGTAACTCAAAATGAACTGGCAAATCCTGATACTCACTCTGATTGATCTAAATCACTCTCACGGCGGGGTATACAGCTTTGAGCTAAGGAGACCCGATCAAACTACTACTTTGAAAGAATTTGTTATAATAATATTAATGTAATTATAACTTAATGTAATTATTGAATAATGTAGCCATAAAATTAGAGAAAAATTAAAGCGTCAAGGAAAATGTATACAGGACAAATCTACGACAGCTAAAACTCACGTTTGTACACGTTTTATACTTTCTAGGGCATTTTATGTTTTTTCTATATGTTAAGTCTTCATAAAAAACTTACTTTTTAATTTTAGTTGTTTAATAATTCATATAAATTATTTTATTTTTATTTTATATAGTTTCTGTTTAATGGTTGTTTTTGTTTCAACAGATGGCATCACCATGTAACAGTTTTTATTGTTTTGTTGTTTTTTAGTAGTCAAGGCCAGAAAAGATGCCGTTTTCTTGGTATTTGGTGTATGTGTAGTTCTATTCATTTTCTCGTGTAATCCATTCATATTCAGTGTTAAGCATGTGTTTTTGTAACCTAATTCTAAATTAATTTTATGTAACTTCAATTCTTCATGATTTGTTCCATTATTAAAGAGAGTTTCATTCAACAATAGACTTCTGTTTTGGCTCATCATTTCGGTTTCTATTGATTTTGAAAATCAAATTGAAAAGGATAAAAAATAAAGGTAAACAATTACTTTATTCAATTATTGATTACCATTAGTGCTGAACATTTATACTACATTACATTACATTTTATACTTTCTATGGCATTTTATATTTTTTCTATATGTTCAGTCTTCATAAAAGACTTTTTTTTTAATTTTAATTGTTTAATAAGTCATATCAATTATTTTATTTTTATTTTATATAGTTTATGTTTAACGGTTGTTTGTATTTCAACAGTTTGTACATCGCCATGCAACGGTTTTTATTGTTTTGTTTGTTTTTAGTATGAAAATCAGAAAAGATGGCTCTTTGCTTGGTATTCTTTGTGTGTGTAATTCTATTCATTTTTTCATGTAATCCATTCAAATTCAGTGTTAAACGTGTTTTAAACCTTATTCCAAATTCTAAATTAATTTTATGTACTTTCAATTCTTCGTGATGTGTTTCATCATTAAACGCAGTTTCATTCAACAATAGACTTCTGTTTGGGCTTATCATTTCGGTTTGTACAGATACTGAAAATCAAATTCAAAATGATAAAAATAAAGGTAATCAATTTCTTTATTTAATTATTGATTACCATTACTGCTGAACATTTATACTAATTAATTGACTTAATAGAAAACCAAAATTCAAGATTCATGGTTATTCAAAGTAAAATTCTTTCTATTCAATACACTATAATTTATGTTTTCTTTCCAGTAAAAACATACATCCATTCTAAAATTAATTTACAAAATTTTCGAGGATTTGATACCAAAGTAATGTCTTTACATGTAATACCACATGTGGTTACAGGTGATGATTAAAAATGAAGAGGATCTCATCAAATTCAAGAGGATAAAAAATAAAGGTAAGCAATTACTTTATTCAGTTATTGATTAACATTACTGCTGAACATTTATACTAATTAATTGACTTAAGAGAAAACCAAAATTCAAGATTCATGGTTATTCAAAGTAAAATTCTTTCTATTCAATACACTATATTTTATGTTTTCTTTCCAGTAAAAATATATAGCCAATTCTAAAATTAATTTACAAAATTTTTGAGGATTTGATATCATAGTAATGTATTTACATGTGATACCACAGGTGGTTACAGGTGAGGATTAAAAATGAAGAGGATCTCATCAAATTCAAGAGGATAAAAAATAAAGGTAAGCAATTACTTTATTCAGTTATTGATTAACATTACTGCTGAACATTTATACTAATTAATTGACTTAAGAGAAAACCAAAATTCAAGATTCATGGTTATTCAAAGTAAAATTCTTTCTATTCAGTACACTATATTTTATGTTTTCTTTCCAGTAAAAATATATAGCAATTCTAAAATTAATTTACAAAATTTTTGAGGATTTGATATCATAGTAATGTATTTACATGTGATACCACAGGTGGTTACAGGTGAGGATTAAAAATGAAGAGGATCTCATCAAATTCAAGAGGATAAAAAATAAAGGTAAGCAATTACTTTATTCAGTTATTGATTAACATTACTGCTGAACATTTATACTAATTAATTGACTTAAGAGAAAACCAAAATTCAAGATTCATGGTTATTCAAAGTAAAATTCTTTCTATTCAGTACACTATATTTTATGTTTTCTTTCCAGTAAAAATATATAGCAATTCTAAAATTAATTTACAAAATTTTTGAGGATTTGATATCATAGTAATGTATTTACATGTGATACCACAGGTGGTTACAGGTGAGGATTAAAAATGAAGAGGATCTCATCAAATTCAAGAGGATAAAAAATAAAGGTAAGCAATTACTTTATTCAGTTATTGATTAACATTACTGCTGAACATTTATACTAATTAATTGACTTAAGAGAAAACCAAAATTCAAGATTCATGGTTATTCAAAGTAAAATTCTTTCTATTCAGTACACTATATTTTATGTTTTCTTTCCAGTAAAAATATATAGCAATTCTAAAATTAATTTACAAAATTTTTGAGGATTTGATATCATAGTAATGTATTTACATGTGATACCACAGGTGGTTGCAGGTGAGGATTAAAAATGAAGAGGATCTCATCAAATTCAAGAGGATAAAAAATAAAGGTAAGCAATTACTTTATTCAGTTATTGATTAACATTACTGCTGAACATTTATACTAATTAATTGACTTAAGAGAAAACCAAAATTCAAGATTCATGGTTATTCAAAGTAAAATTCTTTCTATTCAGTACACTATATTTTATGTTTTCTTTCCAGTAAAAATATATAGCAATTCTAAAATTAATTTACAAAATTTTTGAGGATTTGATATCATAGTAATGTATTTACATGTGATACCACAGGTGGTACAGGTGAGGATTAAAAATGAAGAGGATCTCATCAAATTCAAAAGGATAAAAAATAAAGGTAAGCAATTACCTGATTCAATTATTGATTACCCTTACTGCTGAACATTTATACTTATTGACTTAAAAGAAAATCAAAATTCAAGATTCATGGTTATTCAAAGTAAAATTCTTTCTATTCAGTACACTATATTTTATGTTTTCTTTCCAGTAAAAATATATAGCAATTCTAAAATTAATTTACAAAATTTTTGAGGATTTGATATCATAGTAATGTATTTACATGTGATACCACAGGTGGTTGCAGGTGAGGATTAAAAATGAAGAGGATCTCATCAAATTCAAGAGGATAAAAAATAAAGGTAAGCAATTACTTTATTCAATTATTGATTACCATTACTGCTGAACATTTATACTAATTAGTTGACTTAAAAGAAAATCAAAATTCAAGATTCATGGTTATTCAAAGTAAAATTCTTTCTATTCAATACACTATATTTTATTTTTTCTTTCCAGTAAAAACATATAGCAATTCTAAAAATAATTTACAAAATTTTCGAGTGTTTGATATCATAGTAATGCCTTTACATGTGATACCACAGGTGGTTGCAGGTGAGGATTAAAAATGAAGAGGATCTCATCAAATTCAAGAGGATAAAAAATAAAGGTAAGCAATTACTTTATTCAATTATTGATTACCATTACTGCTGAACATTTATACTAATTAGTTGACTTAAAAGAAAACCGAATATCAATATTCATGGTTATTCAAAGTAAAATTCTTTCTATTCAATACACTACATTTTATGTTTTCTTTCCAGAAAAAAACATATAGCAATTCTAAAAATAATTTACAAAATTTTCGAGTGTTTGATATCATTGTAATGCCTTTACATGTGATACTACATGTGGTTGCATGTGATTTTTTAAAAATGCCAGCTGATCACTGATGAGGGAGGGGTGTAATGTTCAAATTGGTTTATATTTCATAATGGTTTTACTTTGCACGGTCCGTAATAATTTCGTCTTAAGATATTCATCAATATATATTCGGCAGAAATTATTCGGGAATTAATGGGCAAATGTTTACAATGTGAATATGATTGATTAATTAGCCCACTAAAATATCGATCAATATATATTTGGCAGAAATTATCAGGGCATTAATGGGTTAATGTTTACAATGTGAACAGGACTGATTAATTAGCACAAAGATATTCACCATTATAATTCGGCAGACATGACTCGAGCATTAATGAGTTAACGTTCACAGTGTGTTTAAGATTGATTAATTAGCACACTAAGATATTCATCAATATATATTCGTCAGAAATGACTCGGGTATTAATGGGTTAATGTTCACAATGTGAATAGGTTTGATTAATTAGCACAAAGATATTCATCAATGTATATTCCGCAAAAATGACGTGACCATTAATGAGTTAGCGTTCACAGTGGGAATAGGATTGACTTATTAGCACTTTGCCAGTGTTCTAGCAAAAATCTCTAAGTACAAGCTTTTATTTGCAGGTGATTAACATATAAATACTACTTTGTTAGCTCTAATTATAGCTTGAAACTGCTTAATGGCTTAAATCAGTCATCCAAACACCACTAAATCTACTATTACAGTTAAAAATCAGAAACATAATACTTACTATTTACTTACTATACAACAATGCACGAATTGTAATTGTCTATATATCAAGTGTTAAACTTGTTGACTTTTGCTTAAACGCTGACGATATACTTTGCATTAGATGATTACCGATGTAAAACAATAATTTTACCAAGCAGAGCTTTATGTATTTCCTGATTTATTTGCTTTAAAAACATTAGCTTAATATTATTTCAATCATTTGATTTTCATTCTAATTATAGCTAAGCATAATAGTAGATATAAGTTGTTGCTTTTTAATACTAGACAGTTGATTACTTTTCCAGTTTATTAAGGGCATGATTCTCTGCCAAAAGAAGCAAGTCAGCTGTGTGAGGCTTTCCTTGTTTCCCTTACGTGTATGAGTTTGTTTTCTACTATTTTCAACAGTAGAGTAAAATGTGATAATATCATATTGATATACTGTAAATTTGATAATATCATAGTAATATACAGGTAAAGGAGCAAAGTCAGACGTACATCCTAGATTGCTCCAGATACTTCGTTTTTACAAAGGCTGCGCTTTCTCTCCTTGACCATGAATCCCTTATATAATAATAGTCTAAGTTATCTGTCCGTCTGTCCTCGAATTTAGGAAAGGGTTGGACCTGGACTGGATAGAGGCATCCATATTAGATTCTAGGTGAGTTCGGGTTAGAAAAGTTCAAAGCAAGTTCAAAAACGTTCGAAATCTACCTCTTCCCCCCTTTTATATCGCTTAATGCCCTTATTTCAAGCCCTATTTTCCCCGTTTAAGAGCAGGTGATGTTTAAATTCATCACATCACATAATAAGTAGATGAAAATGACATATATTTCTAGCATTATGACGTCATTCCTTTAACCATCTCATTTAATGATTTCTTATATTAAATTATTGAAATATCATCTGCATTATTTTCGGATGGTTTATCACTGAACTTAGATATTACATAAATAATTTTCTTTTATATTTGGCTTAACAGATTAGGTACATATATGATAATTTTAAATTTAATCATCGATTATTTTTTGTTGCAATGAATATTTTATCACGGGTATTAACTAAAAATTCTTTTCATAAAATTGTAGCCGTCTTTTTCACAGACTAATAAATATCTAGCGTTTAAGTTATATATCTTTGAAAATTAAGAAGTTTGTTCATTTGTGTGTTTTTTTATACGTAACCATATGGTCTGCAATCGATTCGCTAAACTTTGGACATCATTATTATATACCTTCAAATAATCACTTTCAATATTAAAACCTCTGCTGTCAATCCTATCACATAATATGACAAGATAAATTAAAGTTGGTAACTAGCATGCGGTCAGTAACGCTAAACAAAGTATTAAGCGTGTACCAGATAACTCTCAGCCAAAAAACAAACTAATTTTTTATCTGCCTCGTAGGATATTTTACAATACTGAAAAATTAAAAATTTTGATGATGCCGTCATATGACGGGCTGTATGCTAGTAGTTTGCATATTTCTTTGGATACAGCATCGCAACCCTAAGGTTTATCAATGGTACTAGGAACTTGGTTGTTTGCACCAATTGTAATATTGATGAGGCCAATGCACAAGATCAACAGCATTAATTTGGTACGCGGGGATCTTTTGAGGAGACCAACATTTGTCTTAGATGTACTTAAAGTAAATATCTGATCTGATTTCCTTCAGATCAGAAGGATAAGCAAGAAGATATAAAAAGATACCGGGTAGCCATAATTAAACTGACAGTGCTCACAGTGTTCTGTAGCACAATCAATTTGAGAGAATGAAGCCACATTTTGTAGGAACATTAAACAAAGACGGGGGGACTAAGGATTCCTCAAAAAACAAATTAGTTCCAAAAGTCACCGCTAGGGGAATATTTGGCGCTGTGTTATAGAAAATAGAGTGTTAACAAATGCAAATTAATACGGAATAAAATTACCTTTTATTATGCACATTTTCTGATTTAGTTCAAGTGCAATATGGCAACACTTTAAAAAAAGCATAAAATCTACATAAACACCGATAAAGTCTCGTGATCTGCAATATCATGTACGCTGAGCAGAAGAAGTTCTTTATTCAAATTTCACGTTACATCCATTGGCACAATTAAGAAATTAATTTCCGTATTGATTGTCATTTGTTACACTCTATTTTCTATTACACAACGCCAAATATTCCCCTAGCGGTGAGTTTTGGAACTAATTTGTTTTTTTTTTTTTTTGCGGAATCCTTCATCTCCCGTCTTACTACTACTTACTCCTTATTCTAGTCCTTATCCTACCTACTTACTACTTACTTACTCCCGCCACTTCCTACAAAATGTGGCGTCATTCTCACAAATAGATCGTGCTACAGAACAATGTGAGCACTATCAGTTTAATTATGGCCACCCGGTACTTAACTCTAGATAATCTCATAATACGAAGAAATTCAAGAAATGTATTAGTACATAAGAAACAAGTATAATACACTACACATTTCTTATGAGTACATTTTTTGTATTTACTCCTTTACTTTTTTACTCCAAGAAGAAATAAATATAAAAGAGATTTAAAAAATAAACTGACTAAAAACAAAATAATATACCAGCAGACCAATAAAAACGTCAAGCATGTTGTTGTAATCTCCTCTTGCGTTTTTTACCAGAACACAGATGACGCTAATTCATCAGTCATTGGGAAGGATTTCTAAAAATCCTCAGATTCTCCCAACGCTTGTGGAATTTTACTGAAATGCAAAGCATGAGGAAAAAGCGTCTGAAATACCTTATCAGTGTGTACTACTGGAGTATAATTTTGTCTACGTTGAAAATAGTTAATTACGAGAGTAGGTGTGTTGTCAAGCAGTGCGAATATTTTAGGGAAAACGTGTCCTAATGCAGAAAGCGGTCAATTAGATTGTATTTCCATTCGATAAAATATGTGTACGAGACCGCTATTGGAAAGCGTGATTCATAGCGTCCCGTTTTTTAGCTGTTATGCGTCACCTCTTTTACTTAGTGAAGTTCAATCATTCACAATTTTATTCATCCTTCAAGAATTAGGCTGTATGGTACGCAAATTGGGTCAAAATATGAATTTATTTTTAATTGTTTCAAATTGTAGTTCTAACGTTCGTACACATGCATACAAAATTTAAAATTTGTATCTTCAATAGCTCAAAATTTATAAGCGTATATTATTTATTTTATAAGAAAGTACTTTTTTTAAGAAATGAAAACTTTAAATAACTTTTTTCTATGCTACACATTCTTTGAGTTTTATGCATTAAAAACTCTAGGTGTTTCTTATATTCTCACAAATTAAAAACTGTAAATGACTTTTTCTCTGTTACACATTCCTCGAGTTTTGCGTATTAAAATTATCATCATATTTTGTATTTTTGTATTTAAGATACATGTATTAAATTCTTATACTGGTTTTTCAACGATGCATAGATTAGTGTGCATGGAATAGACAAGAAAGTTGCTTAATTTCTTTTTTATATACAAATTTTGAAAAATAACTGTCATATTTTATTGTTTTTCTATGTAAGAGTAAGTAAAAATTTTTATAAAATAAAGTTTTAAAGAGATCTGAAAATCTATGAAGTTGTCTTGTGTAAAAGACTTTAATGGATTATTTTTTTAAAAAGTTTGTAGAAGAATATTAATATTTATAAAAATAATAAGAATTTTCAAATTTTCAAAAATAATACCATGACTCCCTAAATTAAACTGCGATGTTAAGAAGTTTTTTAGTAGATTATAATTATAAAACACAGAAATTTAAAAATTGGTAATAGTGTGACTGTAATTATTTTACTATGAAGAGTTATGAAAAGCTGGGGTAGTGAATTTGCTAATGTCAAAAAATGAAAAATCTCGTATAAATACTGGATTTACTGAGCATATATATGTATGAGCATATATATGTATGAAAATTGGGATTGGCCTGTTAAAAACTGTGAACTGCTTTGAAAATATTAAGAGCAATTGTATTGAAATATATTAAACAATTTCGTAGATTTTACTTTTAAACATTTATGTATAATTTTTTAAACGTATCATGTCTATTATATTCCTTTTCCTAATGATCAATTTAGGAATTTATCGGAATGGCTTTAAAAATATTTTGCTTTGATGTACCGTACTCATAGCATATTTTTTTATTATCAAAATCAAATATTCCATAATATAATAGTACGCACGTTTTTTCTGCATCTCGATCTTTGATTACGTCAAATATTTTTTTCAGTCCTCATGATTTCGAGGTATAGTGAGTCGATTGTATTTGATATGATAGTGAATACTTTGAACAAATGTGATATATCTCTGACGATTTAGAGTTTATATTCACTTTAAACAAGAATAATTAGTAACATATAGAGAACTGAAATTAAGTCCATATTCAGAAAGGTAACGGAAAATAAACTTACAACATAACAGGTAAGAAAACCAGGAAAAAATTAAAAGACAGATAATTCTTAAGATGATAGGATTATAAAAATGAGATAATATTCAGCATTCGATTGTGGCTTTCTATTTTACAAACATTCTTTAACTTTTGAAAAGTATCAGTTTAGAAAAGTAGAGGACCATTAAACAGTAGAATTCAAAGTAAGAAATGTTAGTAGCCAATGGAGGAGATGGTTTAACAAAGGGAATATCTAAGATATTGCGTGGTGTACTTTCAAATTTAAAGTAATCATACTCCCTAATCAGCAAACTAACTTTACTATGAAATTGCTACATCTCGATCTTCGATTTTGTCAAATATTCTTCTCAACTCACTTGATATCGAGGTATAGTGAGTCGACTGTATTTGCTATAAGAGTGAATACTTGGAAAAAGTGTTATATATCTATGGCGATTTACAGTTTTATTCACTTTGAGAGAGAATGATTAATAGTATATAGAGAGCTGAAAAGAAGTTCGTATTTAGAAAGGTAACTAATAATAAACTTAAACAACTCTAAACTTACAACATGACAGCTGAATGAACTAGAAGAAAATTTAGAGATAGAAAATTACCAAGTTG
>CM063498.1:73823444-73835944 GCA_032207245.1 Pardosa pseudoannulata
GGATAATTGATTTAACGTAAGTTGAAAAAATTACTGATGAAAATTTCTTACAAAACATGAGACTAAAATGGTCGAAAATAAAACATATAAATTTTTTTTATTAAATAATTGCATAACAGTGCATAAAAGAAAAATTGAGTGAAAAGCTCCTATATGAAGATATAATGTGCTGATATAGAGAAATTGTTTGATTCTATAGTATAAGGGCTAGATGTTATGATCAGTTATGCGACTTACCTAGCAGTTAATCATATAAGTGGAAACAAACTCAATTTTTATAATTAGGTTTATTATTAGATGTTATTGAATTAATAAATTTATGAAGGTAAAATCACCCAGAAACTTTACAGGATCAGCGATCTGGGCTATTTTAGTAAAATCCATAAGCACAGAATCAAACGGTAATGAAGCACGCGAATATAGCTAATTTTTCTAAGAAAAATGTGAAGCCAATAAAAAATATGTTTATTTATTTTCATTATTTCAAAATATACTAACATACAAAATGAGGTCATACTTCTTGTATTCAGTTGAAAATACATAAGTTTTTGCAACAGAATGGTTTTGAACTGTCTTCAATATCACTATAATTTTGGATTTATTAGTATGTTTTTCTTAATTGCTAAGATCAGTTAGAAAATTAACAGTTATTATGCAGTATTAGGAAGCAGCTTATAATAGACAGGAGGTAGAACCTTCAGTTTAGTGTTTTAAGAAGTCTTTGGAAATCATTTAACAAAGTAATCCTTCCGTAAATGATTGATAAAGCAAATAAGAAGCTCCATTTTCTGATGGTGAACCACGTATCTTGCACTAAAACCCTGCAATTTTCTACTGTTACACCGTTTAACTACTGCGAAAGAGGTTCTTATCACCAATTTTCTTAAAATATTTCTTAAGTAAAAAGAAATCAAATAAAAAAAGACAAAAGCAATTACAATTTTTTGCGAAGAAGGCGTATAATGATTAGAAGTTCAGATAGAACGAGAACAGCAGTAATGATAGCTGATGGGAGACTGATATTCTGTGCAGGAGTTTCAGCTATAACAAATACTCCAAGGATGCCAAACCACAAACTCTGAAACACTATTTCACTTTTTATATTTTAGATTATCGGCTATTTAGATGCACTTAAAAGACGGCAGTGGAAATTAAAGAGAAGAACACTGATTTAGAGGTCGATCCTGAGATATGGAGAGAGAAGCAAACAAGCTCTTTGGAAGTGATTTAATGGGACTGGATACGCGTTGGTGGTTATGTTCACTCATAGGAGGTAAAACCACAAAAAAATGCAATCACTGGTGCCATGAAAGTAGGTTTGAATCTTCTCAGCAGACTAAAGATGTTGAATTACACCATGAATTTGGCGAAATCGAAATGAACGACTTATGGTAATACCATCCATTGTGACTTACTGAAATCAAAATTACAACCAAAGATAAACTCATAGAAGCAAAATAAAATGTAAAATTTAAGTTGATTATCAAACAATGTAACAACCATCGTTGGAAAGAATGTATTTAAGAGTGCATTAAAAAGGTTTTTGAATATTTAAAATGATTTTTAGCGGCTAAATACTTATATTATTTTCAGTGTATCGCTTGGTCTCAGTGACAAAAATAATATAAAATATTTTTTAATATATATAAAAAGCTTTAGGCACAAGAAAAATATTAAATTGGTTCTGAAATTCTTAAATTATTACAATATCTCTCTACAAGTGTAATTTTAATTGATCATTTTATAATGATTTTCAGAATTTTCAAGGAATATATTTATTGCCTCAGGTGGTTTATTTGAAAATAAATGTATCTTTTTTCTACCTTGGGATTGTGTTGATAGGACCTGCTATAATGCAAAGAATCCTTCGCATCAGGCGGTAACGTAAAGGAGCAGCATAGGTAATGAAATTAGAACATTTAGGATAGGGATTTCTAAAACTGCATAATAATGAGCAAGTCTGCCGCCTACTCCAGTATGTTAATAGTACAATTATTAGAAGATTTAAAACAACTTTCTGTGTGTTGGGATATTTTTTTAATTTATTTACAAAAAAATAAATTTATCAATGTGTGAATTTTAACCCCATATACTTTTACAAAATTCAAATAAGTTGATTTTAAAAAAATTATATCTTAAAAGACTCTTAAGACATCAGTATTTTAAAAGACTGTTTAAGAATTCAACTGAGCTTCCGAGTACAGTACAACAAATTTTCCCTATTCAATTGTCCAACTTTTAGCTTTGCTTCAACTTTGAAGGGTATTTCTGCCAGTTTGAAAAGAAAAGTAATTGTACTTACAATAAATAGCTACAATGTATTTCTTTTGATGACGAAATTGAATTAAAGCACAGTAGTTGTAGTTCAACTACTGGAATAGATTCTAGGCATCCTATATCTTCTCTAAAGCTTTCAGTTCTGTAAAGCCCAATTTTGGGAAAGCGGACAGGCATTATATTTCCTCATAAATTGTTCTCAAAATACATTATACTACACTAATTACTATTTCCGTTTTGAGTTAAAATAATCTTACAAAAATGAAGGAAAAATGTGAATACTAAGCTTGATTTGTTTACTGAAATAAACAAAGTTCAATAAGAATGTGTTAAAAACTTGCTAGCATAAAGGGAATAAATGTATTTTTATTTTATCTACTCATATTTATACTAGATTTAAGTATATAAACAATCTAAAGGAGAAGTCTTTATCGGTATAAAAGAATTTATTATGATCGATGAATTTATTATCGGTATAAAAAAATTTATGTATTATATTAGTCTTCTCAAATATCCATTGAATAATTACTAAAATATATGACACTACTAGTAATAATTTGTCACTTTCACTTTAATATTTATTTTATAAATTTTGAGGTAATCGATGTATATATGTGTATGTATGGGTGTATGTTGTTTTTACTAATACCACTTAGAGACTTCGAAGGCTAATGGATTCAACCGGTTGAGTTCGGCAAGTGCTGATTCGGTTCCCTTGTGTTGTGCCAACAATGCATAGAAGCAGATCGCATTGCTGTATTTTACTATAATTTTCACATAAATTGAGAGCAGGGTATTACTCATTTTCATACTCATACTTATTTCTTGGACTTATTCTCATTGTCTGAAAATTACAGCAGCGTGATCGCTCATCTACGCATTTTGGCACAACGCAAGAGAAGTTAAGTAGCACTTCGTCGCACTAAAAGAGTTAAGGTGAAAGATTGTGTCTTTCGTTCTGCAGAGCATCGCAAGGAAGAAAGAATGACTTGGAGCTCAAAGATGGTTCTCAGAACTGGTAAGTAGGGACCAAGCGAAAGACCCCCTAGACTTGGCTTGCCATCTCCAGAGGTATCGTTTGAACTTGGAGAACATTGCGTCTACGAAATTATTTTTTTTGCCTCAGCCACCATTTCAAAGCCGGGGGTTATAGGTCGATTCGAGCCACGAATCTACAACCCTCCGATGATTATTAATTCGACGTCATTTACCGACTGAACTACCGCGGCTCTCATATGGCTGTATGTTTGGACATACATTTTGTTTTTTTCTACAGATCCACATAGTTAGCAGTTGACTCATAAAATATTGCATAGCTATCTTGTGAATATAGTATCTATTTTTCTCACTCTGCGCTATAATATCAGTCATTTGCGTACCTTAACCATACCGGTCGATGATAGATGACAAAGCGGCAGTATTGTGTATATTAACACAATACTGTGGAGAAAATATTTTTTCTCCCAATATTTTTTCTCTTTAATTTTGTTCGTTATTGTCATCAAAATGTTAGACTTAGATTATTATTTTTGAAAAAAAAAATTTTAAACGAAATAACTACTATTTTCAATATTTTCCCATATACAAGAAATGTTTATGGATTACAGTAATTTTTGCTCAAATTGAAGCAAAATAAATCAAATGACATAATTTTCTGGATAAATATAATAAACTAATAAAAAAAATTATACTCTATATCAATGTTTCAATATTTTTCCCCTTCCTTTTCGAAGGAAGAGGATATATTAGGTCAACTAAAAATTTCTGCCCGTTTCGGTAGTAAAATAAATTAGTATATATTTTTAAAACATTTAGTAATAATTATTACACAATACATCTTCCGCTGTTATTTATGAGCTTTTTAAAGCATGATGACAATTTGCATATAGTATTTTTGAAAAATGACTTTCCTCAGAATTTAAGAACTCAATTAATTCTTAGAAAATATGTGCTTCAAGTTTGATTCTTTTATTTATAAATTTTTCAAAGACAGCAACAAACGGTATTCGGTAGAAATTTTAGAGAATATAGTAAATGGGCTTAAATTTCCCAACCTAGTTTTTCAATCTTGTTTTTACTATTCGACAAAGTAATATGCAGTCTGGCATTATCCTGAGGCTGTAAACTATGTTTCATGCTAAGCATCGCCAGACTCTACTTCGACTAATTTGTATATATCATTCATTTCCTAACAGTATTTTTCTAAATTAAACTTTTTGTTAGGTTTTCGGACCTTTTAGCTCCTTGTCTGTGGAATATTTTTTCAGAAAAACGTGCGAAAAAGAAAATTTTTTCTCTTTAATTTTGTTCGTTGTTATCATTGAAATGTTAGAAATAAATTATTATTTTTAAAAAAATTAAACGAAATAACTACTAATTTCAATATTTTCACATTTAAGAGAAGTTTAATGGATTACAGTAATTTTTGCTCAATTACAGAAAAATAAATCAAATGACATAATTTTTGGATGAATATAATAAATTAATACAAGAATATTATTATTTATATCATAAGTCGTGAATTCTATGTCCCTCAGATTCCTTTGAATTTCACAAATCCTTTACTGTATCAGAGAAATGATGACAAATGGATCGAAACTGCCAAACTTTTCGCGAGAAAGTATCTGTATCTATTGGGAAAATGTGAAATTAAATTTTATTCATTGGACGAACCAATTTCGAGCTTCGTGGAATTGAAATGCCGTTTTTTTCTCTTGCCTGAACTCAGGTCGGATATTCCAAAATTAGAGCATGTGAGTTTCATGCAAGGGATTAATACCTCGTGGTGTGTTTAAAATTATAGTGGTCCTAAGTTGCCATACTCATAGCATTCTGTTACGAAGTCTCAAATTAGGTTTATAAGTGGAAAGGACACAGGATTTTCTGGGATCACTGTATGCTCTTTGTGATATTTTCTTAGGTAATTCATTCTCCATCATTATTTACCACCCGGTCCAAGAAAGGTTTGTTTTTGCTCCGATCACACAGAGAAGAAAATATGAAATTTAAGTTATGTAATTTTTTATCTCTTAATTCGTGAGGCATCCGTTTGGTATATTTCCTAGTCGCTTGTAGTTCCCGTATATGATCCGAAATGCTTTCTTAAGCTGAGTTGAGATTTTGTCTAATATTTGATGTTGCCAAAAAAGGTCCTTTGCTCTGTTATTGTCTTTACAATATTAACAATATTATCATTGTCTAAAGATAACCTGAAAGAGTGCGGTTTACCCAAATCTAAACACCTTAAACACCTTGGTCGAAATCAAATGGTTAAAATTTTCCTGAACTATTTCTTCCAAGTTATGTCCGAAACTACACCTGCACTAAAAACACTCAATTTATTCCCGCTTCTGTAGCATTTCTGTTTTGTTGGGATTTGTACGTAATACAATGTCGTAAATTATCTTAATCGGTAGTCAAGATCGGTAAGCCTTAATCGGTCGCATAAGAACGCATTTCACTTAATAATGCGAACAAAAATGTTAGTTTTAGTTAATTCTAAAAAGCAGATCTGTCTAAATACAGAGAGAAAATAGATTATCATATAAGTCTCATGAATACCTGAGTATTTACTGAATGTTGAAATAACATCGATAGAACTTTACGGGAGACCTAATATATATATATATATATATACGCACGAGTAACGCCTTGGGCTTCAGCTGCCAAATATTTGAGCCTTTTTATATGTTTTCTGTATATAAATGACAATAGTTACACTTCCATATTATAAAGTTCTCAAACTTTGGGAAGAAAATGGAACGAATCCTTTAAATTCAATTTCCAAAGTTTTCCTTTAGAGCTCGAAAAGAGACTGTAATCTGTTAAATAGCGTATCTGAATCTCAGACAGACTTTCAAGCGAGTGATTCAGCACATCTCATGCGGCGTCTGCGGGTGGAGTTCTTTTTCTAGAGATGTACGTCTTACTTTTCAAAGGAGTAAATTAGCAGTGTAACAGTAGACAAAACGTAACACTAAAGAATGGGGAACCGATGAAAGATGCAATCAGAGTTTATAGAGCGAGCCAGACCTGCTCTTATGACAAAAATATTAGGTCTTTTAGCATTTTTGTGATACCTTTTCAGCAAAAGTGGAACTTAGGGTAAACAGTATCCCCGATTTTGGTGTGTACCTCAAACTAATAAAAGTAAAACGGTAAATGCAGGACATAACAAACAAAATATTCCAACTACACTTGAGAAATTCAGAAGAAACATATTTAATATTCATCAGTAATTAAAATTCTATTAAATTTCAGATATTTTTTTATTATTCAACCTTATGTAATAGTTGAATTAGTTCTAATGTATTCAAAATAAATCGTTTATTTCAGTATAATTACAAATATAGGGTTGGATTTGAGGTATCTCAATATTTGGTTTTTCCGTTCTCTAAAGTTCTACCAACAGTGATGAATATTTACCATTTTGGAAAGGTTAATTAGATTGCGATCTACTGCTTAAAGCCAAATTACAAATGGCTAGAGACATTCCTGTCAACAGTGAAACAAATACTAACACATTTACTCGACCATCATCAAGCTGACTGTAGTTTGTTTTACTCGGTCTTCAAATTTAAAAAATAATCTCAGTACATACCAAGGATGGTCAAACTTTCATGCGTTAGGGAGAATTTTGTGAGCAAAAGAATACTTAAGAACGACTTTTGTTTTTTAGAATTTGCTTACTTGTAAATTTGTATTTTTTGCAAGAACTTTTTATGTACTTAAATTGTTAAGGTTTTTAGAATCTAACTAATGAAAGTGAATGATTATTTAAGGGTACTTATTTAGATATCGTTATTTTTATTAAATTTAAGTCGGAGAGGAAATCATTATAGTTTGTGTCAATGTTTACTTACTGTTCATCGGAGGGGACCTCCGAAAATCTCGGGCAGACGTCCTGTCCTGATCTATACACTGGATGCAATTGTCTACCCATCGTTTAGTTGTTCTTCTCTAAAACGCAAACAATTGTTTTTCGAAAATAGTACATTTACTGGGCATTTAATTGGAGAAGTACAGAAAAGGCTGTCAATATTTCTCCTTGGGCACAATCCTGCCCAAACATGAAATGAGAATTAGAACTTAGACCACTTGAATTGAAAGTATTTACAGAGTAATTACGTAACTCAGAATTTATTATGATAAATTTTGCAGTTTTCTGGACTCTAATGGTAGTATAAACTGAACTGAAATCAGTAGATGTTTTTAATTGTAAGACAAGGTACTCGTTAAAAGTTAATGAAACTTTTAACAACAGATGACTGTTTTGAATACATGAAAAGTACTGAATAATAATTAACCATAAAATCAATATCATTCTTTTTTTATAAATCGATTAATTAAAGTCTACATCCTTCTTCCCGAATGATTTTACCTCTAATAGGCAATAACAGTTTTTAAGCAACAAAATAGCAGAGATTTTTTACAAGCCTTTCTGACATTTCTGTAGCTTTTTTAAATTAATTGAGTTTCTAGCCAAAATTGACTGTTTTGAATATAGGAAAAGTACTGAATAATCATTAACCATAAAAAAATTATGTCATTCTTTTTGTTATAAATTGATTAATTAAAGTATGCCATTTTCCACGAATCATTTGACTTCTAATAGACAATAACAGTTTTAAGCAACAAAATAGTAAAATTTTTTACAAGCTTTTCTGCCAGTTCTGTAGTTTTTTTTAAATACTGAATTTTCTAACAAAGGATGACTGTTTTAAATATATGAAAAGTCTAAAATAACTATAAATGATTCTTTAATGGTAACTCTAAATGATTATGACCAATGATTATTTGTTTGAAATAAATAAATAAATAAATATGTTTATATATATATATATATATATATATATATAATTAAAAACTCCAGTTTCCTCCTAATCCTAATATATAATAACAACAATATAGCAGCAAACTTTTTTAAAAAGTTATTCTAAAGTTATGTAACAAAAGCATCAAACAAGGTGAATAGTTTAAGCCATATTATGAGCCGAGTATGAGATATTTTAATTTTATATTCTGTTTCAAAATCACAAAGAACAAATGAAATAATTTCAATTATTGTTTTATAACTCAGTAAATAAAACTTTCAGAGAAGGACAATTTATTTCACACAAATTTAAACTTTCTGGCAGCTTAATTAAAGGTCTAAGACGTTGTACAATACTAAAAGTTCTTAAATAACTCACACATTTTAAACGTTTATATGATTTAACATTTTCTCAAACTACATGCAGTGTTTATTTACTTTTCAATTGAAATCATGACCTCAGAGATGTAGAGCTTACGAATGGAAGAAAAGAAACACCCACAATCACATACACACACACAAAAAAAAAGAAACTTTTAAAGCTTTTCTTGTTCTAACCCGTTAACTTTTTCCTATTGTTCGACTCAAAGGATACAACTGTAACCTTCAGAGATAATGAAAGGTTCTGTCATGAGTGTATTTTGATTGCACAGGACAAGCCAAACAAATTATAGTTTTACTAATCTGTTTATGTTAACAACATAAATTGTTGTACCTAGACCGCCAAATGTTTTGTATTGTTAATGTTTGTTATTCCTTTATAGAAATCATGGTTTAAAGTGTAACAACATTCGCAAACTGCAATAAAAGAAAACTGTTTGCTAGATCTACAGTTGTCTGAGCTTTCTGCTTCTGTTTAACTTGCAAAAAAGTGTAATGTTTTAATATTTAAATTACAATTAATTTGTTTATTACATTACTAGCATTTAGCCCGTCATATGACGGGATCAATAAAATTTTTAATTTTCCGGAATTGTAAAGTACCTTATGAGTCAGGTAAAAAAATTGTTTGTTGTTTGGCTGAGAATTATCTGGTTTACGCTCATTAATTTGTTTATCTTTATACTCCTCTAAAATCTCGCCAAATGTAGTGAAAAAATTTATAAAAATGTTTTCTTTTCTACATCACATGTTCTGAATGAACTCAAAAAATATTTTGTTAATTTTTAAAATGTTCATAATAGATTAATTTTTAATTTTTCTTGTATTTTTACCGTATTAATACTTGAAATATTTTTAACACTCTTGGGGATATTATTTTGCTGATAAACTGAATAGGATATTAGAGGTGAATATTTTTTATTTGTACGTTAAACTTTCATAAAATATTTACTAATTTCTGAATTTAAATTTAGTTTGAATAACTTTAATAAATTCATAATTTAAAACGAATACCTGGATTTATATTAATGTATATTAGGAGTGTTTGGTAAACGTTTTGTAAGAATCAATAACAAGTTAATCTCCAAAAACATATTAAAAAGTAATGAAATTCATACAAAAATAATTTTTAAATACATTGGATTTTATAAATAAATTTGGATTTTATAGTAGAAAGATTATTTTTAAACTTTTTCTTATTTCTTCTCAGGCCGAATCGTCCTCTTTCGTACCCCTTTTTCATCATGGTGCTACACCTCTACGACTGATGCACCAATGACAAATGCCACCTTTGCCACTTCTATTTACGATAGGTAGAGATTTTATAGATATATAGATAGATATATTACTGGATTTCACAAAACAATATATACGTCTAGGAATTGAAATGATTTCAACAAGCATTCTAATGAAGAACTTATTAAAAAAATTCTAAAAAGATCAGAACATACTATTTTATGATGAAGTTCCTAA
Source organism: Pardosa pseudoannulata (assembly GCA_032207245.1). Classification (NCBI taxonomy): domain Eukaryota; kingdom Metazoa; phylum Arthropoda; class Arachnida; order Araneae; family Lycosidae; genus Pardosa; species Pardosa pseudoannulata. The sequence goes on from CM063498.1 coordinate 73,833,388, forward strand.
AAGTACTATGTCCCTTAAGTAATGAACAGCTATCTCAAGAAAATATGTTTTGTTATTATTGTTCTTAAACTGGTAAAATTTATAAAACAGGGTTTTTATGTAAATATATTTAACGACTTTAACAGAGAATAAATCGAAAATCTCTAGTTCATTAATAAGTCTATTTTCCCAAGATATTGGTGTAAAAAATGTCTCTATACAATTTTTTATACAGAGTGTAATGTAAAGTCCTCGATCGGTCTTTTTTCTACGTAACCGTTAGTAATAGACATATACTTCTAATAACAAAAAAAGTCTCAAATAAATCCAGCGTTCGATTTATGTTCTTTTCTAACTTAAAAATTGAATTTTCTGAAAATAATAAAATTGAAATTTTTATACTTTCTTGCGATCCCTATCATTATATTTATCAAAAACTCAAACACGTCCTAAGAATCATAACATAAAATATCCCACTTCTCTGTACCAAAATTTGACCGGGGTATTTAAATTCAATGAAAATTTATCAAATGAAAAATTAAACATGTTTTCCTCCTTCTTACAAGTGTCAGCTAATAAAGATTAGTAGATTAATTATAGCATTTCGAAGTTGTAATCAGGTTGCAATGTCCCTTCTACGGCAACGGGGGAAAGGGATTATTTTACTGGAAAATAGATAGTATATTCATTTTACTATGCATACACGCTCCATTTTTCACAAGGCAACCTTATTTCCCTTTTGCCATAATTGAGACGTTGTAACTTGATTTCAACATCTGATACTAATCTGTTAACCAATCCCCGAAAGGAGAAATTTTTTTAAATTTTTTCCCATTTTGAATTTAAACTGTCACTCACTTTTGTATCAGAGTGTAGCTGTTTGCGCTTTGAACAAGTTTCAATTTTCACTAAATATAATGATAAAGATGATGGTTGGGAGCACTACGGTCTACTTTTTTGGAACTCGACGGCTAATACAGCCGGGACCTACTGCTTAAAGCCGATTCCGAAGGTCAGTGCATTAACCATTCGGCCATCGTTCGGCAATAATGATAAAGAACAGAGTAGGGTATAAAACATTAGATTATGCAATTTCCACCAAAAGTTTTAGTTAAAAAAATAATGAGTTTTAGTTTAAAAATAACGTAAGAGCAATGTTATATCATATGCAGCATTTTTGTGATTGGAAGTATGATCTAACGGTTGAGTAGTACAGATATTTAACTAGTAATCCTGTGTGTGTATGTCTTTATCATCTATCAATACAGGAAACTGAGAATAAGAGCGATATAATCGGGTTTTTTTTGTTTGTTTCAAAGAAATACATATAGCTGGTATCTAATATTTCCTATTCACAAACATATTCTTTATTGCAAACACTCTTGCGCTCGATTGGAAATATTGCAGAAGCAGGATACGTAAAGACTTAATCTAAATTTATTTTTAAAATTGCAAAAATAACTGAAACAGAAATATTTCCTTTATTTTTATCTCAACGAATCCTCTACTGTCTTGCACCATTGATGTTTGAAATCCTCGTTTAATTGTTCCAAAACAGAAAAAAAAATTCTTAAAAGAAACTGCAACTATACATCGAGATATATCCCGATAAACAATCCGATATTGTATTTTACCAGTGTTGAAATTACTTTATTTCTTTTGTCTATGCTTATTTTGAATAAAATGTAAACTAATGCTTCTGTCAACTAAATAAGGTAGTTTAGTACTGTTTATGACAGTAAAAAGCAAAGTCTACATTTTGTGTTAGAATTAGAACTCAAAGCTTTGGGTTAAAATGATGGTAAATTGTTTTTCATTAGATTAATGGATTTGCCTCTACTGTTAAAACGCCGGTTTAGTGGACCAGCTTCCAATATTTTTGGATACATTTTGAAATGATCCCAAGTTATCCGATGCTCAGTTTAATTCTTATTGTTATTTTTTAAAACTGCATTATTCTAAAACCGATGTATGTCCATATCAAAAACAATAAAAAATACATGAAATAAAAAAAATTAAGATAAAATTTATTTTATTACATTATCTGATGAACAGTTTTAGCCTCATTGATTTAGTGCTTTAATCTACATATGCACCAGTAAGGTACGGGAAGCTTGATTCTACTTCCTTCACAACACTAGCTTTTAATTTATTTCATTTTAAAATTGATATAAATGCACATATTAAAATATAAATTTTAAACTGCATATTAAATCAAAATTTAAATCTTTAATTTAAATCTTTAAATTTAAATCTTTAAAACGCCGGTTTAGTTTACCAGCTGCCAATTTTTGGAGACATTTTGAAATGATCACTAAGTTATCCGATGCTCAGTTTAATTCTTATTGTTACTTTTTAAAACTGCATTATTCTAAAACCGATGTATGTTCATAGCAAAATCAATAGAAAATACATGAAATAAAAAAATTAAGACAAAATTTATTTTATTACATTATCTGATGAACAGTTTTAGCCTCATTGATTTAGTGCTTTAATCTACATATGCACCAGTACGGTACGGGAAGCTTGATTCTACTTCGTTCACAACACTAGCTTTTAATTTATTTCATTTTAAAAC
>CM063498.1:73840944-73868444 GCA_032207245.1 Pardosa pseudoannulata
CTTTAAAATACAGCAGTATTACCATCTCTAGGTTTTGAGGTATGAGCCGCTCTCTGATTTCTGGAACCCTTAACCCTTTTAGTAAGTGTCAGAAAGAGCAGTTATTACGCACTTAACGCATGACCACCACTCACATTTTTTAATTATTCATCCTCAAAAACGTAAGGAACGCACAAATAAACGAGATCTATCCATCACTAAAACTAATATTATTGCCTTTTTCGTAAACACGTTAAGAAACCTTTTCGACACGTCCTTTTAAAATCCAGTGTTATTCCCAACTCGAGGAATTTCAGCTACGAATCGCTCTCAGATCTGCGTAGCTCGAGCTGTGGGCGATAATTTCGCGTTTGCGCTTTATCAGCAATATTTTCCGAGAACTTTTTAATTTCGGAAAGTGAGATATGTGTAACCTCCCACTTCGAGTGGCGCCGGGTTCCCGCGATACCCCATTAATGGGAATTAAGAAAAGTTGGGGCGTCGGCCGTCGAGGAATGCGCGTGACGACATACGCGCAAACAAGGGGGGGGAGGGAGATGGGGAGTTCAGCCAAGAAACGACGATAAATAAGTGTGTAAGGCACAGTGGAGTGTGGGCTATTCGGAAGTTATGAGACACCGACCAGAAAAGCAGCGGCCGGGCTTCCTGCAACACGATTAACATGACTCACAGAGATGACATAATTGCGCGTTTTTCAAACGATGACAGCGAGCCCGGCGCTACTCGAAACGCGAAGATTTCTTTCTAGAGCGAGCAACTTATCTATATGTGTAAAGAAACGGAGCGTATATTTGTTTGTATGGATATTTGTTCTTCATACAAATCGTCGTAAATTGTTTTTTGCTCATTTATAATATCACTCATTTTTGTACAAGCAGAGCCGCAGTGGCTCAGTTGGCAAAGGCAACGATCTCGTAGCTAAAAGGTTGAGGGTTTGGGGCTGCAGCCATGTTTGTTAAAGGTGACTGGGGCAAGTAAAATATGATCGTGCTCACAATGTCCTCCAAGTTCTTAAACGATACCTCAGTGGGTGGCAGGCCAAGCCTGGGGGTGATCTGCTTGGTCTCTGCTTCTAAATTACGAGACCCAGCGGGGGTAATGTTACTCGAGTTCGTAGCATACCTTAAGCTACGCGTGCTCCTTTGGTAGTGTAAATGGGTAACAGCTTCGCAGCCTTGTATTGGCATAAAGGCATATAGTACCTGTATTCTCAACTGTGTTAGAAAAAAAACTTTGCACAAGCATTCTGTGTTATTGTCAATAAGTACTATTAAATTTTAAAACTTACTACATCAACCCTGTCATGTAAAATTAACACTCAAAGGATTTTATACAACCTCCGCTGCCATGATCGACGATTTCTGGGTCTCTGGAAGTCTGATAGAAGCTTCCTGGTTCTATCCTATGAAATTACGTCAAGAATCAGGAGTTAGGATGGATAGGGACTTATTACTAAAGATTAATCGATTGTTATGGCAGTGCAGTCTGATGATCTAGGCAGGCATCACGTTGAAAGGCCTCACAGCTCTTCATGCTCTTTAACACTAGATTTACAGATCGAGCCAATTTGAATTTCATTAAAAATTTGATCAATATATATATATATATATATATATATATATATATATATATATATATATATTATTTTTATATATATATATGTATATGTATACCTGTATATGTATATATGTATATATGTATATGTATATATATGTATATGTACATATATGTATATGTATATATATGTATATATATATATATCTATATATATATATCTATATATATATATGTATATGTATATATATATGTATATGTATATATGTATATATGTATATATATATATATATATTATATATATGTATATATATATGTATTATATATGTATATATATATGTATATATATATATGTATATATATATGTATATTTATTGTATATATATGTATATATTTATATATATATATTTGTATATATATATATATGTATATATATATGTATATATATTTGTATTATATGTATATATATATATATGTATATATATGTATATTTTGTATATATATATGTATATTTATATGTATAATATATATTATGTATATATATATATATTATTTATATATATATGTATATATATATATGTATATATATATGTATATATATGTATATATATATGCATTATATATATGTATATATATGTATATATATGTATATATATATTATATATATATATATATATATATATATATATATATATATATATATATATATATATATATATATATATATATATATATATAACTTTAATATCACTTTTCAAAAGCATACGTTAGTTTTTAGTTAAGTAATAAAATATATGTAAACTTTCATTCCTCTTCTCCGCAGACCCCTTCATTTCGCATTATCAAATGTGGTATACCTATTTTCACGGTTGTGAGCCAATTTGACTCATAGAATGGTTTAACAGTTCTGTGTAAAGAGACGACTTAAGTAAATATTTCACGAAAAGATTTTATTTTCCAATTGGCTGAAGAGCTAAGAAGTAAATATAGAGAAGAAATCGAGAACCCTTCCATTCCAATGACAGAAAGTCATGCTATTGACGCACGGAAGAATTGTCAAGTTCAAAAATCATGCAAAAGAAACAGATGTAGAAACCATTGTGCCAAATGTAATAGAAATATTTGCGGGAAATGTGTTTCAAAAGGAAATTTCCTATCTAAAAAATGTTTTCCGTTATTTTTTTGATAATAAACATTTTATTTAAATTAAGTTGGAAATATTTTCTTTGTAAAAAAAACTTCAATTTTCTTATATGAGTCAAATTGGCTCACTTCAGTAAAAATAGGTATATAATCAACATCCGTAAATCTAGTGTTAAAGAAGCAAGGCCTATGAGGCGATCTTGGATCTCTATGTTTGCTTTTACAAGACTGTAGTTAGCATGATTTCCTTTAAATAACAGCAAGGTGTGGTCCCATAAAGCCATTATGTGGTTGATGGATTTCTGCAAATTTATGGTATTTGCCGGATGAAATGGTCAGCTAGATCTCCAGATCTCAATATTATTGCGCATTTCTAAGACTCTCTGGAAAAGGTAACTGAAATTCGTAATCCCCATCTGAGAACTCTCCAGGCCTTTGAAACAGCGTTGCTGAACAGATGGGAGACCACAAGGGGGAATTGCCACAGGAGCTCATAAACTATCTTATTTCCAATATGAAATCATTATATGAAGATTGTTATTCTATAAGAGGAGATTATACCTCCTATTAACGCAAATTTTGTTCGATTTTGTAACCACTGTTTTATGTTCATTCTTATTTCACTGTATTATACTCTTGTGAGTCTGGTGTATTTTACATATGAATATGCAAGTGTATTAAAATTATTGAATGGTTATTTTATTTCGTATTATATCAGCCTATACTCAAACCAAATTTCATCAAAATATAACCCAGTAATTCCGGAGAGGATCGATCAAATCTGAAAATTATCTTAACTTTAAACAGCTGTGTATAGTATAACTTAAAATAACTTGCTCGAGTTTTACTTTATTTCTTCTCATTTGTTTTATGGCTTAATTGTAGAAGCCATGTTATTGCACTATTTATCACTGCTAACAAGCTGTTCATTTTTGTAGCTTTTATTATATCAGCTGCTACACGCTTTTTATAATACTAATCAAAATCTCAGCATAAGTATTTAATAATAAATAATTTAGTAATTATTTGGTATTTAAGTCTGTAGATCTTTAAATAGAATAAAATACATATGGATGCTTATACAGTAGAACCTCGATATAAAGACCCCCTGTGGAACAAACATCATATGGTCGTTGAAACAAATTGAAAATATAATAAAAAAATGAGCAAAGAAATGAAGGAACAGTACATACCTAGAGAACACTTCTATTTATTCGTATTTCCATTACTGAATTTAAAAAAAAGTCTTTGATTCATGCCCGTTTCAAGTTCATTTGGGAATTTTTCATTATCACTGATTCCATGTCCGTTAGATTTTGAAGGAAATCTTCAGAATTAAATTGTCCTTTAAAATATTGAAACAAGGCACTAATTGCATTGAAGGCTTCTTTTTCATTCATTTTTTTTTTCAAAAGTTTGGACGATTTCTTCTCCGTCGTCGGAATTGCAGATTTCTTCATTTCCGGTAATACGGGTGATAAAATCGTCCTTATTCAAATTTTCTTCGCAGAACTGTAAAGTTTCGTCTACCGCAACAAACTCATCAAAAGAGAATTGAAGATCCTGAAATTTGACACTGAGGAGTTGCGTCATTTCATTAGTGTCTGGAGTGCCATTTACCTAGGACATCAATCTCGTACGTGACGAAAGGGTGCTTTAAGAAAACACAAAGAGAGGAGTACAGGTTTCTTGAAGTTGCACCACAGTACAAAAATTTTAAAATAGCCCACTTGCTCATGACTTCTGCGGTCTAAAATTGGCGGTCGCTCTAACGAAAAATAATACGCTTGGGGTCGTTGTAATGATTCAAAATTAACATTATTCCTATGGTAAAATAATTGGGACTTTTTAAGATGGTCGTTCCAACAAAGGGGTTGTTGTATCGTGGGGTCGTTAAAAAGAGGTTCTACTGTAGTTTTATTTCCCTATAAAATTTATGAAATAGGCAAATCTATCAAATAAAATTATTTTTGAAAATCTTGCTATAAAACAGCCGAACAATGGCCAAATGGTTAGGTACCGATCTTCGGTATCGGAGTTCGTAGATTCGAATCCCACTGTGGAATGGATGTTCGTGGCCATTCGGAATCCGGTTTACGCAGTAGGTCTCATTAGCCCTCTAGTTACAAAAAGTAGATCTTAGTTCTTCAAAACAAACCAAACTCCTAATCTTACTATAGAGCAGATAAATTATGTTATTTACCTTATTTCTTGATTTAATTTTTTTCTTGATATTATCAGTGCCGGAGTCAAAATTACTCCGACATTGAAATTATTTATAAAAAATCATTTTACATAAAACGTTTTCTATCATAGTTGGACCATTTATGATATAAAACATTTTATATTTCTAGAATAATTATAAAATCACACATAGATCTTTTAAAAAAAATTAGCTAATGTTTTCTTACTACCAAAATATATTTTTTAATAATCTAGTGGTAATGAGTTAAAATATATATTGATTTATATAAATTTTTACTTATATTTATATAAAAGTATATATTTTGTCACAGCAATTTTATTTTTCTATAAATTACACTTCATTTGATTCTGATTTATTAAAACTGTGATAAATGTCTTTAAACTTTTCGTATTTTGAAACATATTTTTTGTTATATTTAGTAGTAACAATTTCATTTTTTTTATAAACTGTTCTTCATTTTGTTACATAGTAGTTCATTAAACTATAACTATGTCTTTAATTAATTTCTTTTCTATGAAATAGATTTTATTATATATGTCAATACGTCTAGTAATAATGAATTAAAATGATATTGTATAGTACTACTTGTCACAGCAATAGCATTTTTTGATTATACAAGCTTCATTTTGGTACGCGGGAGCTTTATTGGACATTTACCAAATTCTTTTGACTTTGATAAGATAGGATTTGGGTATTATGCCAAAGGGAATTGACCGCATGCAATTTTTATTTATTCTTCGCTTTTCTGGCCTTTGTCTCTCATATCGTATACATAATATCTAATGCAAGTACTCAATCAGTTCTATATGGGAGGTTTTTCATAGTTTACAATCTGAAAAAAGGTGTAAGTGTTCTATTTAACAGATATCTGAATGGGGGTACTAATGAAAAATAGTGCGCCCCTTGTCAAATTTGATGAAATTATTGGCGATGTTTACTAAAACACAAAAGTATTTCACCCGGATAACATTGTATCCCTTGATATTTGCTTTAAGTGATAATGCTTGATAGGGCTTTAATTGATATAGATTGCTCCATTGTAATGGAATTATTTACATTTTCTTAACTAGCCCTTTGACAGTTTAATTTTTTTCCAGAATTTGGTGAAAAAAATGCCACATTTTTTATTGCAATTTTTTTGTTCATTTTACATTCTTATGATATTTTAAGATATGTCATTAAAATTAACATTTCTAATATTTTTAAACATTTATTACAACTTTTTTTCTTTCTATGAAAGCATCATAGAACTGAAGTTTACTTTTAGTCTCATCGATATCCGAGTTAATTTTTGTAATTCCAGTGAAAGGAAATCTAGGAGGCGTATCCGAAGTATTATCACAATTAATTTCAAAAAATTCTTTTGCTTGACTGATTCCATCTGTACTACTATAAGAGTCACTACTATCCAGATCATCTAGTAAACTTCGCTACTATAATTTACAGATATTTCAGTTTCTGATTCCGAGTCACAGTTCGAATCACAAGAAATTAGCTCCATACGCTCTGAATTATCCATTATTTAAAAGTAAAACTATATTATTCAACTCTTACATCAATAAATTTATCAGGCAGTTAGTAAAATATGACCAGAAAGCTATACACTGGAAGATAACAATTCGCCTTCTGATACAAAACATGCAAAAAAAAACTCGCTCTTTTGAACCAATCAGAGTAGAAAATACAATAAACAACAAGCTATCATTTACTGGACATCTATACGAATAATTTGTTACTAAAATTAGAAAAATACGACTGAGACAGTGCAAGCGAAATAGAAATCAGAATGCCCGTACGGAGTACGTGCAAAACAGGGAATGGGTTAACCAAAACCACTGAGAAAGCGGGAATATACATTTATGGGTAATTAATCTCTTAACAGTTTACAAACCCAACTGCTCCAAATTACTAAAAATTAACATAGTGAACATTTATTGGTTCAGTATATTTAATATTTTTAAGCATTATGAGCATTTAATATATAAGAAAGGGGTTCCACAAGAAGAGCTGGATACAAATATAGTATAAATTAAAATATAGATACAGATTGTTTGGACACGGCGAAATCAGGAGAAAATGTTAGACTACCATGATAAGAACTTTATCGCCAAGTTGGTGGGGGCACCATGTTCTTCAGTTAAGCCATGCATTGGTGTGTGGTACACATTGAACGAAAGGGTATTTTTCATTTTGTTTCATGAGTTAATAAATACCTCACGTGTGGAAAAATATCTCTTCTCATACAAATCAACCAGGGATGCAATCCTTCCTCTAACCAAAGAATATAGACACAGGAAGTAGGGAATGCGTCGTAGAGATAAAGTAAACATGCAAGTGAAAGAAGTGATTTCTAAAAGCATTGTCAGAAAAACTACTTTACAGGCTTGTGCTCAGATTCAGTTTTGTGAAGACCCCCCCCCTTTGTCCAGAACTAACGACCGAAATCAGCTTATTTGAAGTCTCCTGTTCCGACAAGCTAGAATAGCACGGCGACAGAGTGTCTGGGTTGTTGACAGTTTGGCTGAATAGGTTTCACGCCCCTGATCGGTTGCGGTAATGAACCCCGGAGGATTGCCTGGAGAAACCTCAATCGGGACAGCTAGCGAATGAGAATTCAACTAAAAAGCTATCTGTAACCTTAGCTGGAGTTCTCAGGTAACTGGAATCGTAACTGACCAAAAAACGGTTGGCGGGACCGTAGAGGTACACCCAGGTGTAAAAAGCCTAGAATTTTTGGATATTTTTTTATCCCCTATCCCTTTTTCAACTCCTCTTCTTAGCCCACTCTCCTGTTTCTAATCATGGATCTTGTTGGTGCTTCAACCACATTTGGCGAAATTGGCGTGCTTGCAGCTTGCGTGCGTGGCGTGCTTGCAGCGTGGCGTTTGAAATCTGGCGAGGGGATCGTAACGAAATTTAATTGTTAATAGAAATAAATTCACAAAAAAATTGGAAAATACCAAGAGAAAGTTAGTCCAAAGGGATGAGAGAGGGTAGGCGGGATCTCATCCAGCAAAAAACTCTTTGACTTAAAAGAAACTGTATTTTGAGTGGAGGTTGAAGAGGAGTTGTAAAATTGAAAATTTTTTTTCAAATCTCTTATTTCCTCTTTTTAGTTGTTTTATTTTCTGCTCGTTGTCATTTTATGCTTACTGTTAGAAATCTCTGAATTAAAAGACTCGGATCAGGCAATCCATTTGACCTTCCATCCTGAACGTCCTGAGATTATTTTACGGAGGTGCTTTGACCTCGTGGAGCCTTCCGCGATTTTTGACCGGAGCCAGCTTTTAGGGATTCGGGAGACTCGGTAAGTCCGCTCATATAAGGATACCGAACGGAGGATAGATTGAGTTTGGATTGCACCCTGGAAGAGCCTCCTCATTTCTGAGATTATTTAATCTTTTTTTTTTTTCGACTGTGATCGTCGTGGTAATACAGTGCCTGAAAAAATCCTCTACATTTCAACTTGTTTTGGGAGAATCAGAATTCCTTTGTACATACTGTTCATACCCCGTATTTACTCCAAAAAAATAAAAGTGATTTTCCAATTCTATTGTGACTGTGATCGTACTTCACGCTACTTCTCACTCAATAACATTGAAATCATTACACCTTCGTCATTCAAGTTGTAATTGGCTTTTGTTTTTTAAATTATCAATTTTTAGTAGATTTCAGGTAAGGATTTTTAAAAATACCTTGTAGATTAATACATGAGGTATATGCTAATACGTAACAATGTTTAAATTATTTTTTTTTTTTTGGCCGAACGATGTGTAAGGTTCTCTTTTATCTATTGATGAAAGAATCATAATTGTTTATTTATTTTTAGTTATCTTGTGAAAACAAATGTTGGCAACAGATGTATATTGTCGATGTTCGCCATAGTTGTAACATAGTCGCAGTTGCTTTAAGAATAACAATAAATCTTTGTGTTTGTGATTAACAACTCTTTCCTAAAATCTAAAATTTATAAGGCTGATATTAAATCAACCTTATAGATGGCCGATTGGTTAGGGTGCTGGCCTTCGGTACCGGAGTTCGTGGGTTCGAATCCCACTGTGGCAGGGATGTTCGTAGCCGTTCGGAATCGGCTTTAAGCTATAGGTCCCGGTTTCATTAGCCCTCGTGTTGCAAAAAGTTGACCGTAGCACTCCAAATCAAACGAAATTAATTTTGTATTATATTCTAGATTAAATTTTCTGTTAGACAGCTGCAAATGGCGTTGAACATTAATTCGTCCGAGAGATATAGTCTGTATCATTCTTTAGAACAGATGGCTATTGGTAGTTCAAGCCTTGTGACGTTATTACGCCAATAGTTAGCCAGTAATAAATTAAAACAGTAGCAGGTGTTAATCACACAGGCTATGACTCCTGCAGAAAACAGTTCTTGGCGAACAGCACGAGATCCTTCGGGTTTTAAACTTCGAGCAGAGCCGTAACTAGGGCTTGGCAAAGGTGGCATTTGCCACTGGCTCTTCAGTCTTAGGGGCGCTTCACCATGAGGAAAATGGGGTCGAAAAGAGGACGATTCGCCCAGAATAGAAATAAGGAAAAGGTGAAAAATAAATTTTTAGATATAAAATCCAATGTGTTTAAAAATTATCTTATTAGGAATTTTCTTATTTTTAAATTGTTTCTAGAGACTAATCTTGTTCTGAATTCTAATAAAATATTTACCAAACACCCCCAACAGGCTTTCATATAAATTTGTGGTATTTGTTTTGAATTTTGATTTTATTAAAGATATTAAAACTAAATATCAATTTAGAAATTCACCAATGTTTTATGAAAATTCAAAGTCTAAATGAAAATATTCACCTCAAATAAACTATTCGGTTTATCAGCAAAGTAATATCCTCAAAGTGTTCAAAAACATTTTTAGTATTAATAAGGCAAAAATAGAAGAAAAAATTAATATACCAGAAACATTTTGAGAATTAACAATATATTTTGAAGTTCTTTCTGAATGTATGATGTAGAAAGAAAAACATCCCCATATAATAATAGCCTAAATTATCTGTTCGTCTGTCCTCGAATTTATGAAGCGGTTGGACCTGGAATGAATAGAGGTATCCATATTGGATTCTTAACGAGTTAGGGTTAGCAAAATTCCAAGTAAAGTAAAGCTTATTTTCTCCTAAACTATCTATCCAATTCTAAAATAAATTAGCATAAATATGCTTCATATAACAGCAAAAAATACTGCCGTCTTTAAAACGTTCGAAATTTATGCCTTCTCCCCTTTTCGAGCATTTAATGCCCTATTTTTCCCGGTTAAGAGCAGGATATTAAATTTATCAATTGATCACATAATAAATAGGTGAAAATAATTTTTTTTCTAGCATTATGACGTCATTCCTTTAACCATAGCGATTATCCATTTCTTATTTTATTTCTCGACAGCAGTTGGTAGCACAAGAATGAAAAGTTGCTGAATCCTAATTTTTTAAACAAATTCAAAAAACCAAAACATTTACTTTGTGGTTGAGTTTTTATATTGCTATTACATATTTTTAATTATAATTCAAAATAATGTAAATTCTAAATCTTTCTCTATGTAAGAGTTAGTGTATATATGTATGTTTTTGTGTATATTCCTTTGTATATTTGTTTTTATAAATCCACACAGTTTGTGGTAGTCACAAAATTAAACAAATAGATTAAAATGTATGAATTTCCAAAAATTATTTCATTGATCTGTACTATGAAATTAGCTTTTATTTATTTTTCCTTTAATATCTATATTTTAATTTTGCCACGGAATTATTCTACTCTATCTTAAATTCACTTGATTTTTATTTTATCAGTTTGTTGAGTGATTTCTACGTAAGGATATACAATTTTCAATGCTTTTTCATTTGCCTTTTTTTTTTAATTATTTTATTATAATTCACTATTATTTTCTAAACATATTTTGTATTTTTAATCTGTTTCCACATAAGAATTTTTAATTCCATATTTTTATCTGATTAACGTCCGTACTTAATTTTCATTTCTTTTACGTCATTCTTACTCGCTTTAAGTACTCTCATGTCTAAAACTTAGTTTAATTTTTATCTCGTCATCTAAATACTACTGAAATCTGTTAACACTAATATGTCCGTATCGACTATTGGTGGATTGCGTTTGGAGCTATACGATCTACCATTTTCTACACGAGGGCTAATGAAACCGCAAGACACTGTTTAAAATCGATTCCAAACGGTTATGAACATCCGTGCCTTGAGTGGCACTCGAACTCTCAAACTCCAGTACTTAAAGAAGTGCCCTACCCATTCGGTCATCGTTCGATGTATAGACTCTTGGAAGGAAAAAGACTTTAGGTTGTTTGGTTTGGAGCTCTACGGTCTACTTTTTGCAACGCATGGGCTAGTGAGACCAGAACCTACTGCTTAAAGCCAATTCCGAAAGGCTGCGAACATCCATGCCACTGTGGGATTCGAACCCATGAACTTCGATTCCGAAGGCCGGCACCCTAACCAATCGGACATCGTACGGCGAATTTAGGTTGAAGACACGAATTTATTCACGAATATCATAAATTTTTGGGAAACGCGTTTCTATAACTTTGCCTTTGTAAAGATAATTATTAACGGAGACATTAATTATAACCCACCCAAGATGTTAATTATTTTAGTTTGCATGCATATTTCTGCCAAAACGATTTCTGCCATGATGTTTGATGTTACTAAATTACTCCAGAACACCCAGCAAGACTGGTAGTTTTTTCGTTTAATTTGTATATACTGTTTATAATACTACGTACTTTTAAATTTTACCTAACAGGAAAATTACACTAGTCTAAATATAAAAAACACCTATTTATGTGTTTAGATGAACTTTTTTAAATGTGCATGCATTTAATGCTCTCCTTTCATTCATACAATTTTGGGGAATTTGCTCCTTTCATTCATACAATTTTTGGGAAACGAGCTTCTCTAACTTTGCCTTTGTATGGATAATTATTAACGGAGACATTAATTATAACCCACCCAATGTGTTAATTATTTTAGTTTGAAAGCATATTTCTGCCATGAAGTTAGATGTTACTAAATGACTCCAGAAAAACCCAGCAAGACTGGTAGTTTTTTCGTTTAATTCTATATACAGTTTATATTATCACGTACTTTAAACTTTTTATTCATATTCGCAAGTCGCCTAACAGGATAATTACACTAGTCTACATATAAAAAACACCTAAATTATGTGTTTAGGTAAACTTTTTTAAATGTGCATGCATTTAATGCTCTCCTTTCATTCATACAATTTTTGGGAAACTCGTTTCTCTAACTTTACCTTTGTATGGATAAGTATTAACGGAGACATTAATTATAACCCACCCAATGTGTTAATTCTTTTAGTTTGAATATGCATATTTCTCCCAAAACGATTTCTGCCATGAAGTTAGATGTTACTAAATTACTCCAGAACACCCAGAAAGACTGGTAGTTTTTTCATTTAATTCTATATATAGTTTATATTATCACGTACTTTTAAATTTTAATTCATATACGCAAGTCACCTTACAGGAAAATTACATTAGTCTAAATATAAAAACACCTAAATTATGTGTTTTAGATGAACTTTTTTAAATGTGCATGCATTTAATGTTCTCCTTCCATTCATACAATTTTTGGGAATTTACTCCTTTCATTCATACAATTTTTGGGAAAGGTGCTTCTCTAACTTTGCCTTTGTATAGATAATTATTAACTGAGACATTAATTATAACCCACCCACTGTGTTAATTCTTTTAGTTTGAATGCATATTTCTGCCATGAAGTTACATGTTACTAAATTACCCCAGAACATCCAGCAAGACTGGTAGTATTTTCGTTTAATTCTATATACAGTTTATATTATCACGTACTTTTAAATTTTAATTCACATCCGCAAGTCACCTAACAGGAAAATTATACTAGTCTAAATATAAAAAAACACCTAAATTATGTGTTTAGATGAACTTTTTTAAATGTGCATGCATTTAATGCTCTCCTTTCATTCATACAATTTTTGGGAAACGTGTTTCTCTAACTTTGCCTTTGTATATATAAGTATTAACAGAGACATTAATTATAACCCACCCAATGTGTTAATTCTTTTAGTTTGAAAGTGCATATTTCTGTCAAAACGGTTTCTGCCATGGAACTGTGTGTTACTCAATTACGTCATAACATCCAACAAGACTGGCAGTTTTTTCGTTTGATTCTATATACAATTTATATTAACCCTTTCGAAGGCCCTAGGAAGGTTACTTTCCACTATATGGTCGTACAAAATACACCTGTGGAATGCTCAAAACCTATTATAATATATTGGCCTTGCTTTTATAACGTTTGGAAGACTGGTGCCCGCTTCAGATTTACGCTGTCATCTATTGTTTGATCAATTGATTATAATTAGCACTTTTGTTTTGAAAGTTTGAAATAGTTGTGTGAGAAGTAAATGGCCCACGAAAGGGTTAACACGTACTTTAAAATTTTTATTCATATCCGCAAGTCACCTAGCAGGAAAAGCACGCTAGTCTAAATATAAAAAACACCTAAATTATCTGTTTAGATGAACTTTTTTAAATGTGCATGCATTTAATGCTCTCCTTTCAATCAGTCAGAACTAGCTCTCAACTTGTTGAACTTGGGGCAAAGAAAAATTCATTACAATTCAGTGGCATTTTACTAATTGGAAAAGATGAAGTTCCTGTCATAGATATCTGAAGAAAGTATAAGATTTAAATAAATATGGTGAGCCTGTAATTAATATTTCTGTACTAGCATATAGCCCGTCATACGACGCGATCAATAGAATTTTTAATTTTCCAGAATTGTAAAGTACCCTATGAGGCAGGTAAAAAAATGGTTTGTTTTCTGGTTGAGAATTATCTTGCAACAAAAAATAATCGATGATTAAATTTAAAATTATCACATATATACCTAATCTATTATTTAAGCCAAATATAAATGAAAATTATTTACGTAATATCTAAGTTCAGTGATAAAACGTATGAAAATAATTCAGGCGATATTTAAATAATTTAAAATAAGAAATGGTTAAAGTTATGACGTCATAATGTAGAAAAAAATGTTATTTTTACCTATTTGTTATGTGATAAACTGATAAATTGAATCGCCTGCTCTTAACCGGGAAAAAAAAGCTTGAAATAATGGCATTAAACTCTCGAAAAGGGGGGAAGGGGTGGATTTCAACGTTTTAAAGACGACAGTAATTTTTGTTGTGATATGAAACATATTTATATAAATTTATTTTAGAATCAGATGGATAGTGTAAGAGAAGATAAACTTTACTCCCTTTGAATTTTGCTACCCCAAACTGATCAAGAATTCAATATGGCTGCCTGTATCCATTCCAGGTCCAACCGCTTCATAAATTTGAGGACAGACAACTTAGGCTATTATTATATAGGGGATATGAAGTTGGCTAGTAAATTTTAGGGTAAAGAATTTTTAAATATATCAAAAAAAATTATATGTAACAGCTTCTCTGTTTCTTCCTTTTCTTAAATATTTTTTTTCGACTTTATCTAGAAAATAGGAAAACAGCAATGATCTGCCAATTATTTATTAAATATGAATCTTAAAACTATTAAAACTATAATGAATATATTACTGGCGAATGGGGTATTATTTTTAAAAGAATATTTTTTAAGATATGAGTGTATATATTCCTAGGATTCCTGGGAATTCTTGTGTAAACTACACTTCTGTAACACTAATTGTTCTTTTTCCTTGAATTTTTAAATTATATACCATCTGTCTACTAAAATGGTATATACATAAAGATGTATGAGAATATTATTTGTTTTTTTATTTACATGCATACATTTTATGTATTTCTTCTTATATTCTCAAGTTAAAACATTAGTATTGAAGAAACGCATAGACATAGAAAAAATATCGCTTTAGCTCTTCGGGTCAAGATGATATTGTATTATCCTTTCTTATATAAATCGATACGAATATCGAAAATATATATAATATCGAAATATAATATCTTATAAAATATAATATCTTATATAATATCGAAAAATAATATAGAGAATATTATTTTTTTTATTTACATGCATACATTTTATGTATTTTTTCCTATATTCTCAAGTTAAAACATTAGTATTGAAGAAACGCATAGACATAGAAAAAATATCTCTTTAGCACTTTGGATCAAGATGATATTGTCTTATCCTTTCTTATATAAATCGATACGAATATCGAAAATATATATAATATCGAAATATAATATCTTATAAAATATAATATCTTATATAATATCGAAAAATAATATAGAGAATATTATTTTTTTATTTACATGCATACATTTTATGTATTTCTTCCTATATTCTCAAGTTAAAACATTAGTATTGAAGAAACGCATTGACATAGAAAAAATATCACTTTAGCTCTTCGGGTCAAGATGATATTGTCTTATCCTTTCTTATAGAAATTGATACGAATATCGAAAATATATATAATATCGAAATATAATATCTTATATAATATCGAAAAATAATATAGATAATGTTATTTTTTTATTTACATGCATACATTTTATGTATTTCTTCTTATATTCTCAAGTTAAAACATTAGTATTGAAGAAACGCATAGAAATAGAAAAAATATCTCTTTAGCTCTTCGGGTCAAGATTATATTGTCTTATCCTTTCTTATATAAATCGATGCATTAACTATATATGTATACCATTCCCAAATTCAGAAGACAGTTATCAATCACGTGGCGAAGTGTCCTTGTAAGTGTTTACATGGGTAGAAAGCATTCCATAAAAATAAACATTATTTATAGAGTGTTGTTATACTGTGTGACAATGGATGCAACTGAATGCTGCGGATGATTGATAACCATTGGATAAATGGCATTTAGAACATCGAGATTAAATTGACTACTTAAAAAGTAGAACATGTAATTTTTAGATATCTAATA
This sequence comes from Pardosa pseudoannulata, assembly GCA_032207245.1. Taxonomy (NCBI): domain Eukaryota; kingdom Metazoa; phylum Arthropoda; class Arachnida; order Araneae; family Lycosidae; genus Pardosa; species Pardosa pseudoannulata. The sequence goes on from CM063498.1 coordinate 73,856,799, forward strand.
TGGAAATTTTTCATTTACTTTAAAATTCTCCTTGGGATTGTTAAGTATTTGCATTTTTTTGTTGAGTTAAAATTAAATTTTTATCGTTGTTCTTCATAATAAAGCTATGATAATACTTATTATTACACTCTTTCTATAAGTAGAAAACTATTTTGTCTCTTTCCCTATTTATTTCCCCATACACGAGGGATAACCATAAAGTAAAGTTACAAATCCTCCAATAAAATGTGTACATTTTATTTCATATAACCAACTGATACTACGTACACGAGAAATACTTAAACGTAGAAAATTATTTTATCTATTTCCCGAATTATTACCACACATACACACATACATACGAGGGGTGATCAAATTTTTAGATATCTAATATGGAAATTTTTCATATACTTTAAAATTCTCCTTGGTATTGATAATTATTTGCAATTTTTCGTCGAGTTAAAATTAAATTTTTATCGTTGTTCTTCATGATAAAGTTATGGTGATACTTAAAAGTTCTTAAATAATTCACACATTTTAAGCGTTTATAAGGCTTAACATTTTCTCAAACTACATGCAGTGTTTATTTACTTTTGAATTGAAATCGTGACGTCAAAGAAGTAGAGTTTACGAATGGAAGAAAAGAAACACCCACAATCACATACACAGAAAAAAAAAACTTTTAAAGCTTTTCTTGTTCTAACCCGTTAACTTTTTCCTATTGTTAGACTTAAAGGATAGGACTGTAGCCTTCTGAGATAATGAAAGATTCTGTCATGAGTGTATTTCGATTGCAAAGAACAAGCTAAACAAATTATAGTTTTACTAATCTGTCTACGTTAACAACATAAACTGTTGTACCTAGAAAGCCAAATGTTTTGTATTGTTAATGTTTGTTATTCCTTCATAGAAATCGTTGTTTAAAGTGTTACAACATTCGTAAGCTGCAAGAAAAGACAACTATTTGCTAACTCTACAGTTGTCTGAGCTTTTTGCTTCTGTTTAACTTGGAAAAAAATTTAATGTTTTAATAATTAAATTACAATTAATTTGTTTATTACATTACTGGCATTTTGCCTGTCATATGACGGGATAAGTAAAATTTTTAATTTTCCAGTATTGTAAAGTACCCTATGAAGAAGATAAAAAAATGGTTTGTTTTTTTAATGAGAATTATCTGGTTCAAGCTCAATAATTTGTTTACCTTCATACTCCTCTAAAGTCTCCCGATACTGTGAATGCAGTTTAGAATCACGTTGAATTCATTTAGTCAAACTGTGTGGTTATGTATAAGAAACAAACACACAAACGAACAAACTTCTTAATTTTCAAATATATATAACTTAAACTCTAGATATTTATTAATCCGAGAAATAGACTCCTAGATTTTATGAAAAGAATTTGTTATTGATACCGCTGATAAAATTTTCATTTCAACAAAAAATAATCGACGATTAATTTTAAAACTATGCCATATATACCTAATATATTATTTAAGCCAAATATAAAAGAAAATGTTTTACGTAATTTCTAAATTCAGTGATAAAACATGAAAATAATGCAGACGGTATTTAAAAAATTTAAAATAAGAAATGATTGAATGAAATGTTTAAAAGAATAACGATATAATGCTAGAAAAAAATGTTACTTTTACTTATTTATTATGTGATAAATTGATAAATTGAATCGCCTACTCTTGACCGGGGAAAACATTACTTGAATCAATGACATTAAACCCTCAAAAAGGGGGGAGGGGGATTTCGAACGTTTTAAAGGCAAAAATTGGAATTGTTAATTATTTGCATTTTTTAGTCGAGTTAAAATTAAATATTTATCATTGTTCTTCATATTAAAGCTATAGTGATACTTATTATTACACTCTTTCTATAAGTAGAAAGCTATTTTGTCTCTTTCCCTATTTTGTCTATTTCCCCACACACGAGGGGTAACCATAAAGTACAGTTACAAATCCTGCAATAAAATGTGTACATTTTATTTCATATAACCAACTGATACTACATACAGAGGAATACTTAAATGTAGAAAATTATTTTATTTTTTTCCTGATTTATTACCGTACATACACACACACACATACATACGAAGGGGGGGGGGTCAAAGAGTAAGGCTAGAAAGCCTGCAATGAAATGTGTGCATTTTCATTCATATAATCAATAAAGTCAACTGATATACATACTTTATGAATACATAAATGTACAAAACTATTTTGTCTCTTGCCTATTTATTTACCTTCTCTCTCTCTCACACACACTAAAGAAGAAAAAAAAGTAAGGTTATAGAGCCTGCAATACAAATTATATCCAATAAGTTATATTCCGTTGCTAATAAAAGGTAATAATTTATTTTATTGTTAAATAATCTGTTATTATTATACCGTTTTGGAAATGAAAAAATAATGTCATCATTTTTCTGGCGCCAAATTCATTTTTCAGCCAATGTTATCAAATTCATTTGTTTCATACGGTCCACCACAATTCCTTTTTCGAAGAAAATTTGATGTATCAGAAGAGAACACAATGTCATCTTTGTCCTTCTAAGTAATAATTGTTTTCACTTAAGCAATCCACATAGCGAGGTAGCGACACAATTTAATCTGTTTCCCGATTATTGGAAAGACTGGGAGACTTTTCCAGCGCCCGGCGGAGTGGCTGCCGGAAGATAGCGTAGGTTTCGAGTTGCACCCATTCGATTACAGTAATAGCCCTCATTTCTTAAAATGCCTAATAAATAAGATAAAAAGAAGAAAAAAAACCTCTTGTGTACAGGCTCAAATGGACTCACCCGCCCTACCGAAGCAAAAATGAAAAATAGCGACTCGACAACGCAACAAGCAAGCAAAGAAAAACAACGGAAGGTCGAGTTGGAAATACTTGGTAACACGCCTTTCGAGACTTCGCCGTGTTAACTACGATGCTTCATCTACGGCAGTGATCGCTAAACTTATGAAGCTTTTTTCTGAGTAACCTTACCTTTTTTTAAAAATCCTTCTGTGGACAAAAAAAGGACAGACATAAGAACTTTTTTTTTTCAATTTTACATTGTTTTATTGCCTATAGACTAGTGCTCACATTTCTTTAGAAAAGATGAACAAGAATACATTTATTAAACAGTGCAGTTTTAGTAAGGTGAAAGTACATTTTTTTAGCACAAGGGCACTTTCTGTGTGTTGAAGCATAATGAAGAGCCGCAGATCACAAAACACCTTTTATTAAAGACATCAAAATAATAATAATAATGAAAAAGATGATAGATAAAATACGAAGTACATTGGACTTTTATAGTTTTATAAAGATCCTGTGCCCAGCCAATCAAATTACAGGCACAATACAAAACTAATAAAACACAACCAATGAAAACACAAAAGGATCAACTCAAGAAAACCTCGTACGTTCTAGAAAGCTATTACTTAAATAATAATAAGCAGCCAAAACACCAAGTCGCCAAGAATGAGTGCGATTACATATTTCAACTCTGTGAAGCATATATTCTGTGTTTCTAAGCATCCACGTGCTCCATCTTCTCCCTTAAGAAGAAAACGTTTTTTGAAAAAAATATAGGGCGCAAAGTATATGTATTTTATTTGTGCATGTGCTCATTTTTCTCCTGCGCTGATGAGCAGGGCGCGGCACTCTTTAGAAAACATCAAGCATGAACATTGCTAGGACATACATATCTAGTAAATATAGAATCAGTTTTAATAAAACTGACAGAGTCTGACAGCTTAAAAAACTATAATGCTGTATAGCGCACAGTGGAGTCTAGTAATGTGAGTGGCTAGGTAGACTTAAGAAAAACGTAAATAGTACTTTCAACATTTAATAAATTGTAAAATACCGGGTGCTCCTACAGTCAATGTTATACTTTAATCCTTTGCAGATGTGAGCTTTTTTGAGTGCGTTTCGCACTGGGTTAAATAAAATTCATTGAAAAAAGCGATATTATGTACTAAAGCAGTGGTTCTCAAACTTTTTATCCCATGGATCTGACAGCTTAAAAAAGTATAATGTTGTATAATGCATAGTGGAGTCTAGTCTAGTAATGTGAGTGGCTAGGAAGAGTTAAGAAAAACGTAAATAGTACCTTTAACATTTAATAATTGTAAAATACCGGCTGTACATTGAATTGTAAAATACCGAGTGCTCCTAAAGTCAATGTTATACTTTAATCCTTTGCAGTTGTGCCCTTTTTCGAGTGCGTTTCGAACTGGGTAAAATAAAATTTATTGATGAAAACGATATTATGCACTAAAGCCGTGGTTCTCAAAATTTTTATCCCATAAATCTGACAGAGTTTGACAGCTTAAAAAAGTAATGCTTTGTAGCGTGTAGTGGAGTCTAGTAATGTGAGTGGCTAGGAAGACTTAAGAAAAACGTAAACAGTACTTTCACCATTTAATAAATTGTAAAATACCAGCTGTACATTGAATTGTAAAATACCGCGTGCTCCTAAAGTCATTGTTATACTTTAATCCAAAATCGTGCGCTTTTTCGAGTGCGTTTCACACTGGGATAAATAAAATTTAGTGAAGAAAGTGATATTATGTACTAAAGCAGTGGTTCTCAAACTTTTTATCCCAAGGATCTAACAGAGTTTGACAACTTAAAAAACTATTATGCTGTATACCTCACAGTAGAATCTAGTACTGTGAGGGGCTAATCAGACTTTTAAAAAAAAGTAAATAGTACTTTCAACATTTAATAAAAATAAAATGAAACATTTACATAAAAAACATCGTTCATCGACTACACACCTTCATACCGACGAGCACCGGAAAAAAACAAAGAGGAAAGGAATAAAATAAAAGTATGATCTTCCATACGAGACTCTTCAATTTATACCTGCAAACTTTACATATTCCAGAAAACGGCGTTGCCAGATTTTCGATTCAAACACGACGAGCGTTTCTAATTCAGCTATGAGTACATCTGAAAATTAAACTTCTAACAAGTATGTTGAATAGGGACATTGAGAAAACAGAAAACATGGTTAACAAAAACTGTATATAAGAAAAAGAACCTGCAGGTGAATTGTACATAAAAAAAAATTGAAGTGTCGTTAGTATTAAATTAGATTTGTAAGAAGAGATTTTTTATCAAACTTGTGGTGTTTCTTCATGGGCTTCCTGTGGGGTGCAAAAGGATTCTGTGGGTCTAGCCCACCAATCCTGAGATTTCTAACAGTGATCCCAAAAATGACAACGAGACAAAATTAACAACTAAAATATGAAAGGATATAGTGGATTCGTGAGTTCATAACACAAAAACTAGAGATGGGGGAGTTTAGAGATAGAAAACAACACAATACATTTTCGGTCAGAGACATATGTTCACATCCAATTCTCTTGTACGAATGTGTAGACTTTCACACACAGATAATAAACATTCTAAATTTTGAACAAAATTTTCTGGTGTACTACATACATTGTGAGTTATCTTATTTTTAAACTAGGTTTTATGAGTATTTTTATTCACACAACACACGTTCTATTTTTTTTCCCGCCGTTCCTATTTTTCTTTCTCAATAGGTTTGCTTTCCCAGTGAAATCGGGAGGTATTCCTCTCAGGTTTCTAGATTATATCATCACCTCCGTTACCTTTTTGATCTTTGGCTTCACTAATGACAATATTTCTAGGCATACAGCTTCAACCATCAGTATCTCATGCATTAGATTTTTAAATTACGTATTGCTTTGTATAATAGTTTTCATCAATAGCAGAAAACTTGTAACGCCATCTAGAGGTAAAAATGAAGCTAGTCATGGGATATTTGTTTAAGTAAATTTCATCTCCATAATACTGGTATAAACTGCAACTTTTTATACGTAATCGTTACCGAATTATTCAGTTCTAAAATTTGTTTTAACATTTGATCACCGGTACTTCAATACAAATGTGTCAAAATTTCATAACTCTAAGTTAATAATTTACAAAAACGATTTGTAACATATAGACGGTGGGAGTTACAAATTATTTTTGTAAAATTATTAACTTTAAGCACATTACGACACATGTTTTACACATTTACATTTTTTAAAATATTTTGTTAATGTTTCAAAATGTTTCTTGAAATAATTTTATAAAATCTTTCAAAATTTTTATTAAATTCGATTAGCATAATATAAAAAATTATACATCCATTTTAAATTTTGCTTTCCTTTAGATCAAATTAAAAAAATTACTTGAATTATTTGTTAGAATTTTTTTAATGTTATTGCTAGTTACGTTTCAATTTATATGTATACAAAGATTCATACGGATACATTTCGCAGCGTAATTGTACCGGGAGCGGGCGTTTTGCGCGTAAATTCAATTATTCTGTTAAATCTCAGTAGATCGAAAATTATTTAATTTTTTAACCAACTTTTCGTATTTTATATTAAAATATATAAACAAATATATAAATAGACAAATTAACATATATATATATATATATATATATATATATATATATATATATATATATATATATATATATATATATATATATATATATATATATATATATATATATATAATATCATTTTCGAAAGGATAAATAGAATGTTAATTTTAAATCTAAATTCATTTTTTAATCAACCTTTCTGTTCTGTGGTTCCGCATCGACTAATGTAAAAACCAGTTTTTATTTGTCTAAATTTTTTCATAATCTATGTAGTAGACAAGAACATTCGGCTTCATTTTCCTGTATATACCGTTATTTTTGTACCCACAAACAAACCATGTTGTTACGCTAACCCGTACTAGTGCGTGTCCCGCGCTCAAGTATCAATCATCAGAAAACATACTAGTCGTGTCCCGCATGCAGTGTGTTAATATTTTACAAAAGCAATCTGTAATGTCCATCGTACCTGTAAAAATATATGTTAATATCTTCATATCTTTTTTATCTATTTAATTCAAATGACTTTTATTGTTAGCAACTGCAAAAATAACTAATTCGAACAGTAGTAATGTATGCTCACTTAAAATGTCAGTGAACTGATTCCTTTAGTTTATTTTCCTTTGGCGTCGCAGATTTTGGGCGGTACTGTCTAGTTTTCAGTCGTAAATTAGTTGGTTAACTGTTCATTTTTTTTACTAACTTGCCTTGCCCACTAGGCAATCGGAGGACAACAATAAAAATTTTGAAGTACATGTTAAAACCGAAACAGAGTATTCAGATTAACGTCTAGCATCGACGTTCTACTGAAAATTTTTTTAAATATTTATAACTTCTAAATTATTTGCAGGGTTTTAATGAATTACTTATCAATTTGAAAGTCACTTAAAGTACTTTAAGTGCATGTAATTGTTTAAGTTAAATAATATTTTTAGTATAGATATATTGGTTTTTTGGAAAAGCTGAGATAATGCCATCTGTTTGCGATTGGGATCGGCAAAATTCTTTATATTAAGATTTTATGCTAAATAGATCCCAAAAAAGGTCTTAATATCGACAGTGACCTTTTTGGAGGCACGAAAGGAAATTCAGTGAATCTACATCAAACCTTGTGTATTTATAAAAAGAACAAGTATACAAATAAATACACTCAAGAGCCAAAACATTATGTCCACCTGTGTGAATGACAAACCTTGATTCATCTGACCAGGCAACTCTGATCCATGAACCAGTCGCGATGTTCCCGGGCCCAGCGTAGGCTGAGTTGGCGATGACACTTGGTCAGCAAAGGCACACGAGTGGGAAGTTTGCTGCGTAGCCCCATATCCAACAGTGTCCGCTGAACAGTGTGCTCCGATACTATTCTACTTGACCCTGCATTTTATTGGGTTGTCAGCTGAGCTACTGTCTGGCTCCGGTTTTGCTTTACCATGGGAGACAGTCGCCGAAGACCTTTTTCTTTGATAGAGTGTGGACGTCCAACACATGTCATCTACTACTTATTTCACCGTCATTCATCCACTTTGTATAAGTACTAACAACTGTAGATCGCGAACAACCCACGAGTCGTGCAGTTTCGTAAATACTTGTTCCGAGCCTTCGAGCCATTGCAATCTGCCCTCTATCAAAATCGCTTAGATCCGCAGCCTTTCCCATCACACACAGAAGTAAGTGAAAGAATGATTCTTCACCAGCTCAGCAGTTAATACACTCCCTGCCCTTAGGGCATATCTCCAGTAAGAGATGCATAAAATTAGGGGAGTTCTTGGAAGAGTAATTTTGTGTGTGGTTCCATTAAGTATATTATAAAATATATATAAATTAATAATAAATATAATATTAAAAAAAGGCTAAAAAATAATATATAATAGTATAAATATGACATAATGCATAAATATGGTTAGATGAGTAAGGATTATTAGTTAATACAGTAACTTAATAGTACGTAGTATCATTGAGAATCGTAATTCGATCCTAATGACCAGTGAAATTTCTCCTCAATAGCAGAAATTAATTATGCGAAATAAGCCCTGAACTTGTCTCTCCAGCAGCAGTTAAATACTACTTCCACCTGATCACGTGCCTTCCACGTCATCCGGTAGAGTTCAAATGTAGCAAAATGTAGGGGTATTCATAATATTTTGGCTCTTGAGTGTGTGTGTGTGTATATATATATATATATATATATATATATATATATATATATATATATATATATATATATATATATATATATATATATATATATATACATATATATATATATATACATGCACTTACTGTTATAGATAGAGAGGTTTGACTTTTCATAAGGAACTTAATACTATTGCATAATACGGGTTTCAATTTCGAAGAATCACTAATTAGTAGCAAATTAATTTTATTGCGAATCATTACTTACACTGTAGTACAGCCCAAAAATTACTGAAATATGCGGATTTCAAATTACAAATAACTACAAAAATATTTAGCTCATAGTCATGAAATATCATTCTTCGGGCTATTCTAAATAAAAGGTGACTTCCCATCATCAATCCCATTACTATCCAGCTGGGACAGTTCTGACTTCGACGACAGGTCAGTATTGAAAGGTCATTCCGAGTTATAGTTAATTTTATTTTATAGTTTATGTTGTAGGTAAGGGCGGTATTTGGGGGACCGATTCCCTCCCGAAATTCTAGAAGGCTATTTCGTCAAAAAAAATATTTATCCACGTGTGCGTAGGTGCCATCTTCCTAGCTGTATAAGAATAAAATAATTAATTAATTAATTAAAAAAACATGTTTTGGCTATAAAAAGTTTTGCCAATCTATTGTCCGAAAATTTAACGTTTTCTCTATATTCCGCTATATTTTGCCTTTTCTCGTTAGGAACATAACAATATCATCAAATCTTTTTAATTATTTTAGTTAAAAATGGATAATTGTCATACCTCATCTATGCCTTAATACCTTAATTTTGTTTTACTGAATTATCCTTCACAAATAACAATGTTTTTCCCCTTTGGTCCCCCGCGCCCGGAAAACAATTTTTGGCTACGGCCCTGGTTGTAGGTACTGCACATTCTGGAAAATACTGCATCGAAAACTCTTGGAAATTTCATTACAACCATACAGTAAACCACGGTACTCTCATCGTCAGCGATCCTAGCCAGAACCCATATGACATCGATTACTCAACGTCCCAAGAATTCTGATATCTGGCTCCTCCAGACTTTCTTTCCTTGCTTCAAATGATGCTTGAGGTGGAAACATTGAGATACGATGGAAAACACCAAGGCTGATGTTACATCGACTCTAAAGGACATCTTGAAGAATGCTTTCCAAAATACCATCCAGGCTTGGAAACTCCGATTCCAGAAATGCATCAATGAAAGAGGGTGCTATTTGAGAATTTTTGGCGAATTGTACAAATGTGCTCAATAAATGATTTTTTTTATATATGAATTTGGTGCCTCATTGAACGCAACCTGTAGATTTTTATTTTATTTATTTATTTATTTATTTATTTGTTGTTACTGTCAGCAGATAACCTCTGTTAAGTTAGAACAGAAAAAAAATTCCTTTACTTTATTTACCCTATTAAAGCGTTAAAGCTTGAAACTTTAAAATTATTATTTTAATTGAACATAATTTAATATTGGATTTTTTTAATGGTGTTACGTCATAAAAGTGACATATGAAATATATTTTAGTTGCATTAAAAACGAGTACAAGAAGAAGTTTTCTTTACTTTATTTGCCCTATTAAAGTGTTAAAACTGTAAAATTTTAAAATAGTTTTTGAGCTGGCATAAATTCTTATCTGATTTTTTTAGAGGTGTTACTTCATAAAAGTAACATATGAACTATCTTTTAATAGAATTAAAAGATAGTACAGGAAAAAAGTTTTCCTTGCTTTAGTTACCCTATTAAAGTGTTAAAACTTTAAAATTTTAAAAATAGTTTTTCAAAGAGCATAAATTCCCATCTGATTTTTTAAAGGTGTTATTTGATAAAAGTAACATATGAAATATCTGTCAATAGCATTTAAAAAAACAAAAAAAAAAAAAAAAAAAAAATAACAAAAAAAAAAAAAAAAAAAAAAAAAAAAAAAAAAAAAAAAAAAAAAAAAAAAAAAAAAAAAAAACAAAAAAAAAAAAACAAAAACCAAAAAAAAAAAAAATAAAGTGTCTAGGAAAAAAGTTTTCTTGTTTTAGTTACCCTATTAAAGTGTTAAGATTTTAAAATTTTAAGAATAGTTTTTGAAAGAGCATACATTCCCATCTGATTTTTTAAAAGGTGCTATTTGATAAAAGTAGCATATGAAATTGCTTTTGATATTTTTAAATAGCTTTTAAGCATTAAAAACTAGTATACGGAAAATGTTTCCTTTGATTTAATTGCCCTATTAATGTGTTAAAACTTTAAAATTTTAAAAATAGTCTTTGAAAGAGTATAAATTCCCATCTGATTTTCTTAAATGTGTTATTTGATAAAAGTAACATATGTAATAACAATTAATAGCATTAAAAGCTAGTACCGGAAAAAAAGTTTTCTTTGCTTTAATTGTCCTATTAATGTGTTAATTTAAAATTTTAAAACTAGTTTTTAAAAGAGCATAAATTTTTTATCTGATTTCTTAAAGGTGTTGTTTGATAAAAATTACATATGAAATATTTTTCAATAGCTTTGAAAGCTAGTACAAGGAAAAAGTTTTCTTAACTTTAATTGCCCTATTTAAGTGTTAAAACTTTAAAATTTTAAAAATAGTTTTTGAAAGAGAATAAATTCCCATCTGATTTTTTAAAGGTGTTATTTGACAAAAGTAAAATATGAAATAACAATTAATAGCATTAAAAGCTAGTACCGAAAAAAAGTTTTCTTTCCTTTAATTGCCCTATTAAAGTGTTAAAACTTTAAAATTTTAAAAATAGTTTTTGAAAGAGCAGAAATTCCCGTCTGATTTTTTAAAGGTCTTATTTGATAAAAGTAACATATGAAATATCTTATAATATTATTAAAAGCTAGTACAGGAAAAGGTTTTCTTTGATTTAGTTGCCCTATTAAAGAGTTAAAACATTAAAATTTAAAAATAGTTATCGAAAGAGCATAAATTCTCATCTGATTTTTTAAAGCTGTTATTTGATAAATGTAACATATGAAATATCTTTTAATAGCATTAAAAGTTAGAACTGAAAGAAAGTTTTCTTTGCTTTAGTTGCTTTATTAAAGTGTTCAAACTGTAAAATTTTAAAATAGTTTTTGAGCTGATATAAATTCCCATCTGA
>CM063498.1:73873444-73993444 GCA_032207245.1 Pardosa pseudoannulata
CGGACATCGTTACTAGTCAACGACAAACAAAAGAAAGACACAAAAATCACTCTGTTCGAACATATGTTCTTCCAAGAGCGAAGACAGAAAGAATGTTCCCAAGTGACAAGAAACTTACTCAGATAATTTATGTGCCAAGATTAGAATAAACGCAGATCCATTTGCTGGCCACAGCTGGAAAACGTGTTGAATAAACAAAAAAATTACATGTATAGGACAGAAAGCTTTTGGAAATGTATCGAAAGAATTTTAAGTCAGGGACGATCCTTTAATTAAGACATTTAGAGGCTGGGAAAAAGATTTTAAGGAATTAGAATGGGATAGAGAAGGTTTTTAAGGAAATATTAAAGTTAAATAATTTTGATATATCACATATGTTTAACATTCTTTTTTTTTTTTTTTTTTTTTGATTTATCATAAAATAAAATATTCTAATTCTTTTAGTGAGAATGTTTAAAAGTGTTTTAATAATGCTCCAGCTTAGAAAAAAATATTTAATTTTGTTATTTCATGTGAATATTTTTCGAAATAACATAGAAAATGTACACTAAAACAAAAACGAGAAATTCATTTACCTGCAAAGTAACCAAGTTTTTGTATCACAGAGAAATAAAATACTCTGTTTTATTCTGTAACATTTTTAATTTATCAGGTATTTTTTAAATCTAAAAGACTGAAAACTTTTAAACAATTGAAAATTTAAATTAAGTTTTTATTAGGCTATAAAGTAAAATATGTTGCTCATATTTATATAATTGAGGTTTGCAAACTAAAACAAAAAATATAATTCTCTTCTATTCGATATAAAAAATTAGTTTCGAATTTCAAAAGTTATTTTACGATTAACGGGATTTCTAATTTTTTTCACCTATCATACACATTTTGTTTTAAAATGGGTCCAAGCCATTGAAAAAAAAGTCTTGCTAAAAAATTTAATAAAATAGAACACCATCCAAAATATATAGAAAATGTTTACAGTTTTACACAGAATTTTCATTTAAATTATTTGGATTCAAGAAAAATGAAAATTTCCGTTTAGAAAATCCAAGGTATGCTATATTTTGACTCTGTCTCAATGTATATAATGCTATTTTTGCAGATATTTAGCAAATTTTGGTTGCTGTTGTTGTTGCCAATGCCACTTAGACGAACCAAGCACGTGGGCTACAGGCCACACAAATTAAGGCAAAGGGGTACGCCTTTCGATTGATGAGCACTGCTAGGGAGAAAGAACATCTTAGGTGGATCCTCTTAATTTAGAAGCAGGGATCAAGCAAAAGGCCCCAGGCTTGACCTGCCATCTCAAGAGGTATAGTTGGAAAACTTGGAGGACATTATGAACACGAATATATTTTACCTGCCCCAATTACAGTTAACACGTTGACTGCCAGAAGCATTTTCGAGGGTTTGAGCAAGGCTCCGACGTGAACTTTTCATTATGCGATGAATAGGCTGCATATTATTTGCAGCAGATAGAATGAGCTATAAATCATGCTTGAAGCGTGGTGGGGGTCACCCGTGACTCACACGGCGTGGTAGGCAGCTGTGACGATTGTTCTTTCTTTTTCAAACAATCATGCTTCTAAGTGATTACTCTCATTCTTTAACATTCTCGCAGGATCTCGCAGGAAGATTCCGCAACAGAACTTCCTGGGCGAAGCCCTCTAGTTCTGGAGTTGCGAATAATAGTATTGCATCAAACTATGAATATTATGTTGGCTTGACATTACAGTGGGATAAATAAGTATACGGGGGGGAGAGGAGAGAAAATGCTTGAGTTTGGGCTTACAGTAACGCAAAAAAGCATAAAAATAAGAAAGGACCAGAGAATGTAGATTGAGAGTAAAGACAGTTAATCTTTTCAGACAATTAGAATTTAATATAGCGTTATAAGAGCAGTACTAAATTTTTTTTATATGTATAAATTAGGAAAGCAATTAGATCTCCTGGTGACTGTTCCAACATAGGAATTCGAAGCTAGGATGGAGATCCAGAAGCCGATTTTTCAGTCAATAGATTTTCAGAAGAGAGACCAACGACAATCTTAGGATTTCACCCTCCAAACTTGGAGCCCTAAAGTAAGTTGCTGCTTTAACATTCAAAGCAGCTAGGAATAACTAGAGAAAAGAATTTGACTAAAAAAGTAGTGATATATTGTTCCGATTGTGTTGATTCAACTTTTCTTTGCTCTGAATGATTCAATCTAACTCATCTCAATATGCACTGATAAAATGTGTATTTTTATGTACAAATAAAATTATTTTTGTTTGTTCTATATTTCATTAATTCCTTCAAACCATTGTGATAACAATGGTATATTTGAAACATTTATCAGTATCCATATTTACTATAATTATGTACTTTATTATTTGCTGCGTCGCCCGTCACAGGTGGCCCACATGGCGCTGTAGCCAAGTCGAGTGTCGATCATCGGTGACCCCCCCATGGCAGTCAATGTGTTAACAAACACTACAGATCTTAAATTAATAAATTCTTATATTTAATAAATTATTAGAACATCAATAAACCTAGTTTTATAGATAAAAATACGTAAAAGAATATATATTATTTTTCTTAATAGACTATTGCTTGTAATTTGCTACATGCCAATTTTGGATTTAGAAACTTTTGCTTGGATGCCAATAATATGTATGATATTATTTAACTCTATTTTTACTGAGATTGGTTTGGAATTTCAAAAAGATACAAAATTGATTTATGGGTGTATCATCCTGGAATTCCAAGAATTAAATTACAGGCAAAAAAATTCCCATAAATTGTACTATAATACAGGTAAAAACTCTTTCCTATCAATTATATTATCATTAAATTAAAAGCATTGATAGAAAGAAACTGTATTACCCCTAATAATAGTCTTTAATTTCCTCCTGTTTTAGTTATGCAATTTTTTTACAAGACACAAACTTGCATTTCACCGCATCAGCGGTAATCTGAATTATCATCCATCCTTTTTTAATTTCATTTTTACTCATTAATTTTTTAGCCGACGGAACAAATGGCGTCCATTGACTATTCACTCCGAGGAATGTGTTCACTCGAATTAAATGTTTTCTTTCGCTTTTTAAATCGTGCTTCGAATTCCTGCCCGTCCTGCCCATTTTTGGTCGTCCGAGATCAACAGCTGTTCTCCTCGTTCCTTTCCACGCTACAATTACGCACGAACTTTTCGGTCCTCTTCTCCTATCCATCAAGTGTCGAGGTCGGGTAATTACAATATTTACTTTGTCGTTCTGCGGAATCTGACTGCCACATTTCATGTCCGAATGTCGCGTAAAAGCCCGTCATCGATCACCCTTCTCCGGCGATGTTCGTTCTCTCGATTTTTGCCTCGTCATCATATCTCTGATTTAGTTGAAATTATTTCCTATTTGTTATTCCTGTTGATCGGTTCGTCCGTCTATTAATAAAGGCTGGTTACTTTATATTAAATGATAACTACTGAGCTACATGTTCTTGGAAAAGTTTAAAGATGCTGGCAGGGCTGGCAACATCGTCATTGAAATGGGATGATGCTACACACTGAATCAAATTCAGGGATCGAAATATTAAAATTGCAAAACATATATGCTACTTTCTAAAAACAATATACCAAGGAAAAAATATTTCGTTGAAAGTGGCATTTCCATGAACTTATTTTACTTCCTTTAACTAATTTATTTATTTCTGATACGAAAGAAAATGTTTCTGAATTTCGTTTTCTCCACCCGATGCTTTTATTCGTTCGTCCGTCTAAATAGTAATGGCTGGTTAAAATTACTAAGTTCTATTCATTGACTCATACATTTTTCTAGAAAAGTTACGATACCAAAAGCTGGAAAGTTTCCTTAACCCTTAATTTGACTAAGTCCGCTACATTGGACATGTATATTTATAACTACTATATAACATAATTGTCAGTATTCGCCACAGCGAACATTATCTCAAAAATGGAAAATGATATTTTTTTTGTTTATGTTACAGAGATCCTAATGTCTATACAGGCTCGGGAAAATAACAGAAATTAAAATTAAAAAATATTTTAAAAAACATCTTGTCAAATTAAGGGTTAAAATATCATATCAATGAGTTCCATTACAATGCAACCCACAAAATCAAATTCGGGGATCCAAGACACGTTATTGAGATTTCATAATTAATTTCCAATAACGATATATCCTTTTAAAAATTATTTCATTGGAAAAGATTTTCTATTAGTATATTTTATTTTCTTTTATTAACTTATTTTTGAAGGGCAAGAACAAAATAATTTTATAACTTTCGTTTTTTTTTCGTCTTGCAATGCTTCATATGTTTTCTTGATTATCCTAAATTTCTAAACAATATCTTCAGATATTTTGAGCTCCCTAATTGTGCTTCCTCCAAAATTGTTCCTAGGTGTTCGTGGGTTCGAGTCCCACAGTGGCATGGATGTTCGTAGCCGTCCGAAATCGACTTTAAGCTGTAGGTCCTGGTTTCATTAGCCCTCATGTTGCAAAAGGTAGACCGTAGCACTTCAAACCAAACCACACAAAGCCAAAATTGTTTCTAGATGGTATTGAATCAAAGAATTAAGTATGAAGTGGTTACTAGAACTTCCATAGAAGATTCGAGAGTTTCTAAAGCATTTCAATTCCTTGTTTTCGTTATGCTAAATAAAACTTAAATAATCTTTGTCGTTATCTGTAGAGGAATTTACAAAACAGCTTTACGGGTGCGTTGTAATTGATTCATTCGTAACCGCGTTGATACAGTAGAAATTAACTCAACAAAGTTTATTCTTTTCTCCAAACAATCATTCAAATTCGGAGAACATCTGAATTTTTCTAAAGCATCAAACACAAGTTTGATTCGGGTTGCACTGGCTTTTTCACTGGCTTGCCTGTGGGGCAAATAATGGGACTGCAATCGAATCTCATGTTTAGGAACCTCTTTAATTATTCCTTCTCTTTTCCATTCTTTGAACATTTGATTGCAGCCACCATAGAAATTTCCTTGCTTTAAATTTTGAACAGTACTATCCAACCGCATTATAGCCAAGTTAAAATTATAAGATAGTAGAAGATGATCAGCAACTCTTATCTTTGTTTTCAGAATTGTGATAAGAAAATGCTGTCTGGTGGATTCATGGATTCTTTTGTGTTATGATAATGAGTACTATTAATAATATCATAAATCTAATTGTTTAATGATAATGGGTAGTTTTACGGTATTAAAATCTCATTATTAAATTAGATTCCTCCAAAAAGTTTATTAAAAATTCCGGCAGTTTGAGTGGTTTTAAATTTTGTCGTCATTGAGCTCTGTAGTGATGCCACCTACTAAATCAAAGTCGGAGATCAGAAACTAATACAAAGGTAGGCAATCTTACAACAATGGAGGTCCACGTTGTTAATGTCCCATAGGCCACAAGGCACACTCATTTCACTCAATTTTATTTTTTTTTTTGGGGGGGGAGGAAAACGTAGAAAAATCTACTTTTGTTTTTATACAAATGTATATTTACTCAACGCAATCATGTATAGTACTATAGTAGAGCTGTTACAGTGGTCATTTCGATTCAACAGTAAACTCTTTCTTAGGACAACTAAACATTATAAATGTCTTAAATACAAAATTTCAACATTCTACGGCTAATCCTTTTTGAGTTATGCAAAATACGTACATACGTACAGATGTTATAAACTAGATGTTATAAGCTCACTATTAAATTAGATTCTTCCAAAAAAGTTTATTAAAAATTCAGGCAGTTAGAAGGGTTTTAAATAATGTCTTCATTGAGCTCTGTATCGATGCCACCTACTGAATCAAATTTGGAGATCAGAAACTATTACTAGGGTAGGTAATCTTTCAACAATATAGGTCCACGTTGTTAATGTCTCATAGGTCACGAGGCACACTCATTTCACTCAATTTTTTTTGGGGGGGGAAGACGTAGAAAATTATACTTTTGTTTTTATACAAATGTATATTTACTCAACACAACCATGTATGATACTATAGTAGAGCTGTTAATGTGGTCATTTCGATTCAACAGTAAACTCTTTCTTAGGACAACTAAACATTATAAATGTCCTAAATACAAAATTTCAACATTCTACGGCTAATCCTTTTTGAGTTATGCGAAATACGTACATACGAACAGATGTTATAAACTAGTCAAAATACCTTCAGCAATGTCAAAATAAATAGTTAAAGATTTTAAACTAAGTTTTCCTTGTAAGTACATCCAGAATTATTGCTTAAACATGTAAGAATTATTCAGACATTGTCTAAATTATTATTCCCTTTCAAATCTAAGCGCTGAAATTTTTCGCGGTTGCAATACTTTCTATACTTTGTACAAAGAAATAAAAATGACGTAATATTTTGCATTTTTCAAAGGTAATGTTCAGTAAAATAAAGAACACTTTCACACTCCCCCTCCATCAAAATGATCAATCATGCAAAATGTTTGTATGTAGTGGAGGGTAAGGGAAAGCCACGGTGGAGGGTAAGGCACATTGTTTAGTGGAGAAGGCATTGACTAACTCACCTTCTTTATTCCTAAAACGAAATTAAACTATATTGTCAAATTCATGTTGCAGCAAGTCGTACGACAGGACGTGGGAATTTTAGGAATAAAAAGCCCAGTCATAACGCACTCCTGGGAAAGTCTTGGGACAACTCACTATCGCCCACCTAGAACACTTTACAGAACAATAGATCTAGTTTCACCTGCTACTATTCAATGAAGTCAAAAGACTTAACTCTTTTGAAACTGGTGTGAGATTAAGCTGTGTTAGGTGGTAGATTTGCGGGCTTACAGAATGTGGGCAGTTCCATAGCAGATGTCTGATGTAGGTGTCTTTTTTAAAATTATTTGGAAGAATAGACGCTTCACAGCATTCGGTCTAGTAGCATACAACTGAGGCCAATTGTGACTCGCAAGCTGCTTGTAGCTTCTTAAGAAATTGATTGCGGCTCAACAAAGAAGTGTAAAACATTTATTTCATTTTATAAATTTCTTAAATCGTATAAATACAGGCAATTATAGGAAATTGTTCATAGTCATTTGGACCATAGACATAGGCATAGATTTTTATGGGGTACCTGTGGGTTGATTGCTCTTTAACCCAGACTTAGTATCGAACGAACATAAGCACTTTGTGACTGATATATTAAAATCAAGAGGAAATAAATAAATAAAATAAAATAAATTTTAAAAAATGAAATAAAAGAAGAAAATTAATAAAAAAGTATTAACAAAATTAATAAAATAAAACTTAATAGAAATTTAATAGAAATAAATATAAATATAAATTAATAAAAAATTAATAATCAATTATTAATTTAATAATTAGTAATCAAAAATTACTAATTTAGGTGGTAACTAATACTTTGACATTTAACTTGAGTAAGGTTAAGTTACCAGTCAATATAATGACCATATTAAAAAGTTAAAGGAAATCTATGATATATTAAATACAAATTACACTTTTATACTGTTTAAATTCTGATGAAAACAGAAATAAAAATAAATGTATAGATTCAAAGTCAATTAATATGCGCATAGTTTGAAATTAATAATATTACCCCACCTTAATAATATTACTAAGGATTTACCCAACCCGCTTAAACTTTGGCGTCTGCAAACCCTTGTGTCGCGTGTGGTCGTCTAAGCCGTTCGATAATAGAACAGACATTCACTCATTTCCCACTTTTAAGTAAGTCGTTTTTAGAATCTGATATTCCTTCAGTAATTCCATTAATTATAAAACGAAATTAAAAAATAAAATCTGCTAAACGTTTTTGACGAACAGTTTAAATAGTTAGTGTATTAACCGCAATTACATTTTAATTAGAAATAAGTCGTTTCAGAATCTGATATTCTTTCTGCAATCGCGATTAACTATAAAACTAAATTTAAAATAAACCTGCTAAATGATCGATGAACAATTTAAGCATTTAGTAGCATTTAAATCCGGAATTGCATTTTTATTAAATCTGAATTAATCAATGTAGAAGGATTTTACAAAGAATTTTAAGATGAGTTTTACAATGACTAAGGGGCAGAGGGAAACTAGAATTAATAGAAGATCAAGTTTTCCAAATTTTTATAAATTGGAAAATCTGTTAATGAATTTTGGAAAAATGTACCAAAAACTAAGTACAATATTTTTTTTAATTCAGCATATCATTTATTGTCGATTTTTTAATGGACATACGTCATAAAGGATTGTATTTTACCACAAACTTTATTAAATTGAAGTAATGTTGAATACTGACCAGCATTCATTTAAAAGAATTAATAAGAAGTTCAATTCCTAATTATCAACCTGATTATAAAAACTAAGTTTCTACATTACAAAAAATTTATTTTGTAGTAGCGAAAAACAAATATTTTTATATGAATAAGTAAAAACTACCAAAATAAATAGGATAACTTAAGCTAAAATAAAAGACATATTCTAAATAAAACCCATTAGAATTAAACAAAAACCGAGTAAATCTAATTCATAAGCACTACACTAACACTTATATCTTAAGCCACATTTTAAGCACTATAAGTTGAATTAACTTAATTGGAAAATGTAGTAAACATAGCTTTGCAACTTTTCTGATTAAACATTAACACCGAGGAACTGTCGACTTATTTATTAGCATATTCTAAAGAAGCATAGAACAGTTACAAAATAACAATCAAGCATTTAAACCTAGAAACAACAGTTAAATTTGCATTACAGTCCCAGAAATAACTTTGGACATCATATCTTCACTGCTGTTAGAGGCCGACGGACGATAGTTTTTTCGGGTGACGATAGATGGCGGGAGGCAAAATATTTATGTTACAGCATTACTTATTTATTAGCATATTCTGAAGGAGCACAGAACAGTTACAAAATAACAATCAAGCATTTAAACCTAGGAACAACAATTAAATTTGCATTACAGTCCCAAACATAACGTTGGACAACCTTTCTTAACTGCACTTAGAGGTCGATTGACGATAGTTTTTTCGGTTGAAGACAGATGGCGGGCTGCCAAATATTTATGTTATGGGATATTAAAAGAAAAGTATATCAAGTGATGCCACAAAATATAGTTGTCAAAACCAATGGAGATAAAAAAAATAACACACCATCCTTACCTTGTATTAGATTTTAATTTAATTTTTTATTGTTAGTAAAATGTCTCTTCGATGTGAACTGACTGAGGTAAAAATGAAATAAATTTTGTTCTGCAACGGAAAAATAAATAAAATTCTCACCAGTTCTAAGAGAGATGTTTGCAATATTCTTTGTAGCAAAGAACTCTATGAAATGTAGAATATATCAGCCAACAAAAACAGATTCTATCACTTGAAAGAGATGGTGAAAACAAGCAAAAATTTCTATTTGCAATGAAAAAACACCAGTTGATTCGTACATTACCACATCCTATAAGTCCATAAGTGTCTCAGCCGAACGATGGCCGATTGGTTAGGGTGCTGGCCTTCGGTACTGGAGTTTGTGGGTTCGAATCCCACAGTGGCATGGATGTTCATAGCCGTTCGGAATCGGCTTTAAGCTGTAGGTCCCGGTCTCATTAGCCCTCGTGTTGCAAAAAAGTAGACCGTGGCACTCCAAACCAAACCATAAGTGTCTCATGTAACTTGTGACGTTTAAAGTCGAATGCTTCTGATAATTTTCGGAAATTAATGCTAAAACTACAACTACCATGCAAATAATTTCATGTCAGAGAACTCTGAAAAGAAAATATAATATTTTAGAATGAGAAAAATATTTACTTAGACCTGACGGTCATAACCCCTATTGGCAAGATTTAGGGTGGGTCTGTACATACTGTCTCGGATTTTTGTCGCTCAGTGTTAACATATGAGAAAAAAAATTCTCGCTGTCCAGCTTGCATTTAAATAATTCTTTAAAAAATTCATACCACTTGATAAAATAGCAAATTTTCTATGATGCTACTTTTCCTTTAAAAAAAATATGGTGAAAAATATATTCAATTTTAAATTATTTGCTTGAAATTTTTGTGTACTGTTTTTCAAACGCAAATAAGAACATTTAACAAAAATAATTTAACAACAAAAAAAAGATATTCTAGAGAATTAGCTGTTCTATCACGTGGTTTAATTTTTCAAAGGATTCTTTAAGTGACACTTGACCAGAGATGATTTCAGTTTTTTTCCATAAGTTAACAGCGAACGAGAAGAATCCAATATAGCTAATAAAGCCCCGCCTTAAGTCAAGAATCTCAAAAGTTTCTCAAGATTCATTCTGCGAGACTCAATCTGCAAGATTCTCGCCGTAAGGCAAGAATCTCAGCAGGCAAATTGTGAAGCTGTATGAGACAGTTTCTTGGTGATAATGGATGCTTTCTTACATGCAATTTTACAGTATTAGTCACCACACAGTTTAATGTGACAGTTGTTGATTTGTCCATATTGTTACAGGGAGACTGCTTCTTTATCGTTGCAAGGAAAAAAATCTGACTATATTCATCATTTTTTTTTCCTTGATAGCATCTATTTTAAGGTCTAATGTATATTACATTCAATAATATTCTTTTTTTGTTTAAAATATTGTAAATATCAGTTATTAAGCTATGAAGAATCTTTATTGAGCAATTTTTACTTTCTCGCTGTACAACAAAACTTTTTTCACTTCGACAAGGCATGTTACTATTAGAAGTCGAAAAATCCCATTCAATTCTAAATATCTACCTTTTTCCCCTTCATTAACCTTTACATTAGGTTACGGTTAATATCTAAACGAAAAATCGCCACATTACTCCAAAAATAAAAATGGTCTTAAATTTATCTAGCACTATGATTCCTGAACATGTTTAAGCATGAAAATTTATTTGTTTCCGTTATTTTTTTAGTTGAATCACCTCCAAAAATTGTTTTATTTCACATATATTCTTTAACATATATTAATGCCGCTTTTGTTGCGAGATTGTGGAAATTTTGAAAGGTTTTTATTGAGTGGTAATTTTGTAACACGCTGTATATACATGTCTGTATATACAGCATGTCTATATATCATACATATGTGATTCCAAGAGCTAAGATTTTCCATCGAAAAGTAACAAGAGATTTTATCTTATGTAACTTGTGTTTGGTTGAAAAAAATTCAAAATTAAAAACATATTTAAATAATAATAATTTATCTAAAATGTACCGCATATCCAATTTCAATTATTTTCTATTTAATTTGTGTTGGTATTAAAATTGATTGTTAAAAATATTCTTTTCTATGTTGTTCTCATTAGCTTCGTATATATTTATTTTACAATGTTTTGCATTTATATATAAAACATATTCAAATTTTCATCTCAGTTTTAATAAAACATTAAATATGATAATTTCTTCTATCAATTCCTAGAACTGAATTTAAGTGTAGGAAATATCCAATTAAGTTAATTGGTCTGAACTCTGGGAAGAATTGATATAAAAACATAAAGAAAACTTTCGCCTGCCTTAAAATTATCTAATATACTCAGACTTATTTTAAAATTGTTGTATCTCCTATGCAAAAGGAAGCAGAGAAGACTTAACCTTAAAACAAATAGCATTTATAATATTGAACAGTTTATATTTTGCGTTTTTCTAAATCTTGCTGTTAGTTTTTCCCTTAGTATTGTCAAATGTTTGATAAACTGTGAACGCTAGTAAGACGTTTGTAATGAAATTGATAAAATTAAAGTAGTTTCTATAATACAAATATATTTAAATATTTTATTTGTGACTTATTATTTTTGTATTAACTTATATGGCACACGCATACATATATTGATAGCTAGATCGATAGATATATGTATACATACATACATACATACATATATATGTATATATATATATATATATATATATATATATATATATATATGTATATATATATATAAGAAAAAAAACCGATGTATATACATATATATATATATATATATATATATATATATATATTCTATTTTTTTTTTCTTAACCCTTTTAAGGAGAGTGGCTTCATAGTGGAACCACCTGTTAATACTTTTTCTCTATTTTAAACACATTAATTTTTTCTTTGTTTTTGACACTTTAAACTATAAATAGATGGTATCACTACAATTAATTTATTTCTCTTTAAAATATACTTTTTTGAATTTGCTTTACATGGAAGAATCAAGAGTTCGATTTTCTTCATTATCTCATATGAAAATACTTACCTAAAACATTACTTATAAATTGTTTAACTATTTATTAATTACATTATTTTAAGGGTAATTATTCATTGCTATCCTAACTTAATTAAAGTTTTAATAAAGAAATATTTTTTGCTGTACAAGGGAGGCGTTTCACAGTTAAATCACCCTCTCTAAATCTCGCCCCCCTACCCCAAGAATGTAAATTTTTTTCATATATTTCAAATCTATAAGGCTCTTAGATAAAATTTATAACTAATTGAATTAAATACCAAAGAATTTTTCATCGTGATTTTCAAGGGGTTAATCAAAGTTTATGTAAAATATTCAATTATTATTATTCATGCATGAATTAAAAAGGAAAGGATTAAAAATAGCTAATTCACATAAAATACTTAATAACCGGAATAATAGGTCATGAGTTTCAAGAACTTTGTACTTGGAAATATTTTATATATAATTGAAACGTGTAAAATTACTTTTCATATTAAACGTTTTTAGTTTTATTTTGATTTGGAGTGCTACGGTCCTTTAAAAAATAAATAAAAAACACAAGAACGAATTAGACTGTTAATTTTTTTAGAGTATCCAAATTTATGGACTTAATTGTCTTTATTTCAAACAATAAATAGCGTCACTATGACCACTTTTACTTGAAATTAAGCGGCAAAACATTAACCCTTTGCGAAACATAAGAGCTGGATGAACACTCCATTTATCAGAGTAAAAATTTTTATGAACTAAAATTACCAAATCAGAAGATGATATAAATCTATTTTAACTAATTTTACTAACTTTACCAATAAGTGTTACATCTGGTGAAGGTGTTTTTTCCTAACTAAAAATTAATCAAAAACTATTTTCCTACAACCCAACTCAAAGAAGATTGTCAGACATAACAATAAATATCGTCACTATCTTTGACCACTTTTACTTGAAATCAAGCGACAAAACATTATCCCTTTACGGAACACGAGGCCGGATAAACACTCTGTTTATCTGAGTAAAAATTTGAAGGACTAAAATTACCTAATCAGAAGAAGGAATAAGTTTATTTAAACTAATTTTGCTAACTTTACCAATAGGTGTCTATCTTGTGACGTTGTTTTTCCCTAACTAAAAATAATCAAGAACTATTTTCCTACAACACCAAATCATAGAAGATTGTCAGACATCGTTAGTTACGGAATTTAGTATGAACTCAGGAAAACGTTCGTATGTTTCAGAATTATTTAGAGAATTGTCTGAAGTAAAATTTTGTAAAAAAACAAATTCCTCAAAATTTATCCTATTAACTGTTTTTCAAATGAAGTATATACGTGAAAAGTTATTATAAGTATTCGTATAAATTATTGGGTCACACTGCTGATTTTTTAAAACTTTTGCTATAATATCTGAAAAAGAAGGTACAACTTTTTTGCAGAATATTTACATTGTAGTTCTTTAGGGTCATAGTTTTTTACTTTTGCTTGGGTTTGGTTTAAAGACTAAGTCAGACCCTGGTGTTTTAAAATAAAACGAAATGCACTTAACAGTAATCCCACGTGAGCTCTACGATAAAAACTGACCCATATTACCTCAGAATTATTCTTAGTTAAAAAATTTGCATCATATCTTGCTATTCACCAGTCTCAAACTAAAAGAAACTACAGATAGAATCGCGTCATAACTGGCATATGTCAAGCCAAAAAAAGAGGCTTTGTCAGTATCTGATTTTAAAAATAGACTACCAAAGAGTTCAATTATAAAATCAATTTAAAGATTTCCATATTTATAATTGCAAGCTAGATCTCTAAAAAAGAAATTATGTCATTTTTGTAAGATTTATGTAAATGCGAACAAAATAAGTTTATTTAAGATCTTTACCGTCTTTACTTGACATAAAGAAATCTAAGCCAGTCAACAAAGCAGGAGTTCTTTTTTAACGGGAATTTTTATTGTGAACCTTCATTTAAAAATCTATTAACAACACCAAATACAGACAATGCGCTAAAAATTTCATTAACATATCCATTTTAGAGTCAAGTAATAACTAGGATTTATGTGATATTTTTATTCTGAGACAGACAGGTTAATTACAGGTCTGATGCTTTTACGTTCCCTGACAGACCTATGAAAATTACCTCATCCTTTCTCTGTATTCATTAGATAACTGTAATTGTATAAATGCTTGGGAAATTGAATTTGTATTATTTTTTAAGACATAAATACTCACTGTTTAGGTAGAAAATTTATTTGAATTGTTTCAAAACAGACACGTGGAACTTATTTTTTGTCAGTTTCTTTCCGACCGAATAAATATGTTTTCCCAGCTATAATAGCAGTTGGTAAATGAATATGTAAATGCTAAACTCCTAATGCATTAAAGCTGACGTTTTATTTATGTATACTTAACTAATGATTCTCAGAAGCTTTATACATAAATATAAAGTCTTGGAAAGAACTCAATTTCAGTTCTGTCTTCTCTTGTAGTGCTTCTTTTATCTTCCTAAGTTATTCTTTTCATTTGGTAGATCGTAATTGTTAATTAATCCATTTGTCTGTCTGTATCCGTTATTTTGTTTACACATCTGGCCTAATTCAGTTACAGAAATATCAGCGTGAAAAGATGTCTTAATATAGCTATAACATCATTTCTCTTTTGACATCATGATGTTACTGTCACATAAAAACAAAATTAATGTCACTCTTGTACACAAAATATTTGTAAGCAATTTCTTATTACACTAGCATATGGCCCCTTCATATGTCAGTTCAGTAAAATTTTTAATTTTACTGAAATGACTTTAAAAAAGTACTTTATACGGCAGGTAAAAAATGCTTTGTTCTTTGGTTGAAAATTATCTGGTACAAACTCAATAATTTGTTTATCTTTACTGACCGCATGTTAGTTGCCAACTTTAGTTTATCTTATAATATTACGTGATAGGATGAACAGTAGATGTGTTAATACTGACAGTGCTTATTTGGCGGTATATGTGAATGATATCCAAAATTTAGCGAATCGATGGCAAATCGTGTGGTTATGTATAAAAAACAAACACACAAACGAACGAACTTCTTAATTTTCAAAGACATATGACTTATATTAGATATATATTAGCTAGATATAAATTAGTCCGTGAAATAGACTCCTAGACTTTGTTGTTAATACCGGTGATAAAATTTTCATTTCAACAAAAAATAATCGCGGATTAAATTTAAAGTTGTCACATATGTATCTAATCTATTATTTAAGAAACAAATATAAAAGAAAATTATTTACGTAATATCTATGTTCAGTGATAAAACGTATGAAAATAATGAAGAATATATTTGAATTATTTAAAATAAGAAACGATTTAATGGGATGGTTAAAGAAATAGCGTCATAATGCAAGAAAAAATGTTATTTTTACCTATTTATTATGTGATTAATTAATAAATTTAATCTCCTGCTCTTAACCGGGGACAATAGAGCTTGAAATAATGGCATTAAAAGCACAAAAAGGGAGAAAGGGGTGGATTTCGAAAGTTTTCAAACTCGCTTTGAATTTTTCTAACTCATCAAAAATCCAATTTTTATGCCTCTATCCATTCCAGGTCGAACCGTTTCATAAATTTTAAGACAGGTGAACAGATAACTTAGGCTATTATTATATATGGGATTAAGATGATATACTACCTATTAAGTTCAAAAATCTTCAATATAACACAATATTTTTTATTATATACACAATAAAAGTTCTATTACATGTAGAATAAAAACATTCCTTTATAAAATTCACTTCAGAAAAAAATAACTTTTGAAACTCGTAAATTGAAAGGTGACTAATCGCTCTCCTTTAGGGAGGACACTCCTCCTTTTAAAAAAAGTTGTCCTCCCCCAGAAAGTGTCCATTTAGATGTCCCCCTTTTTGCTATGTAATTCTAGATCTTCTTTTTGATATATATAAAAGTTGATGTATAAATATCTATACATTGAATAACAAAAGTTTCTCATAAAGATGAAAAAAACTGCTTATTTAATTTTATGTAGACAGTAACTCAGTAGTGACTACGATCAGAAAGATAAAGTAATGTTTCACACAAATGCACACCATTTGCTATTTTCTATTGTTATAACTTGATTATTTTTTAATAAAAATACACTAACAATATTTTATGAGGAATTAAGCTGTCTTATTGACTGACTTCTTACTTAGCTAAAACATGAAAATAATTATTTAATTTACTTATGTCATCCTTTATTAATATTATGTCCTCTTTTTCAAAGGAAAAAAGTTGGTCACCTTGTAAAATCAGGAGCTAATTTTTATATTAAATAAAAAAATGATCTTTTTAATATTGTGAATCTCAGTAATAGTAACAATATATTTTATTTCATAGTAGTATAAAGATTATTTTATTTTAAATTTCTTAACGGTTATTATTAATTTTTTTTATTTTAAAATGTTAGATTCCTTTAAAGCTTTGGTTTACATAATAAATATATATTTTGCTTCAAAACCAAAACTCTTAAAAAAAGGATTTCAAAAAACGGTTTAAAAAGTCCACTATCCCCGTAGTAGACTTTATTAGGGGTGATATTAGTACCTTTAGAGGCTTAAAATATCAATTATAACAGTCTTTATTCCGATAAACTAAAACTCCTTTTAGAAAGAATTTTCCATTGCAGATCCTTTCCATTGCAGATTCCTTTGCCATTGCAGATCGTATATTCTTAAAAATGTAATAAAAAATACTCACCAAATTATGGAAAGAAAATTCATGTATGTACTCTCAAGGTAAAATTTATAATATGTATAGTGTAAACTAATTTTTTTAAATCAAATTGAAGTCAAAACCTATTTTATTCTGTAAACAAAAATGGTGATAGTATCTGTTACTTTAAAACTTAAAAATATTCTGCTTACGCTGTTTACGACTTTGCTTTAAAGTGATTACGATTTAGTTTTGAGATTGAAAGCAGTATATTCTTAAAAATAACATACAAAATACATCAAATGAAGAAAGGAAATTCATGTACTAGTAAGATAATATTTTAAATATATATTGTTTAAACTAATTTTTTTTAAATCAAATCGAAGAAAAAATTTGTTTTATTCTGTAAATGAAAACTTGACATTTGATTATATTTGATGATATTTGATATTTCAAAATTAAAATGTATCCTTCTAACACTTTTCTTTAAAAAAAATATTTATTTTTATCATTGCAAATAGTATACTATCAAATATACCTTAGAAAATATACACCAAACGAAGAAAAATAAATTCTTATACTCGAAAGATAACATTTGAAATATTTATAGTTGAAACTAAATTTCTCATTTGAAATTGAAGTAAAAATCTGTTTTCTACCATAAACTAAAATTTTGATGGCATCAGACATTTTAAAATTGATAAATATTTTACTTACTGTGCTAAAGCTTTTGCTTTAAAATATTAATTAGTTTTGTCATTGCAAGTAGTATATTCTTAAGAATAACGTAAAAAATATACACCAACTGAAGAAAAAGAATTTGTTTACTAGCAAGGTAACATTTGAAATATGTATAGTTGAAACTAAAATTTTTACTTCATATTGCAGTCAAAATTTGTTTTATTCTGTAAATTAAAATCTTGATGTCATCTGACATTTTAAAATTGAAGAATATTTTGCTTACTGTGCTAACGTTTTTACTTTATAAAGTTATTTAGTTTTGTCATTGCAAGTAATCTATTATTAAGAATAACGTAAAAAATATACACCAAATGAAAAAAAGAAAACTCATGTACTCGCAAGATAAGAATTGAAATATGTATAGTTGAAACTAAATTTTTTATTTGAAATTGAATTAATTTTTTTTTAATTCTGTAATCTAAAGTTTTGATGGTATCTCACATTTTAAAATTCAAAATATTCTGTACAAAAATTACAGTTACTGCATTAGCTTCGTTACCACCCTGAAGAAATTCTGACTGTAGTACCTTGAACCAGCATGTCCTGTACTTCCGGAAATTGTAGGTGGAATAAACGGCAAGCGTGGAGGGACAATGTGATGTCTTTGTATACCAATACCTGCTGAAACATGTTGCAGGACCAGGATGTTGAAAAATGATATCCCAATGGACAGCGTGAGAAATTTTTCCTACGTTTGACTTAAAAGAATAAAGGAAAGTCCCTAATTCTGGAAAAAAATGTGTCCTTCATTGATGAACCAAGTCTTAGAAATACGGAATTGGAATATTGATTATGAAGCACAGGAGGATAGTGGGCCTTACAAAGGGCACTTGGAAATTATTGAGTGATTTATGAAACCTTGTACACATATATACTCAGGTACAACTAAATCAATTTTATTTAAATTTTTTCAAATCTGATTTAACTAAATATTTAAGTATTAAAATAAGTAATTAAAAAGATAAATAAAATCCTGCCCAATTTTGTAACAAACACTTTAACAAAATGTATCCTAAATTTGAGAAAAAAATAATGTACCCTAAACATTTTGAAGCCCTGAACAAGTTAAAAAATAAATACTGAATCAAACTAAAAGAAAAAAAAATATTAGCATGTGAAAACAAGGAAGTGAAAAGAAAGTGAGCATGAATATACAGCTTTAATGAAATAAAAGAATCATTCTAATGTTTAAAATTTGACTTCACTATAGAAGTATCCCGGTCAGCTCAAAGTACTGACAGTATAATTAAGGGCACATTAAAATCTCCCCCCCCAAAAAAAAAACATATAAAAAATAAAATTAAAAATATGATTCTTTTTAGATGTATAGTTATTAAAATGAAAAAAAAAAACAAGCTAACTCATGTGTGTACACACACACACACACACACATATATATATATATATATATATATATATATATATATATATATATATATATATATATATAAGAGCTTTGTAAATTAAAGGCATATACTTCAAAAGGGTGCTGGAGTTCAGAATGACCATTCTTCTTAAACACCAGATATTTTTAATTGATCAATTCTAAATATTTTGTTATTTTTTTTTAAATATTGAAATTGCTTAAATAATAAATCTCATTTTTTTTATTCTTGCCTTAATATTACTTAAAAATACATTTTAAACATTCCTGAGAATTATTTTGTTAAATAATTGAACATTTAACTTACAAGAAATGGTTTTAAGTCTGTATTTTGAATTTTTCATTAAAAAATTCAAAACGGGAATCATTCTTCGAGTTTTTATGTAATTATTTGGATTATTAGAATAAATATCGTGGGGTGATGGCAAATATTTTCATTAAAAAAATAATTTGGTGAAAAAGAGTTTTTTCATTAAAAATCCTATTTTTTATTTGAAAAATAAATTTTAATTCTCCACACTAATAAATAAAAATTTCTATTTCTTTATAGGGCAACACCTTTTTTCTTAAAGCTATCACTAAACAGATTTCTTTGAATTTTTGTACATGATAGAGAGAGTCTTTTTGCCTTCACACACAATATATCTATAACACAAATCTTTAAAAATGACCTAAAATCTAAGGAAATTTTCAAAATTCTAAATACACTAATATCCCCTATATAGTAAAAGCCTAAGTTACCTGTTCGTCTGTCCGCGATTTAATGAAGCAGTTGGATCTGGAATGGATATTGCATCCATACTGGATTCTTGTTGAGTTAAGGTTACGAGTCTTTAAAACGTTCAGATTCAAACACTTCCTCCTTTTCGAGCGTTTAATGCCATTATTTCAAGCCCTATTTTCCCTGGTTAATAGCAGTCCATGAAATTTATCAATATATCACATAATAAATAGGAAAAAATAACATTTTTTATTCTAGCATTATGACCGTCATTCCTTTAATCATCTCATTTAATCATTTCTTATTTTAAATTATTTAAATATCGTCTGCATTATTTTCACACGTTTTATTACTGAACTTAGATGTTACGTAAATAATTTTCTTTTGCATGAAATAATAGATTAGGTACATATGTGATAATTTTTAATTTAATCATCGATTATTTTTTTTGCAATGAAAATTTTATTGCCGGTATTAACAACGACTTCTTTTCATAAAAGTCTAGTAGTCTATTTCACTGACTAATAGACTAATAGATATCTAGCGTTCATGTTATACATCTCTGAAAAGCGGTTGGACATGGAATGGATAGGGCCTTCATATTGGATTCTTGTTAAGTTAGGGTTAACAAATTTCAAAGCTAGTCTTTAAAACGTTCGGAATCCCCCCTTCCCCCCTTTTCGAGCGTTTAATGCCATTATTTCAAGCCTTATTTTCCCGGGTTAAGAGCAGGCTATTAAGTTTATCACATAATAAATAGGTAAAAATAACATTTTTTTCATCATTATGATGGCATTCCTTTAACCATTTCATTTAATCATTTCTTATTTTAAATTATTTAAATATCGTCTGCATTCTTTTTCATACGTTTTATTACTGAACTTAGATATTACGTAAATACTTTTCTTTCATATTTGGCTTAAGTAATAGATTAGGTACATATGTGATAATTTTAAATTTAATCATCGATTATTTTTTGTTGCAATGAAAATTTTATCACCTGTATTAACAACAAATTCTTTTCGTAAAAGTCTAGGAGTCTATTTCACAGACTAATAAATATCTAACGTTTAAGTTATATATCTTTGAAAACTAAGAAGTTTGTTCGTTTGTGTGTTTGTTTTTTATACATAACCACACGGTTTGACTAAATGAATTCAATGTGATTCTAAACTGCATTTACAGTATCGGGAGACTTTAAAGGAGTATGAAGATACAAAAATTATTGAGCGTGTACCAGATAATTTTCCGCCAACAAACAAACCATTTTTTTTTCTAATCCCGTCATATGACGGGCTGTATGCTAGTTTAAAATAATCTTCAATGATCTAAAAATCCTTTACATTTACTAACAGAACTTTTTTAAGAACTGATTTCAAGTCCCTGAATACATTCAACAGATCTTTGTCATCATATTTAAACTGCAAAATAAGCTATATAAGTATCTAGTTACACTGCTTAGATGTAGGCAGTCACCTTAAATTATTGAAGCAATAAAACTGCGTTTTTTATTTTCAAGATGATGTGATTTCCAAATGATGAACGTCTTATGTAGCATCTGGTCCACTTTCTACGAGAGAAAGATACACTGAAACTACCATTGAGTTTATTCCATTCAATACACCATCTTTCGCCAAGTAATACATACGACGTTAAGATGAAAGTCATATACATATTTTATCTCTGAAAGTTTAGTCAGTCAAGAGTTACTTCTAGACATCAAAATACATTACACAGAAGGTCATATTTACGTTTACTTCTAGGCACAAAGTTTCCTTTCACCACTTTCTCTTCAACTATCTTTATTTCTATAAAAGGCATGATGCTTCGTAACAGTTTCTCTTCATAACATGAGACATGATGTGAATATTTGATTCTGACACATATACAGACTCATCGACAAAAGAAAAAGGTATTAAAGAAATAATATTTATTTTCATCCATAAAATTAAATGGCTTCACCTGACCTCCCTTTTTCCTTCTTTGTGCGCAGTAAAGGAATTATTGTAATAGCGAAAACTTTTGGTGTCCAATTTCTCCGGAAATACCCATTTTGACTATGATTGAATCTATGTTGTCAAGTTTAAGCATTACTCCTGTTCTCACCTAAAATGAAACTTTAAATAGTCATTTTTACCAAATTCAGCATAACTTCTCGCATGACTCAAAATCTATTGACCGTTGAATGCTTAAATATTTGAGATAAATAATCCCCTATATAATAATAGCCTAAGTTATCTATCCGTCTGTCCTCGAATTTATGGCCGAACGATGGCCGAATGGTTGGTTAGGGTGCTAGCCTTCAGTACCGGAGTTCGTGGGTTCGAATCCCACTGTGACATGGATATTCGTAGCCGTTCGGAATCGGCTTTAAGCAGTAGGTCCTGGTCTCATTAGCCCTCGTGTGGCAAAAAGTAGACAGTAGCACTCCAAAGCAAACCTCGAATTTATGAAGTGGTTGGACCTGGAATGGATAGAGGCATCCATCTTACATTCTTGATGAGTTAGGGATCCCAAAGGAAATAATATTAAGAGCATTAAAGATTTTGGATAAGATTAATAAACATGCCAAATATTAAAGAATCTTACTAGAATATTAGTAAAGATAAAATAAATAGTCTTAAATCAATAAAAGAAGTAAAATATTTTTTAGAAAATGCCATGTGAATATAGTCACAAACGCTAAAATTTAGCATAATTTTTTCACTGGGGCTAAGCCTTTCCATTCATTTTTCCTCTGGAAGTGAAATATTCATAATATCTAATCAATCAAAAGACGGGTTTTGGATGCGTTTGTATCTCAATTTGTAACAAATTATTCTCAATTTGTAATAAAAAATTCACAGATTTATTTTCTCTAGCAATAATTCTTTTCAATATTTCTGTAAGATATTGATAGAAATACATTTTTTTATTACTTTTGATTACTGAATTAAAAAAAAACCTCTTTTGGGCTTCTGTGCTTCTTTTAAATCATACACTAGATAAAGAAGAAACTTTCAAAAGTCTAGCTTTTTTTTTTAAGTTTGACTATTCAATACGAAAACTAAACTCGCTACTTTTATTCTCTTATTTAGAAAATCCAGTGAAAAGAAGGTTCTCGATGATATGCTTGATTGTAACTCAATATTAGAAGTAAAAATACACTATTAGAAGAAAGATCCAGTAAGATAATGTTCTTTTCCCTCTTACTATCCATCTGAAATGAAATGTGAAAGCGCTTCGGGTATTATATTTTTTATCTTTAACTATACATTTAGATAGCAGAACTAAGTTTATTCTCTACATATTTTTCTCTCCTAAACTATATATTCAAGAAAGTCACTAAGTCATTTTAAAGGGTGTATATCACAAATGGTTCTTATAATTTTCAAAACCATGAAATTTAAAAAAGGAATGTCTTATATTACAGAAGAAGATTGCTTTTTATGAGGATACAATATTTTTCATATGTTTTACTTGCTCTCAAATCTTTTTCAAGTGTGAAATCAAATTATAAAATTATTTAAGAGAATTTTTTATCAACAGGTATAGACTAATTTTACTCTTCATCTAAATTTATCCTTATTCTTCTCTATTGACCAGACAAAAAATTATGAATTTATGAAGCGAGGAAATTATTGATGTAATAAAAGTTCACGAGTGACATTATGTATTATATTAGAATAATAGGTAGAACTTTAACCCCACCAAGCATTTCAATCAAACATAAAAGAGTTTCACTTTTTATATTGAAGAGTCCTTTTTGGCGCAGCTGCGAGAACTCAAGCTCTTATTCCAGGAGACAAAGCTTTTTAAATGTACCGTTACTGTAATACAAATTAATAAGAATAAAACACAAGTTTAAAACCTTATAAATTTATTTTTTTAAATGAGAATAACTGAATATCTTATCGAAAATAAAATAGAAATAAGCGACCTTTAGTTACAACAGTTTTTTATTCGTGAAACTCAAGAGGAAAAGTAGTCAGAGCTTTATCTATTGTGTCAATGATAATACTGTCTTGATTTTAATATCTCTTAACATATTTTCGAGAACGACATTTTAAAACACAAGTATCAGAGTAAAATATAATTAAAGCAGTACATGCAGTTTTGTTATATAAAGGGATTTTCTTTTGAATAAGATTTCTGTGCGGAGAGGGCTAGTATTCAAACTGTACATTTAGGTGAAATCTCACCCCCCCCCCTTCTCAAACTTGATAAATTTTTTCACCCAAAGCTAGAAAAAAAAAAGAAACTAATGCTTCACTTAAAAACCGTTAGTTTCTAAGTTACTCTCGGCAAGAGGTGTGGTTCCCTCAGAATTGTCTGAAGGTTTTGAGAATTCCGTGGATAAAAATTCTTTGATGAGCAAGACTACATGTAGCACAATAGTGACTATTTCTGACTCTAATATTTGTGCTTCAAATTGTTGTATAATGAAATATGTTAAAAGTGAAACACTGGATACTATTACCCCTGACACCACAGTTAAAAAGATTGATTAGCTTTCCTCTTTTGTTTCATAAGTAAAAATCTAACACAGTTAACAATACTACATGTAGCACAGCAGTGACTATTTCTGACTCTAATATCTGTACTTCAAATTGTTGTATATTAAAATATGTTAAAAGTGAAACACTGGAGAGTGTTACCCCTGACACCACAGTTAAAAAGGTTGATTAGTTTTCCTCTTTTGTTTCATAAGTAAAAATCTAACACAGTTAACAATACTACATGTAGCACAACAGTGACTATTTCTGATTCTAATATCTGTGCTTCAAATTGTTGTATATTGAAATATGTTAAAAGTGAAACACTGGATAGTATTTCCTCTGACACCACAGTTAAAAAGGTTGATTAGTTTTCCTCTTTTGTTTCATAGGTAAAAATCTAACAAAGTTAACAATACTACATGTAGTACAACAGTGACTATTTATGACTCTAATATCTGTACTTCAAATTGTTGTATATTAAAATGTTAAGAGAGAAACACTGAATAGTACTACCCCTGACACCACAGTTAAAAAGATTGATTAGTTTTCCTCTTTTGTTTCATAGGTAAAAATCTAACACAGTTAACAATACTACATGTAGCACAACAGTGACTATTTCTGACTCTAATATCTGTACTTCAAATTGTTGTATATTAAAATATGTTAAGAGAGAAACACTGAATAGTATTTCCCCTGACACCACAGTTAAAAAGGTTGATTAGCTTTCCTCTTTTGTTTCATAGGTAAAAATCTAACACAGCTAACAATACCATATTTGTATTCCGTTGGCAGCAAGGTAATCAGTTATTTTTCATTGTAAAATAAGTAAATAAATAATTTGAAATTTTTAAAACTTCTGTTATTTTGTATTATTTTCTATTGTGGTAACGGTGTAGTTTAAAAGTTAAATAAAAGCAGAAGAAAAATATTAACACTTGAGATTTTTTTGAACGCTTGAGCCTCTTTACCTCCCCCTTTGTGTGTGCCACAGGCCTGTGCATACTTTTCTTAGAATTGTTTTAAACACTTAACAGTTTTTTACTTTAACATAAAAATAACTAGAACTTAGCAGAAAATTTTGTGGATTTATTTAACGATCTAAACAACAACGAGGTGTCAGAGATATCAGTTACGAACTATAAACTGTAAAAAAGGTCGATAATTCTGACTAATTAGTGGAATGATTGAAACATATGAACTGGCAAGGAATAAAATATAACCTACCCTTTTCAGGCAAATCAGTTAAGCGGTTAAAAGACAGAAACTACTTCCAGGGTGGACCAGCGGGAATATGGTCAAAGAGGCAGGTCTGGACTGGAGAGGGTGACGCACAAAACTCACGGCCTCATGCGGCACATAGGCGTAACGAGATGCAAGGCAAGGCCTTGTATACATTCATTTGGTTTTGTAAATACTAATTAACTGTTTCGCAGTACCTGCTAATAACGGGCCGACGAACAACGGGAACAAAGCGCGAGGAAAAAAAAGAAGAAGAGTGTTTCAAAATGGGTTAAGATAATGGAAAGATCGGTGTTTTAAAGGAGACGTTAATTTTCTTTTAAGCGTCTTTTGAGTGGAGACGCCCCTAAAAGCATCACTCGAGTGACAAAACTCTCTGGTCTCCCGCCGCGACAGCCCGAACTGTGAGGAGTTCTTGAGTGGAGTTTTGCGATTCCCGCTTGCCGGCCGCAGCAAAACGGAACGGGCCGCGGCACTTGCCGCCGCTTCCATTGGCTGCATCGACTGCGGGTCACGTGACGCGCGCCGGATAAAACCAAGCAGTTCCATCGTCCCCGATCATTCACGAGCGAGCGGAGCACTCGGAAACTTTCTTCTCTTCGGCAGCATCTCCCCTATCTCTGTTGTGTGTGTGTATATCTATATATCTCTTTCGCGAGCCAGTATTGCCAATGAGAAAAGAGAACGCTTTACGGCTTTTTTCTGCTCCTGCTCCCAGCGATGTGAAAAAAAAATTTTTCCCGGAATTTTCTTCTGTCTCTTATCGGTTCAAAAATTAGTTGCCGATCCCAAGGAATCGTGTAATTTTGCTGGTGTGCGCTTGTTGGATTGTTAAATAGAAAAAACATCAAACTAAAAAAATTGCCAATTGCTCTTTCTTGGATTGTGTGGCTCAAGAAGTGGACTCCTTTGGAAGTTCAATGCGTGCCGGCCGATTCATGAGGGGACACATGTCTCCGAGGATACTTGTTCATGCCACATGTTAATATTCAGGTGAGTGCCGCTTGCAATTCATTTGTTTCCTTTTTTTTAAACTTTATTTTACATTAGTTATTATTATTATTATCATTTTAAATTGCATTCAGAATGCATAATTGAAGATTTCTTTTGTAGAGTAGAGCATGTCATTTAATTATTTTGAAATTAAAAAATGTCATTTTGTGTTATCATTGGCATGTTTAATTTTAAATGTGGGCCATGCTGTATATTGAAACTTTTTACCCATATTGTGACTCTTTTTAGATGTCATTTTAGTTCTAATTTCTGTATGAACGACGTGCAAGAAAATTCGTTAAAAATATTCAATGTTTTTTAAAAGCATTATTTTCTTATGTGTGCAATTTAAATAATTAAATATCTATTCAAGCAATTCATAGTCTACGCTAAAGTTATGTATAGTATCTAATATATATTTTTTTTTGTAGAAAATATATAGGCTTTTTATATCTCTCAGTTATAACATCTTATTGCCAGCATCATTATGAAGTGTTTTATTCAAATGACATTTTTTTAAAATCAACTTACGTAAGTCTGATTATGAAATGTCTGCTAGAACTGTGTTAATAAGTTTTCTTTCCTTGCATGCAAGCTTTTAGCTTCAAATTATCAAAAATGAAGCGTTACATATTATTGGATTTCCGTAACATTTTTTATGATGAAACCCTAGCTATTTCACGTTTAATTGGTTTATTCAAACTTGAAAACATGAAAAAAAACTACTAATTGTAACAAAAAAAAATAGCTTTAAAATAATTTTAACGTTGATCTTTTACATTTAGAAATTACATCTAAGGAGATTTAAATCATGAAACCTTTTGTATTTTTTATCAGGTAGTATCATTTTTTATTCAAATGCTAAGCATTTAAATAATGAATATATGTCTGTCTTAATGATGTATTTGTGACGAAAGGCGGTTCGCTAATAAACTTAGCGGCCCGTATCAGAAATTATAAAATATATAATTGAAGTTATAGTGTTTAACATATTTTTTATAATGTAGGTATCTTTTTTATTAGTTATTATTATTAAATATTTATATACATATATAGGAATTTTTACTATTCTGTAATTAATTTATCAATAACATTAAAAATAACTACAAAAATAGTGCAGTTTCTAATTTTTACCTCAATATATATATATATATATATATATATATATATATATATATATATATATATATATATATATATATATATATATATATATATATATATATATATATATATATATAAATTGGCAATAAATTCGGAATAAATTGATTTCCAATGCAGCCCGCTAAGTGTTTGCAGTGATCAGCTTTGGTCCACAGGCGTGAGTTTAAAGGTTTTTGTGAATGTAAAATATGTATTTTGTACCATCAGTTCAAGTCTTCTAATTAATTTTAAGTGCCTTTAAACCATTCATATTCACCAAACCTCTGCAAACGAGGTCAGAAACTTTGTTATGCTTAAAAAGCTATTTAGAAGTATTAAAATAAATTTCAAAAAATTTTCTCCTTGAAATAGTTTTATTGTATACCATAAACACCTTTCAAGTTTTTTTAAGTCAACTAGATTTAAAAGAGGCTAATATTTTTAGTAACCACGACTGAAACGTGTTTATGAAATTTTATTTTAAAATGAAATTATCCCCCTTTGAATATTAAAAAGCTATATAATATCTC
Source organism: Pardosa pseudoannulata (assembly GCA_032207245.1). Classification (NCBI taxonomy): domain Eukaryota; kingdom Metazoa; phylum Arthropoda; class Arachnida; order Araneae; family Lycosidae; genus Pardosa; species Pardosa pseudoannulata. The sequence goes on from CM063498.1 coordinate 73,901,518, forward strand.
ATCGTGCCTATTATTCACAACTCCTTTTAAAAAAATATATATAACACATTTTGAATATTAAACCATTTTCCTGTACTCCATAAAGCGCGGTGATGAGAGACGTTCTTACACACCAGTAAAGCAGGTGGTTTCTGTTTGGAAAATACTCAACAGGAAATAAAGCGGAGTTCATTGATTGCCTTAGAAATAAATATGATAAGAGTCTTCTAAGCGATCAGTCGCTTATTTTACTTTTTACTAAGCTTGGTGTCCGTTTTATTTGGTTATTTTCTTTTCAAATATCTATCGCGCATAAACGCTTTGAATTAATTCGTGACTCGGTGGAAAAGCAATAAAAAATCAAAGTCTGCAGTTTTTGTTTGAAAAAAGAAAACTTTTACTTTTACAATAGAATTGTGTGAAATTCAAATATTTTGCTTTATATATTTTTAAAAAGCTGTTCAAAAATTTAAATTTTTAAAAATTAATTTTATTTAAATTTTTAAAAATTAATTTTATCTAATACCATGTGTGTATATATATGTATATTAATCTCTTAAAAATTCCTGTCATTAAATGTAGTAACATTACTGGATAAAGCTCTTTGATGAATTCCTTATTACATGTAGATTACTAGATAAGATTACCATTGTGAATAAGTTCTGCTCCTAAGTCTTCCTATACTGTGAAATGATGATGCTATTTCAATATTAAGCTTAGACTTAACTGTATTGCATACAGTAAATTTAATATTTTATATTCTGTTAACGTTTTCTAAATCTTGGCATTTCTCAGATTTTTCCCTCTAAATTTTAGAGTAAAGGAGAAAATTAGTTCATTTCGTTACTCTGAGACTCATTAAACCAGAGTATTTAAAACCAATTTTTAACTACTCCAGAAGATTTGAAAATACAAATTCTGTCCTTACAAGCTAGCAGTGAATGTGAGTGTCTTAAATTATTCAGTTAGACTAACGAAATGTTTAAATCTTATGAATTAAATATCCCATTCAATATAAAGCCGATGTGAACTCAATTATTTTATAATTCACGAAAAACTGTAGACTTTCTCGTCATCAATTTCTTTTCATTTATTATTGTAAACATTCTTGCAGTTTCAACAACATTTTTCTCTTTTGTGATGATAGTTTTAGAAATTCAGTCAAATCGTTGACAATGAACTGCCCTTAGACGATTGCTTGGTTATTACAAGGGTACTAATCAATTACAACCTAATAAAATAAATTTTCACCTATTTATCGTTAATGTATCTTTTTCAAATGCTAGTGACTCGAAACCAGTCGTTACAGAGTTATTTTGTAGTTCCGATTTTTGCGTTTGAGTCCCGCGCCGCAAGCGCTGCAATTTCTGCTTACGGAATTCCGTGCGTTTTGTCCGTGGTGCATTCATGCGGAATTTGAGAAGAAGGAAACTTTTTATCTCTTTTTCGTACCCGTTCCACCGGGTTTCCAAACTGGCCGTGCCGTCAGCGTTTCCCCTTGCCATAAAGGACCAATAGGATTTCCCTGCAATGCACACTGACTCTACTTTCTTACTTTCTCTCGACATTCGTTTGCGCGTGCCAGTCATGTGGTCAACCTGGTGACCGGCACTTGGTCAGCAGACAGACTAAAGAAGAAAAGTTGATCACGATCGTTTAAAAAGAATTCTTTTTTTTTTCTGTTGAATTCTTCTTCCTCTCTTCTCAGAGATCGAAATGCACGTTTCAATGACAACATTCTGACAGTGAGAAGTTGCTTCGAATTTTTATTTTTTTAAATCTCTTGCGTGTATTATTTAAATTACATACGCTTGTTAAATGATTTTTTTCGTAACTGTTAAGTTACAGATGTGAAATCATTTCTTAAAATGTTTTCTTCATCGAAATTGCAATCTTATGTTATGAAAATCAAAATAATTACAATAAATTTTAACCCATCTTCTCGTTGTCAGTACTTGTTTTAATTTAAATGGACAGCTTTTTCCTTCTTTCGTTTCTAGAAAACCTTAGAATGGAAGTTTATATTCTTTTATCAAATTCCCATGCGTATGCTATTTAAATTGCACACACTTATTAAGAGATTTATGTGTTTTAAAATTACTTCCTTACGTTGTAATGTTATAGCTAATTGCGGTGTAATGTTTTCATGCTGTAAAAACTAATTCCTGACCAGAATTACGGCCTTACATTCTACGAATCGAAACAATCATAATAAATTCTAATCCATCTTATCTTAGTTAGTACTTGTTTTAATTCAATGACCAGCTTTATTTCCATCTTTTCCCATAAACCATGAAAATAAGCCTATTAAATTTTTTGGTTAATTGCGGTGTATTCTTTAGACACTGCAAAAACTGGTTTTTAAAATTCAAGACATTAAAAACTATTTGTTTTGAAAGACCAATTTAATGAAATATAATTTTAGTTGCTTTTTTTGTTTACCAATACCTTGTTTAGTTCAAGCCAATATTTTGGAAGTTTAGTTTTCTTTTTCGTCAAAATTTAGGATATTTTATGTAACTTTAAATCTCTGCAGATGCTTCTTCCTCTTTTTTTTTAATGAAGACACTAGTTATTACAAAAAATAATTTGTTTTAAATAGGAAATAAATTTAATTATATTTTATGTATTGAAATCCTATAGCCTTACCAAGTTTTACGTATTACGTGTAAAAACTACATATTTTAACCAACCATTCCTTTAACTTTGTCTTTTACACAATTTTCATTGTTTGCTACATTTTAATTTTACCTTAGTACTTGCCTGCAACTATTCTAAACAAAGTTTTGACTGGTGTTGTAGCCGAGACTCTGTTTTAGTAGATAAAAAAAAGTTACTACATCTTCCCTTATTTCAGCATTAAAAAAAATTAACAGTAATTAATTTGCTTGTAAGTTTGATATTGTTTTAATTGTAATTTTTTAACTCAAAATATTGAAAATGATATGATAAAATAAGTTTCATACTTCTGTTCTAAGTTCTTAAAGTTTTATGTCTATATTTTAATTATAAACCTTTTATGCATATGAAAATTTTGAAATCTGTAAGTGCTCAAGAGTAAGTTATATTTAATTGAATCAAAATGTATTTGCAAATATTTATGAAGTATTAAATTTAGTTATTATAGTAAAATATTTTGCATTGAAAATTGCTATTGATGAGTTAATGTAAATAATTGTGAACAATACATACGCGTCCTGCATTACTTATCCTTTTTTTACTAGGGTGGTAGGTATTTTTATGTCTGTGTGGCTCTTTTACTTTAAAATCCTGCAAAATTTAACGTATTATTCAGCATTACCGTGCTGTGTTGCCATTCTTCAAGCTTTTCCTGGTTACTTTCGTCCATTGCCAGACGATGTTGGTTAGTCCAGTTTAGTTCGAACATTATCTTTTCTTTTTATCATACTATCCTTTTGACAGTGTTTTACCTGCTATTAAAATAGTTGCCCGCGGAATTTTCTGCAGAGAATGCGTGAAGGCATTCGCACTTTATGCCGCAACCTACGCACGATCGTACGGGGACACTGATCCAAAAGAGATACGGACACTTTTTGGATACTTAAATAGGCCAAAGACGGCAGAGAGAGAGGAAGGAGAAAAGATCGGACTCAGTCCAGTGGCGCTAGTCCAAGGTTCAAGCGTAGGTAGAACCTGGACCCAGGGTGAGAAACGTTACCGACTAAGTCAGACCGAAAATGTTGCGAGGTCTGCAGTTCTTTCGCCACCTGTTAACAGTTTAGTGTTACGTCCGAAGTATCACAGACTGCCCGGGGACGTTGCACTCTTCAGATCCAGAAAAACACATTCCAGCGCCACATCTGGCGAGAAAGATCGGCTGCCATGTATTAATTGTGTCTGAAGCAGGACAGATTTTGAGTTTTGCAAATTGGTTCTAATCAGGAAAATGCTCATTGAATAATTGACAACTGACGTGACATCATGTTTTGTTTTTACAGATCTGGGTATTTACGCCTTGTAATCGAGATCAAAATTGTACCTTTGTCGTCTTGTTCATATATCAGTTCTTCAGTTCTCAAATTTAAAAAAAAATTATCGTTTAGATAAAATTTATAGTAACGGATTGCTTCTAACTAAAATTCAATCCACATAATAAAAAATATATATTTGCACTTTTTGTAAAGAGAAAATTATAGTATGTTTTAAAATTAATCGATTGTTATAATTAAATAATCTAACGGAAGTTTGAAAATGTATCAATAATTCTTGAATTCGCTTTGTAAATTAATTCTTTTATATTCCAGAAAAAAGAGCATTTAAAATTAATATACATTTGTTTCAATAATATTTGCTTTTATCTTTACTATTTCCTTTATAATAACTGTATCAACAGCTTTTTATCAGCATTTTTCGATAAATTATTACCTTTAATAAATAGAATTTCGAAATATGTGTAAAATATATTAGCACAAAAGTTGGTAACTTTTGTTTAGATTATAATATAAAATGTACTATAAACTCTATATGTGTGCGTGCAGGTGATTACTCATTCGCTTAAGTGTTTTATAAAAAAGAAAAAAATTGATAATTCTTGTATGTAATTACTATTTTGAATGTGTTAATATTTATTTATGTGTGCAGTACAGTTTTAAAATGTTTTAATCTAATTTAACTATATTTCTCAAAAAATTATATGTAATTTTGAACTGTAATCAATCTAATAATATATTATCACTATATTAAAATAACAGCAAACAATAAATTTGCACAAAATGATAATTCTACTGTTTGCTGTGAACAGTGAATTATCATTTTTTGTTTTACGAAGCTTTAGTCACTTCACGGATGTACTCATATTTCCCAGAACTGCATTCATTCTTTTTTGGCTGTAGTCTTTAATGTCTTTTGGGTTGTCTATTTAATAATAATGTTAAGTTACTTCCCTGCAAAGCTTCTTGCGATATTCGTGCGCGTATGTGTCATTTTGACTCTAATCCTTTCTTAACGTCGTTTATCGTCCAGCTGGTTCCTGGTAGTCCGCAAAGCAATCGTTCGAGCAGAAACACCCTCCCCTCTTGAATGAAAGGGATGAAGATCGAGCAGCTTCTCTTTTCAGTCACGTCCACCCTTTACCAATCGACCCCCGGAGTGTGTGAACATTCTATCTATTCTGTGTGGTTTGGATTCCCTTTTGTAGGACGGTGAATGGCAACACGTTGCTGGATATTTAACGCGAGTGAGATAATGAAGATCTCCCCACGAAAGTAAGTTCAGCGGATTCACACTTTCTCTGTTGTACAGAGTTCTCAACTCCGTGACAACTTAGTGTATGGTGTGGCTTGGGCGTGAATTTTAGTGCTACGCAGTGAAGACTGCGGGAATTTTCTGGCAGATATTCAAGTTAAATTGTTTAGAAAGATCCTTTACCTTACAGATAGCTATTGTCCTTTCGTATTTCAGCCGGTTCTAATTTTAGAATTTTAATCTGCTCATCACGTTGTTGGGCTTTTTTTTCTCTTTTCGCAACATATTGCAGTTCTGAAGATTATTTAATCTTAATGGGAAAAATAAATTCCAATTTTAGAAGATCAATGCAAAAACTATTCCTTGAATTTTTAATTTTCACTTAATATTTTAAATGGATTTAGGTTTAGGAGAAGGTTAATGTTAATTCTTAATAAAATTGTATTAAGATCATCACTTTATCTTACTGATCGTACTTATCTAGCCCCGTTAAAATCCACCTGTTGTGCTATTTTAGAGGGAACTCTGCCAAAAAGTTAATTCCATCAGAGAATTCGTACAAAAAAGTCATGTATCAAGTAAAATTGCAAATTTTATAAAAAGAGGCTCATTAAACTAAGAAATAAATCCTCTTACATAAATTGATGTGACGCATGTAAGTTATCAATGTATTTGTCCATGTTACAAAAAAATTATCATTATTATTAATGTTTTTCTTCTATAAACCTAAAAACTTTAAATAAGGGTCACTTTTCTCACCGATAATGCGTACAACAGCATTAAAAGATTAAGGAACTGTTTTCTTGATAAAGCTGCATATTTCCGCTATCTTTGCTATTTGTCGAAAAACTATCTGTTCAATTGCATCTTTCAGTTAGGAAAACAGAAAGAAAAAAAATACTTGGCATCCAATTCTGTACCTGGTTGGCACGAAGTTAGCAGCATTTCTTTATTTCTAATCTGTTGGTCTCTCATAAAACTGGCAGTTCGTGTATCTCTGGACCGAATACTGGGCAGATAAACGCGTATAACACCCTTCATAAACTAAACCTCGCGTAACAGAACTGTATACCTTTTGCGCACTTAACGTCGCCTCTTATCCTCTGTCTAATGGATTTTCTCGAGAAATCGGAAACCTTTCGAGAATGTCAAAGAGACGCAGTTCCCTTTCGTTGCCACAGTTCTCTTTCTCTCTCTTTTTTATTATTATTATTGAAGGTTTTCTTTTTCTTTCCAATTTTTTTCCCCAGCTTCGCCCATTAGACAGCAGTTTTATTTCCCACATTTTTATCTACTAAACCTGATGTCAAAGCTGGCATGAATAGCCTGTCGAAATTGAATCTAGCGTCACGGGCGTATTAACGGAAATGTCCGCGAGGTGATTGTTTGATTTTTGGTCAATGAGCTCTTAAGACGGGAAGGTCGTTTTATTTTTTTAGGAGTGTTGACAGTCGCCTTAGTACCAGTAATCTATTACCAGGTCCTTGTTGATTTACCTTGCCTTTTTATATCTCGAAGAAAGCCATTTTATTGCTGTTTGACCTCTGCGTTTGACGATGTTATCAACATTTATTGAACATTTATTTTCTGGATGCTAAAAAAATTATGTAGTAAGAAATTATATAAAAAAATATTGCATTTTTTATTTGCATCTCCGTATTTATTTCTCATATTTGTTTTAAGTGTTATGTTTAAACTTTTATTATAATGTAATTCATCCTGTGTTTCCAAAAAATTTTATTTCTCATGGCGGTATCATGACATAGTTGCTGGCTCGTTTTAAAACTGCTTATTACAGACATCGCTAAACCATCGATAGCGAGCTATTAGTAGCTCACTGGGAAATTTTCGGCAGATCATATTGTTACACTGGATTCGCCTGAGTGATGATTTACGTTTAAAAACGCTTTCTTCAAGTACTGAAAATATTTGACTTTTTGTTTCTAAAGAAAACCATGGTTGTTCTAAAAGTGAAGCCAATACTCAGTTCCACGTATCTGTCTGAAGGTTCTTTTTCCGATGTGAAATTTATGAATAAAATTATTTATATAATTATATATTATTTATAAAAATTATATATTATTATATATATATATATATATATATATATACATACATATATATACATTATACATAATTATACATAAATTAGATTAGGTATAAATTAAAAATCCTGTATACTTCTTTGATAAGTATAGAAATAGATTACTTGATTAACATTTGGACAACTGTATTCGAATGGCAACAACTAACTACTGTTGGCATTTAATGACACCACTAAGGGCCATTTTGATATTGGAGTTAATAGTTGGAGTTTAATTGGAGTTAATAAATATTTTTCTACACTTATACATTATTACTGCCAATTTTTCTTTTAATCCTATTTTGATTTTTACTTTTATAAAGAATTTTTTTTCTGTGGAAAAGGGGGAGCTGAGAGTAGGACTTTGAAACTGTACGGTTGCTCAAAAGTGTCCTAATTTTGCCGTTTGCTGGTTTAGTAAAAGTTACGTGATATTGATAGACCAACGCAAAATTAAAATTCTACAGTCTACTAGCTTTTGATATTTCTTATCAACATCGTGATATTTAATGATGTAAAAGCTCTTCTGCAAAGCGTTAAATCTTCTGAATTTCCTCATGCCATATTAACTGAAGAGAATATATGATTAGGAAAAGTAATTATTGTTCTAACGTTTATTGAAATTAAGCTGTCGAAAATTAAATAGTGACTCAAAACTACTGTGGAAAAATATTTTTATTGCAATTGCGAAGTATTTTCTCTTTTACGAAATGGATTATTTTAAAATTCCGACCTAATTCAGGAAAGTAACGCTCTAATGAAACGTAACACTTTCTTATTAATGATATCATCTAAAACTGAAAAACATAATGAAGGAGTAATGATTCATCTCTTTGCTTACTAATTTCTAGCTATATTGCATCTTATTTGTTTCATTTTTTTATCAAGATTAATATTGTTGAGTTCACAGCTGTATTTCCGGATCTTCGGTGCTACTTCCTTTAAGATTGCTTCATTTTTTTAACATTAGTGCTTAAACATTAGCTAATAGTTCTATGAAATATAAACAATACTTTGTATTTAATTTATTCTTTACCTTTAAGAAATAGTAAAGCTTCTTATGTATTGAAAAAATCTAAACAATGGTTCATATATTGTATTAAAGGACTTTTAGTATTTAAAGTCAATGTAATTTTACGATAATTTCCCACTTTAACATTTCAGAAATGTTTCTTTTAATCTAAAAGAACTCACCACAATTTCACTTATATTCCTATGAATGAAATTGTGGTGAGTTCTTTTAGATTAAAAGAAACATTTCTTAAATGTTAAAGTGGAAAATAATCGTAAAATTACATGGACTTTAAATACTGAAATGTCCTTTTATACAATATATATTTAATATATATTTTAATATATTTAAATTCATATATTTCATAATTAGATATATGGTTAGGCTGCCTTATAATGTGTGTATCAACCTTAAAATGATTAGAGCCCATTAGACTATTTTGAAATGTAGCATATTTTAAAATCAGGCAACATTTCTAAATTAAATTAAAATTTCACGCTTAATTATGTTGTTTTCATAAACACAATGAAATACAGATATCATTAAATACTTTTTTTTTTTCGTAAGATATTTTACATAAAAGCGATTCAGTTTTACTTTTATATTTAAGCTTTCTTCATCGTTATTATTTCTGTGCATTAATTTATAATATCAAACCGTTCAAATTCCGTCTTTCCATATGATATCAAAACCATTGTTAGGCATTACAAATAAAGAGCTTGAAAATTTCGATAGAAAAATTCAAACGATAATAAGCTAAAACCTATGAAAGTTTAAAATCCATTGTAAAAGAGTAATTATAAATATTAAAATAAAAAATCTATTTAAAGAGAAATAGACCGAATTTCACTGGACAAATTTTAGGAAAGAGAATGAACAAATTTCCGATGTCTCAATTAATTTCTTCCGAGAAAATATTCACCTAATGGGCGGACGTTATTTCCGGAAACGATCGCTTCCAGTAAATGCAACAACTGCTCAAGAACCCGAATGCGAATTATTTCGTAATTGCCGAAGGAAACATTTTCAGCGAGTGTAACTGTTATTATGTTACAGAAGTGGATATAGCATTTTAAGAATGAATGCCGCTTAGTGTTAAGGCCACATTTTGATGCAAAAACTGATTAATTATGTTGCTTGGATACATTTAAATGAGTTATCATCAGTGTCATCAGTCTTGATATTTTTATTGGATTATCGTATCGCAATTAGTGGATGTTGATGAAATAATTAGTTAATTTGTTTTTAATTGGTTGAAAGGCCAGAGTAGAAATATTAATTGGAATTGTTGATTTTTTATTTATATATTTTTAGGGTCTTGTTTTAAAGTATAAGCCGAAATAAGTTACTGAAATTGGCTTAAAGCTTAAGCTTTCAGAAACAAACGAATGAGATTATTTAATTAACTACTAATGTTGAAAGTTTATGTAAAAAAATACAAGCTTCACCAACGTAATTAGATACATACATAACGTTGCCCATGATTAGTTGTTGACATACTCAACAAATAGATTGTTTAGTATTTTGTCATCATTGCATCCTTCAGAGCTAATATTCTCTAAAATACTGAATTTTCTAATTTTTCCAGACATCCGTATTATTGAGTGATCTTGTTCAAATTTAGACGGTTTGTTACTAAAGTGATACTATATGTAGTTCTGAAAGAATAGAAATTAATATATGTAATATAATATAAAGAAAAATACTGAAGAATTTAGTACCGTTTTACCGTTTTAAATGATACTGGTTTAAGCAAAACCGCTGACAAGACGGTTGCCCGAAAATGTTTCTTGATAATATATGGACAAACTCAAAGAATCACATTATTTACAGTTAAACGTACTCCTTGTATAAAATAAAATTAAGACATTTAAGAAAGTATAAAAAAAATACTAAACACTTAATATTTAATAAAATATTTTTTTCGCTTTAATTGTTACTATTTAAATCAATAACGCTGACAAGCCGGTTGCCCGAAGATGTTTCTTGGTAATATATGGACAAACTCAAAGAATTACATTATTTGTAGTCAAACGTACGTCCTTTATAAAATGAAATTAACAACCTTACGAAAAAATATAAAAGGAAATACTAAACACCTAATATATTATAAAATAATTTTTTGCTTTAATTGTTACTGTTTAAATCAATAACGCTGACAAGTCGGTTGCCCGAAGATGTTTCTTGGTAATATATGGACAAACTCAAATAATTACACTATTTGCAGTCAAACGTACGTCCTTTATAAAATGAAATTAACAACCTTACGAAAAAATATAAAAGGAAATATTAAACACCTAATATTTAATAAAATATTTTTTTGCTTTAATTGTTACTGTTTAAATCAATAACTGACAAGCCGGTTACCTGAAAATGTTTCTTGATATTGTATAGACAAAGTCAAAGAATTTCATTACTTGTAGACAAACGTATGTCCTTTATATAATGAAATTAACACATTTAAAAATATAAAAAGGAAATACTAAACACCTAATATTTAATAAAATATTTTTTTCGTTTTACTGTTTAAATCAAAAATGCTGACAAGCCGGTTGTCCTAACATATTTCTTGATAATGTATGGACAAACTCTAAGAATTACACTATTTGCAATCAAACGTACGTCCATTATAAAATGAAATTAAGACATTTAAGGAAAATATAAAAAAGAAATAACAAACACTTAATATTTAATAAAATATTTTTTTCGCTTCAAATGTTACTGTTATTGTTACTGTAAATGTTACTGTTATTCAAATGTTACTGTGATTTTAAATCAAAAACGCCGACAAGCCGTTTCTCCAAAATTTTTCATGACTACATGGACAAACTCAAATAATTACATTGACTGAAGCCAAGCATAGTAATTTCCGTCTCAAATGAAATTAATTTCCCTAACGTTTTTTTACATATTAAGAAACCATTGAAATTATTTGCTAAAAGATGCCGAAGATACATATTTCTGTGTGATTGAGTGCGGCGTCTCCACGAAAGGGTGTAGCAACATTTATAAAACACTGAACATATTATGTTTACTTCGCCAATCCATCATTCGCTTAATGCCGCCGAATGGTGTTGCCGTCTAGTCTTACACAAAGATGATATCGGTTTTCTCCTTCTCTCTCTACGGATGGCAGACACGTTTCATGAACATGAGAAGGATGCTGCCCGTCCTGAAAACTTGTTGTTAACATTCGCGAGTTATAATTTGTGCTTATTACGGAAATTATAAAATGTAACTGATTCATATCAAATCAAAGGAGTATGAAAAATATAATATATGAAAGATATAAGTTTGTAACATGTATCGGTTTTGTCTTTCGTTCTCTCTACCGATAGCAGACCGTGAACATGGGAATGATGCTGCCCGTCCTGAAAACTTGTTGTTAACATTCGCGAGTTATAATTTGTGCTTATTACGGAAATTATAAAATGTAATTGATTCATATCAAATCAAAGGAGTATGAAAAATATAGTTTATGAAAGATATAAGTTTGTGACATGTATCGGTTTTGTCTTTCGTTCTCTCTACCGATAACAGACCGTGAACATAGGAATGATGCTGCCCGTCCTGAAAACTTCGCGAGTTATAATTTGTGCTTATTACGGAAACTATAAAATGTAATTGATTCATATCAAATCAAAGGAATGTGAAAAATGTAATATATGAAAGGTATGAGTTTGTAGCATATATCGGTTTTGTCTCTCTACCGATAGCCAACACGTTTCATGAACATGGGAAGGATGTTGCCCGTCCTGAAAACTTGTTAACATTATCTAGTTATAATTTGCACGTATTAAGGAAAATGTGAAAAATAATTGATTCAGATTAAATCAAAGGAATATGAAAAATGTAATATATGAAAGATATGAGTTTGTAGCATATATCGGTTTTGCCTGTCGTTCTCTCTACCGATAGCCGACACGTTTCATGAACATGGGAAGGATGTTGCCCGTCCTGAAAACTTGTTAACATTTGCTAGTTATAATTTGCGGGTATTAAGGAAAATATGAAAAATAATTGATTCAGATCAAATCAAAGGAATATGAAAAATGTAATATATGAAAGGTATGAGTCTGTAGCATATATTGGTTTTGTCTGTTGTTCTGTCTACCGATAGCCGACACGTTTCAAGAACATGGAAAGGATGTTGCCCGCCCTGAAAACTTGTTAACATTTGCTAGTTATAATATGCAGGTGTTAAGGAAAATATGAAAAATAATTGATTCAGATCAAATCAAAGGACTATGAAAAATGTAATACAGGAAAGATATGAGTTTGTAGCATATATCGGTTTTTTTCGTTCTCTCTAGAGATACCAGACAAGTTTCATGAACATGGAAGGATGCTGCCCGTCCTGAAAACTTATTGTTAACACTGAGAGATATAATTAGTGCGTATTACGGAAATCATGAAATAGAAGTGATTTGGGTCAGTTCAAAGGAATGTTAAAGATGTAACGTGTAAGAATATAATATATACTACATTTCTGAAACTGTAAGATAATGTAATATGAAAAAGATATGAATTTGTAACAGAACACTTTTAAATATTAAAAGGAGAAAATTAACTGACTCATAGCGGAAATACGTGCATTGTGAAATAATAACTGACGCATCATTGACACATATTCAGGAAGAATGAAAAATATTTACATTCATTTCATTAATGTTTTTATCCTGTTGTTTCAATATGAATGAAACTAGAGAATATACACTTTTCAAAGATATTTCTTTGATTATTTTCATAAATGTTTTTCTTTAGATGTAATATTTTTCTTTCAGTACTCCGTTGTTTATCAATAAACAGCGATATGTCGGCATCTTTGCATTTAAACTTGCTATGTTAAATGAAATTAACTTTACCTTTATTACGTATTTCTGGTATTCAACAAACTAAACTGAAACGTATTTCACCGTAATATGACCAAAACGTACTATAAAGCCCTAGTCCCAAGTTCTGAAGATTGATGTGTTAGATGCTTGTTAATTTTCTTCATTTTGTAGTCCAGTTTAAGAATTGGTAAATTATCTAGTTTTAGATCTTTTCTGTAACATCTGCGGTTTGATGAATCCATATATGAACCATAACTAAAACCTCGTTTAAAATTGACGCTGCAATCAACTTGAAAACTTGTTAATGTTGACATTTTAATGGGGCATAATCCTCTTGAACTCTTAGATGGGTCTAACGGGCTTATGAGTGTTCGACAGTTAAATGTTTAGAGACAGTCGTTGTCTAGTAGTTATAATTTTTTTAGATAGTCTTATTTATTCTTCTAAACTTAAGATGTTCCATCAAGAAGAAAATGTTCTTGCTATTTACTATAAAATACTCAAATGTAAAATGCCTTTACGGGTTAAAAATTTCTAAAATATTAGGTTATTAATTTCTTTCTGATTAAGTCAATTATTTTACCATCGAGTAGGCTTGACTCAATTCAGATATTTTCCCTTTTTAACTGATACCTTGCAGTGGAAATTCAAATTTTCCGAAAAAAAAAATTGCCAATGGTCAGAAAGGAAGGTGCATTTTAGTGGTTTTATTTATTTAAAACCCTTCTGTAGGGGGACAGCCTTCAAGGGCCACATTTTTACGACTGTCTATACTTATCTGTCACATGCCAAGCTTTGTTTGGTTAACCTTCCCTTCTCTCTTTTGACAAACCCAAACCCCTAGAGACTTGAGGTAGGACATATCTTTTAGCACTGTTTCCTACCTGTTTTTCTGGAATTCGGGCACCTCGTTTCGAGTGTCGTAAATCCCCTTCTTGTCCGTTTTCCAGTGCTTCCCCCATAAGTTGTAAAGAAAATCTTTTCACCTTTTGCAAAATAGGTTGTTGATCCTCCGATTTATTTTCCTTCAATTTTTTTGTAACTAGTTCTCCAAATATTGCAGCATTTAATTCAAGAGAAACACTGCAAACATTTTTTGGTGACAACTTAGCATATTTTATGGTTAAATTACAACTAAATTCATTCCGCTTGAGGGTATATTCCATAACCCACAATCATAATATTCTAAAATATAATGAACGTGGTTTAAGGTATAAAAAATTATTATAGATGGCAACATTTTTAATATACAGGGAAAATCCACTTATACGACATTCGCTTATACGAAATATTTCTCGTTCCCTGACGATACTCCCATAAGATCTATGTTCTTAATTAGTCACATATACGATACTCAGTTATACGAAGTATTTTTGTTCACTAATGATACTCTCATAAGGATTATGATATTAATTATTCACTTATACGATAATCAGTTATACGAGTTTTATAAAAAAGGTTCGTTGTGTGTTTGTATCTATAATACGTATAACAACCTGCTATATTTAATATAGATGAACATATTTATTTTGTATGATACTCTGGGGATATTAAAACTTTAATCAAAGTTTATTAATTTAAAAAAGAGAAAAATAGAGTATTGGTTTCATATTTTCATGGGTAAAACAACCTTTTATTCACATATACGAACACTTCCTCGTTTTCGTATGAGTGAGTTTCCACTGCAATTCCTCGTTATTTGGAAAAATAAGGAAACAGTACAGTATTAGTATCCTATTTTCATAATTGATCGAGCCCTCTATTAGCATATAAGAATTATTCACTTATACGTAGACTTTTCCGTTTCCCCCGTTTTCGTATAAGTGAGTTTCCTTTGTAATTCCTCTTTATTTGGAAAAATAAGAAACCATTACAGTATTAGTTTCATATTTTCATAGGCAATCGAGCCTTCTATTCGCATATAAGAATTATTCACTTATACGTAGACATTTCCGTTTACCTCGTTTTCGTATAAGTGAGTTTCCTTTATAATTCCCCGTTATTTGAAAAAAAAAATAAGAAAACAGCATTAGTTTCATATTTTCACAGGTAAAGCTGCCTTTTACTATCATATACAAAATATTCACTTATACGAAACATTTTCCGTTCCCCTCGTTTTCGTATAAGTGAGTTTCCACTGACTTTTTCCTTTTATGTGGAAAAATAAGTCAATTTAGACTTTTTTACTGCTCTTGAAAAAGAACTTAACAAGGAAAGTTTTTGATTTTTAGACATCTAGTCAAGTTTGTCAGACAAACGGGAAAAAAATTGAGTTTATGGAGTAAATAATAGATTTGAGGGCACCATATTATCTCTTACTTTTTTTCGAATGAGTTAATCATAACTGTGACCTTGTGAAAGTTTTGTCCCACTTTGGAGCTAACAACCTTTTTGATCGTCCTAGTAAAGGAAGTTATTTGACAGCTTTTAAGATTTTTTTATTTAAAAAAATTATATTTTAGTACTCTTTATCTTCAGAAGGATTATTTCTCTTTTGATCCAATTTTGAATTTCTTTGAGTAGAGAGTCATTTTGGATGTAAGAACTTGCTTTATCTAGAAAAAACTAGTTTTACTTTATTTGTTATTAAAAATGTTTGTTAATTTTGTGTATTTTTCATTTTGTACTTAACTTTTTCCTTTCTTTTATTACTAATAGTATGTAGAGGAAAATGTACTCGAGTTTAAAGTGTTATGGTATAGTTTAAACTAATTTTTTTTTAAATATTTTCTATGTTTTATTCTGAAAAATAAGATCTTAAATAGTTTGTTTAAATAATATCTCAAGTAAAATAAATTTTTATATATAACTGTAGGAAACAATTTAAATAATAATACATTTATATTCCTCATTTCCTAAAGTCTTTGAAAGAGATTGACTATTATCTAATGGAATTTAAAGCAATCACGCAAACTTGTAAATATATGGAATGCATTGAAATAAATTGTCAAAATACAGTATTCATGTTTGCTTTGAAATTGCTGTCGCTTCAATTTGCTGATCCATTAGTCTTTAAATATAGCAGCTGCTGATGAGAGTTGGAATTTCAAACAGTGATAATTCATTATGAATAAGTGTTTTCCCATTAATAATGTGTTAAATATGTTAAGAAAGGGTTAATTTCCATGCATGCTTTATATTTATTATATAAATATAAAACGATGGTAATGAAAAAGTTCACCCCCCAAACCTTTGTTTCTCAGCATCCGGGAATATGCCAAGATTTAGTTTTTAAGGTAGGGGTGGAGAATCAAACTGAACTAAATTCTCTCAATATTTCAATATTTTTTATATAGAAGCACTTAAAATTTATAAAAAAATATATAAAATTTAATAATGTATTTAAATATATTATAGTGAATATAATATAACATATTTAAATATAATATATTTAATAATATATTCAAAAGTCCATTCATAATCTTGTGTAATATACTTCAGTAAATGTGTAAAACAATGTGGAACAAAAATATTAAAATTTAAAAAATAGATAAAATTTTCACAAGTTTTTATTTAAAAATGAAATTATGAGTAATTATGTAGTTAAAATTTTTATATTTGAAAAAGAATCCTTATTTGTATTTTAGAAAGCAGTACAATAAATTCCAAAATTTTCAGGGGGGTTCTAGTTCACCCCCCCTTCTCTGGCTGCTGCCCTGCCGACAACCCTGAAACAAAAAAAAAAAAAAATCTTCAAATGCTAGAATACATCCTTTTAAACCTGTTAAAAATAATTTTAAAATATTCAATACATAAAAATATAAATTTATTGCTAAAAGATATGCAGTCAAACCTTTATTTAACGAACCTCTATAGTGTAAATTTTTCCTTGGAACTAAGAAAATTGTAGGAATTTCTTCCAAAAATAACCTCAAAATAGAGAAATGCATTATTCTTTACTTAGCGAAATCTCTTCTGCAATCTAGCTTTCTTTTTCCCTATTTCTAAAAATATTTCTGAACTTTTCATATCTACCGTCTCTTTTTACACATTTACTTGTTATATTAAATAAGATAACGTCATTAAAATTAATTTTAATGTAAAAATTTACTTACATAAAAGTACAGTATGTTTCCGGACATTCTTGTGCTTTTTTCTTCTTTTCTTCGCTGATAATTTTTTGATAGGTAAAATAATTAAAACAGATGTTAAGTTATAGAAAGTGCGGGATTCATTACTTTCTTAATAGCATTTATTGTCTATCAATACCTAATCTGTTTTACATACTTCAAAATTTCAGTCTCCATTTAACAAATTTTCCATGTAATGATTTTTTGTAATTATATCAGTTTTTTTGAGTAGCATGTCATTGTGTTTTTTCTTTATATTGACTCTTCAAACACTTGGGATTATTGTTAAAACAATAACATTCCAAGTTAAGAAGTTCCCAGTTGTTTATTTAAAGAAGCGATTAACGTTATTTTAAAAAGCAATACTTTATAATACCCAGAGAAAATAACTTTATCTCGACAAAAGAAAAATTTAATAGTATATAATTTTCTTTGTCATATTTCCTAATCATTTACTTTTTTCTTGGGGGGGGGGATTTAAACATTTCTTTAAATATGAGGTTCAACTGTATTTACTACAAGCAAAAATATACGTATTGCCTATAAATATCAATAATTTTAATAAAAAATTCGAAACTATTTTTGTAAGAAATCTACTTCTGACGTCTCCTCTTCTATTTGAAATCTAAAATTTATTTTAGTAGTAATCCTATGCTTTCGATCAAACGATAAATGAAACTTTGATACGAAAATTAAATTTAATATCGCCATTTGAAAGGGATTTTAAGAGCATTAATTGTAGTATTGTAGAATGTCCTTTCAAGCTCATTATGAAAACGACATTAGTTTTTTGTGCATGTTACAAACACGCAACCAGGCGATACAAAAGAGTTAAGTCAATGTTTTAATAAAGCACGACAGGAATTCTTTTCTTGAACACAAAACTCTAGTTATAAAATAGGAAATGAAGTGACGCTGTACAGATCTCGATTCTCTGATTCCGTCGAAGAATTTTCAGCATTTTTACGGTCCTGTCAGAGATAATCATTAGTCTGTCAGTCAGAATAACACGAACCGAAAGGGAAAAGAAACAATAGAGAAAACAGCCCGTTACTTCTTTCTTTTCTAACATAGGGGACCATATTCGCATTGCTTACCGTTCTGCTTAAGGCGACAGCGAACGTTACAAAGCGTTGCAAATTATTCACTCAAAAGTTATGCAACTTGGAATACGTTTGCACAGAAGTATAACTAAACAAATCCCATTAAAAACTACTTTTAATCTGATATTAAAAAATTTAATTTTTAATCTACCTTTATTTTTAAAATGTTTACTTTGCTGACTGATTTTCAAATTATTTTTTTTCTTATCCTTTTAATGTGTCTTTTTTACCAAATATAAATTTGTAACTCGATTTTAAAGTTTCGACTGGGGTCAGATTATCAAAACTCAATTTAAATTTAGAAAAGCCTGTCGTTTTCATGAAAATTTGGCGTTCAGTCTTGAAATCATTTCCTTTAAATTAACTCTTTATTCAATCAGCATAACAATGCGTAAGAATGTTTAAAATATATTTGTAAGTAATAATAAAGTGAAGCTAGAGTAAATTAAAACACAAGGGAAATTTTAAAATTGACAATTTTTTAATTGAATTTTTTATTTTAGTTTTTGAATATAAGTCATCAGGAACTAATTTATTTCATCGAAAAACATTTTTTAGTATTATTTTGTATTTTAATTTTTACATAAATTTATATAATTATAAAATGAAATTAATGTTGACATTTCATCATATTATTTGCTAGTACTAAACTTACTAAAGTAACTAAAGACGTTTGACGTTTAAAGTTACTAAAGTAACATTTGCTAGTACTAAACGAAGGAAATGAAATGTAAACGCTTTCATTTCCTTTACAACTAGCATGTGTTGTGTTTTAATTTTTTCGTGATTAATTTCTCTAATGCATTTATAAGTAATAGGGAGATGAAACCAGGGAAAAAATTGAAAATTAAAACACACGGAACGTTTTAAAAACTAAAAGAAATTTTAAAAAATAAGTTTTATTTTGAATTTAGTTTTTGAGTATAAGACATCAAAAACTAATTTTTTTTAACCAAAAAATAAATTATTTTAGTATTGTTTTTTACTTTTTACATAAACTTATATAATATAATTATAATTAATAATTATAAAATGAAATTAACATTGACATTTCATCATATTTTTCGCTAAAACGAAAATGTGAGCGTTTTCATTTTCTCCGTACATAGCATGTGTTACGTTTTAATTTTATTATGATTACTTTCTCTACTGCATCTGTAAGTGTCAATCAAACTTACAAAAGTTCGTAACTCTTCACCCTCTCTCTTCTCGCTTCTTTTTTCCCTCTTCTTTCCAATTTTTAATGAGCAGTTAGACAATCAGTACCTGGAAATAAATGAACGGCGATAACTATTCAATTTTTTTCTTTATTTAAGTAAAGAAATTAGTTTGGTGCTGACAGGTGACATTTCGTTATTTTTAAAATTGTGTACGTATTTTCGTTTTGTATGTCTTTTTTATCGGTAAATACTTTTCAAGAAAAAGAACCTTTATATCTTCACAAAGGACCTCAGGGATTTACAGTGTTTAACCAAAAGGGAAAAGAATTTAATTTTCTGCAATTAATTTTTTATATAGTAAAAAAAAATCGCATTCAAAAATTCCTTGTAGAACAAGAGTCAGTAACTTAGTTAAAGAGCATACATGTGTCACTTGCGGATTGTTTAACTCACTAAATTTTTTATAATTACTGTAATTTACATCACTATCTGTTAGATCTTTTAAAATGTAAATCGAACTGAAAGTTTCCATATTTGAAAATATGTTCGTTATCTATAGAATGAAGAATTAACTACAAAATAAATATGACCTCGACTATTTAAAGCGTTTAAAATTAAAGAAAATAAAATTAATTTTTAATTTAATTTTAATTTTAAAAATATTGAAAATATTAGAACATCCTCACCATATTTATTCATTCTATAAATAGTACAAACATTATTTTTCAAAATATGTAATATTTCACTAACTTGAATACAAAATGTACGTAAATACAAAACTATTTTATGTTGTAACTTTATTTGCTAAATAAAAATAATAAATAAATGACATATGTTACTTTTTTGAATTATTTCTATGTAACTCAAAAAATTGATAAAACTATATGCATAAACTTTGATATTTTTCATAAAAGTCATTTATAAGCATAACAATTTTTTCTGGCTCTTTTAACACTACCTAATTTAAATGTTGCCTCTAAAGAAGTTTGTCACCTTTGGTATAAATAGTATTGTTTGTATTACAACAATATATTCTTAATATATACTATATTATATTTAATAACATTTATTGTTATTATATTATTATTTATTATAATTATTTTATTATTTTTTATTATATTTATAATTGTCCAATTATGTTTATATCCTCATTTATTATTTAATAAACGAGGTGGAGTATTATAAAATCTATTGCACATGGAGTGTGCATATTCGCATTAAAATATAATTTTTGTAAAGATTTGCTTCATACATCGAATGCAAGTCTATTTCATGCGCATTTGAGAGCATACAAACAAAGCGAGCTCTCCTTTCTGAATTTATGACATCTTTGGAGACCTTTTCAGAGTATTCATAGCTTAGAGGTTAGGAACGCCTGAGCGCTATAGTAATTAACTTTCTGGGTTCAAGTCGTGATTCGAAAAAATACCTCTTTCCATTCATAGCTTGTAAATCAATATTTGATTCCGGTTTTGAAAGTGCTTGCTTTTTTAATATGAGGATATGTTTTGTGCGCGCTAAGTATAAAATGTAATATATGCTGCTAAAGAAATGAGATATGAATGAAGTGTAATTGCATTTTATTGTTTAAAAAGGAAAAAAAGGTGTGTTTTATCTCTGAAATAGAGAGTTTACCACCTTGTTTGGTGCGGAAAGGATTTAAAGTGGTGTTGCGTTAGCCGAAAGGGCTTTTAGCTTGTAATTTCTCTCATCGGTAAGTAATTAAAATTACTAAAGTGGGGAGTAAAGATCTAACATTAGAAAACAAGACTACTAAATGAGGTTTTTAATTTGTTTAAAAATTTCTCTTATTGGGAAATATTAAAGCTTCTAAAATGGGTTAAAAAAAGTATATTTTATCTCTAAAATAGAAATTTCTCCCCATGGGGTGTCGTATTATCTAAACAGACTTTTTTGTTTGTAATTTCTCTCCTTGGGAAATAATTAAATTACTAAAGTGGGGAGTAAAGATCTAACATTAGAAAAC
Organism: Pardosa pseudoannulata; assembly: GCA_032207245.1. NCBI lineage: Eukaryota > Metazoa > Arthropoda > Arachnida > Araneae > Lycosidae > Pardosa > Pardosa pseudoannulata. The sequence goes on from CM063498.1 coordinate 73,922,952, forward strand.
AAAACTACTAAACGAGGTTTTCAATTTGAAATTTCTCTTATTGGAAAATATTAAAGCTTCTAAAAGGAGTTAAAAAAAGTATATTTTACCTCTGAAATAGAAATTTCTCCACATGTGGTGTCGTATTATCTAAACTGACTTTTTGTAATTTCTCTCATTGGAAAATAATTAAAACTACTAAATGAGGATTTCAGTTTGTAGTTTCTCTAAGAAAACCATTAAAATTACTAAAAGAAGTAAAAATGCAGTGCGTTTAGTCTTTGATGTGTAAAATTTCTCGTCTTATTGAGAAAGGAAATGAATCAAAGTGATGTTCTCATTAGTTGAAAAGTATTTTATTTTATTTGTAATTTTCTTATATGGAAATAATTAAAATTTCTCAAAATTTTAAAGATATGTCTGGTTTCTTTCAAATTAAGTAACATTCTAAGAGGTTAATATTTTCTACTTTATATTTAAAAAAATTATTTGATATTATTCAGGTTATATTCATTAACTTCATTTTGAAAATAATCATTTGAACTATCTTCATTCTGAAAATTTTATTTTATAATTCATTGCATCTAATAACTTCTTATAACTTTCTATGTTCATTGTAACGAGTGTGTCATTAGTGTTTCAGCCTCTTCATGCATCTTACTGCTTATGTATTTTTACTTTATAAATATCCGTAATATCCTAACCCAGTTACGACTATTATAGAAAGCTTTACCACCTATCACAGTTGATCAAAAACAGAAAGAAAGAGATTTTTCGTTTACTTTTCTGAAATTTTACTTCAATGAAGTTGTTACAATTAAATTTCTAATATGTATATATATGAAATACTTGCGAGATTCATCCAAAAACACAACACATTTTATTACTGGTGGCGATACATCAAAACATCAGGCCAAAACTTACAGAACATCGTGCACACACACTTTTTAAGTAGGGATTTCTCAGATAAAAAGACTACGAATAATCCCTATGCACATTTGATCACGTAATTGAAAAGTACCCATATTTAAAGAGAAAGCGTTTACTATTGGCTAAAGAAGTATAGACAGAGGCTGAATTAAGTCTATATCGTGTCTGGAGGGAAAAATCAGAATTACCCCGCAAACCGCAACGTAATTTATGAACAGAAGTTATTCAATTAATATTAAAATATGTAAATAAGGGATTTTAATGTTACACACACACACACACACACACACACACACACACACACACACACACATATATATATATATATATATATATATATATATATATATATATATACATATGTGTGTATATATATATATATATATATATATACATATGTGTGTGTGTGTTCAGTATATATATATATATATATATATATATATATATATATATATATATATATATTTATATATACTGAATTTTTAAAATATTTTTCAATTGAGACTTTCTTGGAAACTGGAAATAGGGAGAAAAAATGGTAAGCATAACTTCTCGCGCAGCGGTCATAAAGATCTATTTCACCAATAAAAGGCAATAAAATACTGAACAAATGCAGAAATAATTTCTAACTTTATTGAACTAGATTTATACTATTCAAGGTCAGCTGGAAATAATTTCTCCATATTAACTTTAAGGTGTGATAAGTTAGTATCACGTAAGAAAAGAGTGCAAAGAATGAACCAATACGCGAGTACTCCCGTGATATTATACATATTGTCTTTTGTTATGTGACTTTTACACGAAAAGAAAATTCATTTTCTCCTTTTATGCCCATTTTTTACCTTTCTAACATCATTTGTAAGATATATGATCTCAGATTAAAAAAAAAAATGGAATTTTACCATGCCTACCACCTTAAGAAATTCTCTCTCCGAGAAAAATGTAGGCGATACTTTTTTTATATATACATATTCACAAACGAATTCCTAGTAGTAGGTTCCCTTTCCACGTGTCTCAAAACAATAAACCGTAATTGCAGTTAGCTCTCATTGTTCTTTTCACTTGAAAATGCCAAATCTCTCCATTTAGAGCAAGCAATGTGCCGTACTGCTTCCAATTTACTTTTGTTTCTCGTCCTATAGATCCGAAATTCAAGCAATTTGTGAACGTATTTTTCTAAATAAATCACTCAAATTTATGTGAACTTTCTTGGAGTTATTTCAGGTTAATGACTGTCTGACGATTACTATCTTCCGTAATAAAAAATTCAATCTATCATTTGTGAAAGACAGTTACTAAGATCAATAACTTTGTTATTAGTGACTAGATTAAGTATATCTTATAAGAATTTAACTCTGTCCTATAAATCTTTTAGAAAAGAACTTTCTATAAATATTAGTTCTCTCTTAATATTGATAAACTCTCATTTCTGTTAGATTTAATCTATGAGAGTTGAATAATCGATTTATAGGGGTCAAATGAAATGTTTTAATAAATTGTAATATTTATTCCTCTTGAAGAGAAAATATATCTGCTTCATCCCGAATATTTTGTATAAGTTAAGAACATTGTAAGAACGTGGTCAGACTAGTACATTTTATAATCTCTATTCTGAAGTATTTTTGGAGCTTTCGTATAAAATTAAATTTTTAAGAAGTTGCATTTAAATTCATCCAATCATTGAGTTTCACTGCCAATGTTCAGTCTTCAATAAGTAATTTTATTTATTTTTATTTATTATTCATTATTTTATTTATTTGTTTGTTTTTCTGTGTGTGTCTAAAAGAAGGTAAGAAAGATTATATGATTGTAAATGACCAGAGAAATCTCAGACAAATATTTATTTTAAAATATAAATTACGTACAAATTTTTTCCCTGGTTTTTAAAGATTTACTGAATATGAATAGCAGCTGTAATATTTTCAGCAATACAGGCCTTTGCAAAAAGAAAAGACAAGCTTATTTCAAGGAAATGTTATAAGATTATTTTCCCGTGCAGTGTTTATATTTTTTTCTTTTCTATTGAACCTTAAACTCGTTTTGTTTCTTATATTTAGTAATTTCTTGTTAAATTGATATTAAAAAAGTATTATAACATTGCCAAAACATTTTTCTCTCTTCAGGCTATACATAAATATTTATATGAAAATAATATTGTTCATAATTTGAGTTGAGTATACATACTTTTGTGAAGGATTGGAAGTTATTAGCTTATAGCTTATACATTACCTAATTTTATCAGTTATTCGTTTATGAATCTGTGTTAATCATTTCCAAGCTAGCACCCAGGGACTGGCAAGCTTGATCCCCCTCCACCCCACTCTTAGTTTATAAGCGAAATATTCAGCGTTACGAAGACAGAAAACCTTTAATTTGAGAACAAGAATTAAATTTTAGTTCAGAATTTTGTATGTATATGTCAGGTCTAAAAAAGGGGTAGTTGGAAATTACGTGAGTCATAAACGATTTTAAAAACTCTTTTATAATAATAAAATAAATGAAAAAGACCCACGCTCGCGTAAGCTTTTAGGATAATCCGGTCAGGCGGAAGCATTTTGGAAGATTTTGATGAGTTTGCAAACAGATAAGAGTCAGTTAGCTCGTAGATATGGAGCTGTCAACACATTCTACTCGTGTCTCCGCCATGAACAAATGAAAATGGCGCTAGTTTTGCTTTTAAATGAAACTATGATTTAATAAACTTATTATTATCCAGAAAGACTGTTTTCCATTCGCCTTAACACTGGACCATGTCATATATGTATTTTTTTTCAATATTTTTTAGTCTTAAGTCTCTTTTATGCATTTTAATCAAATAAGTACATTGTAAAAATGATTAATAAAATAGTTAATTAAAATATAATTTCGACTACAGGTATATTTTCTTTTTCTTATACTTTAACGTAACTTTTAAGTTTCGAGAAGCAGTTAGGAGTTAGTCGTGAAGCAGATATAAGAAGACTCATATTTTACTTTTAGTTTGTAGATCCTAAAACAAAATCCTGGGTGCATCTGCTCATTTAATTCACTTTTTTTCCGTTAGAAATTCATACATAATTCATAAATGTCTAAGGACACAGACATCAATAATCTTTACACAGAATTGCATAGAAAGTGTTTTAGATGAGTAGAATAAACAAAAATCATATCTGTACTGTTCATATGTTTCATTTAAAGTGGAAAAAAATTGACTGTTCTGTAATTTAGACGCTTAGTAAATGAGTGTTACTATGAAGTCATTTCATATATAGCTCATAAATAACCAAGGACACAAGTAACAACAATTCTTATGTATCATTTCTTAGATATTGCTTCACGTCAGTGAAACATACGCAAAACTCATATCTCCCTTGTTTATATATTTCATTTAAAATTTGACTGTTCTCCTGTGATTCATATACTTAGTACATCAGCTTTAGTATTCCCTTGGGAGTAACTTTGTAAATGCGTTCGAGGAATTTCTGCACAACCGTTGAGTACAGGCTGAGTAATTGATTATTGAATATTTTACACGTGAAAAGAAAAAAAAATAACAGCTTCAGATTGTTCTGAAACGCACAGACAGATTGGCAGACATCTTTTCTGCAGATGACCTTCAGTAAGCAGTGTCTGTTTACATCCTTAACTTAAAACAGAAGCTCCAGTAATTATTTTAGTTTTTTTGCATAGCGTGTCATTGTGTTTTTTCTTTATATTGACTCTTCAAATACTTGTGATTCTTCTTATATTGTTAAAACAATGACATTCCACGTTAAAAACCTAGTTGTTTATTTAGAGGAGTGATTAACGTTATTTTAAAAAGCAATACTTTATAATATCCACAGAAAATAACCCTATCTCGGCAAAAGAAATATTTCATAGTATATAATTTTCTTTGTCATATTTCCTAATGATTTTTTAGTCAAATTTTCTTAAAATTTTGATTTTTGTTTAGAAGTCCTAAAATATTTCAGTCTGGGAAAATTTTTCTTATAAATAAATATTTTAATTTTATCGAGCGGTAATTCTGCCTGGCAGTTACATACTCAATAAAGATGACGATTCAATGGGAAGGAATTCAGGTGAAACGCATACTCAAAAACAGGGGTGGCCAAACAGCTACCCACTGGCTACTCAGTCCGTCTAATATCCTTCAGTAAAAATTTGAGGCCGGCAGGGCAATGCACAAAATTCATAATTGAAATACATTGCATTTATTCTAATAAATACTATTTCATTAATTTTCGGATTATTATCATTATTATGACTATTTATACACATTTATAAATTTTTGACTGCTCCGTTTTGTATAATAAAAATAAAATTTTAATAATAATCTGTTCTTTTCAATTTTTATCTCAAATATATATATATATATATATATATATATATATATATATATATATATATATATATATATATATATATATAATGATACATATATATAGTGAAACCTGACATATGTCAGGCCTGAAAATGTAAAATTAAGAATTTAGGTTTTTAAAGTCAGAAAATGCAGCGCATTCTTTAATTCAAGCGCATGAATTACTAATAACTCCATATAAAAGCACTTGACGCTTAATGATTTAGAGAGAGCTTCTTCAAAAAGGATTGTTGTATGAACCTTGACCAAATGTAGCTTCTTTGTTAGAGTGTTGCCACTCGCCGCCATGTTTGATGGTTAAATTCTAAAATACATATATAAACATATATATAAATACATATACATATATATATATGTATATATATATGTTTATATGTTTATATGTGTATATGTATATATGTATATATATATGTATATATATATATATATATATATGTATATATATATATATGTATATATATATATATATATATATATATATATATATATATATATATATATATATATATATATATATATATATATATATATATATATATACACGTACATTGCAGTCCATCGACATTACGTGCGGCCCCAAGCGATACGGTTTGCAATGACTTCAAAAATTATGAAAATCTATTGTGTATGTCAGGCTGTCTTTTCTTGATAACAAACACGATTGGTACTTATTTATTTTTCTCGTCACTTCCAGAAGTATATCGTCCTAACTTTTATCCAGTAAAATGCTTGTAGGTCGATTCTAGTTCGTGATTGTTCTTTTCCTCGTCTGCTTCTTACTTAGATTTAATTAAAACTAACTTTAATGAAGGTAATCAGATTCAATAGAATCTGATTATACCGAGGAGAACTTCGGAGTCATATTCCACTTTAAAATCTGGTTTTCCTCGGTATCATCTTTAAAGGCATGCAAATTTTTACTAGACGAGTGATCAAACTACAGAGCAATCCGAGAAGTCTACTGTTTTGTTTTTAAACTTTTTTTCTTTTTTGAGTCCCACTGCATCGGAAATATCGCCCATCAGTGATGATTTCAACCGCCTCCAATTTTGAGTCAGAGTCTCGTACTCCTTTCTCTCGGAGCTCAAAACTTGAGTAAACATTTTCGACGATTACTCCAAGGACGCGTTCGCAGCTCGTTAACCTTACTTCCTGGTTCAAACGGATTTTTGTCGATTTTTAAGACACTTTTCCTACAATCAGATATGAGGGACTTTACGAAACGCACTCGTCACGTCACAGTTCATCGTCATATTTCTTTACTTTTTTAAAGTAATGTTACAGAGTTTGAGAAAGCGTTTAACTTCATTTGATGTAAGGCGTTTTGCGTTAATCACTGTGTGATATGCTCTACGGTAGGTATTCCCAACCTGGTATGTCCGCAATGCCATGGTCATAGCCAGAAATTATATTTGGAGGGGGTTATTGTTTTTCGTGAATGATGCTTCAATAAAACTACAGTTTTTTTTATGTATGTATACTCTTAATGAGTATTATAATACAAGGTGATTTTAAAATATCAAAATAATTAAAATATGATATAATAAACAAATTTATAGCCTTGAATAAGTAATGTAGTAACTGCACATTGAAGTTAATAGCAACATTAACATTAAAAAGACATCAACTATACATGGTATTAAATTCTAATTTTTGTAAACAGAAGTATAACTAAAGAAAAAGAATAATTTTAAAAGAAAATGAAAATGTTCAAAATTTTACCTATATATTATAAAATATGCCCTATTTGAAATTTTTGTCAAAGAATTTTCACAATTTCTAACGATTGTGCCACAATGCTGTGATGAGTTACTAAAAGAGTTAGTTAATCTGCTCTTAGTTGTCGAATATATTTTGCACCTACTGTTTAACCCAACGTCAATGTTCCAGTATTTTTGCCCGGAACCTCAACAAGCCTTAATAACCTCTGATGATTCCAACAAATTGTCTAATGTCTTCAAAAAAGGTCTTCCTTGTACCCAGTCGTTTATTTCTAATCTCTAACTATGCGGATCTCAAAATATGCAAAAAAACAAAGATTTTAATTAATAGTAAAAACTAATAGTATATTTATTATTTGCTTATTTTCATTAACAAGAAAAATCCAAGTAAACCAAACAACATTCTTTTTTATTTTCCCGTACTTTCCCCCTTTTTTAAGAGACCCACCATTTTTTTGCCCGGAACCTCAACAAGCCTTAATACGCCTCTGATAATGCCAACAAATTGTCTAATGTCTTCAAAAGAGGTCTTCCTTGTACTCAGTCGTTTATTTCTAATCTCTAACTATGCGGATCTTAAAATATGCAGAAAACAAAATTTCTCGTATGTAACTCAGACCACCATAGAATGAAAGAGTCGGCAATGAAATAAAAATGGGGAAAAAATTTTTTTTTCGAGTTTTGGTGGAACATCATTCTTGGAGATGTTAAATGGTCCTAGTAGTTGTTAACTCTCTCGTGAAAAGAAACCTCCTCCACTTCCCGCCAGTCTGCTAGTTCTTGTTAACAGGTGACCCTCGAAGTTCTCTCCTACTGACCCCTAGACGAGATACGGTTGCAGTGGATATGAGGCAGAGTAATGAGGTGTGTCGTTTAGAGAAATGGAAAAGGACTGCCGCTCTATGAGGTACGCCCATATTCGGATGACGTTGACGGGTTAAGTGGGGACTAGCGGATTCTACCCCTTCGTTAGCCGTGCTAGTGAAAGAAAACTGATTACAAAGCGCTCATACAGACGCGAAAGAAGTAGAGTACTGATTGAAGAAATGGGGAAAATAGCTTAGTATATACTAGTATATACCAGTGGTCTTCAAACTTTGTCGACGCACACAACCCTTAGAACTATAAGGTTCTTTGGAAGCCCCATTCTTCTAAAAATAATCTTAAAAATTAGATGTTTAAATTAAATCAATATGTTATAGCTACTATAATATTTTTTTCACCTCTAGCTTGATTGCATTTTGAGTTTTAAATTTAATTTATTTTTAAATTATTTTATGAAATTTGCATAATGCAATAATTTGACAGATATAACCTTAGATAAAGGATTTTAAAATAATCATCTAAAGTAAAATTAGAGCTGAAAGTATTTGTTGAATTTGTTTATTTATTTTGAAAGGGTATTATAATTTAATTAGGAATTTTTTTAGAACCAAGATTCAGTTTATAACTTAAAAGTTACTGTGAATCCTACAAATGAGCATCATAATATAAAAGCAATCAAATTATACACGCTCCAGCTTCTTATGGATAGACTAGAAGCAGGATTAATTAATGATATAGTTAATAATATTCTTTTAATAGTAAAATAAGCCTAAAAATATTTTAATTTAAAATTTTGATGTGAAGGAAATTTTCTTCAAAAACGCATTCATGATTGAAAAATTTCATAGAAAAATGTGTATTTATTATATATATATTATATATTTTTTAACCTCCTTCAAATTGAATTTTCCTCTCAAAAGTAGAAAAGATTTTGTCAAAAAAAAACCCATCTAATCTAAAGCTTTTTACTGTCTATGAGAAAGATGAAAAATGTTTCCATCTTTTTCTGGTAGTATAATTTTTTAAATGGTGTAGGTATCTCCTTTATTTTATTGAAATAAGGAGTAATTAGCTTTTAGGTATCTCCTTTATTGAAATAAGGAGTAATTAGATTTTAGGTATCTTGATTACTGAAATGAGGAGTAATTAGCTTTTAGGTATCTCCTTTGTTGAAATAAGGAGTAATTAGCTTTTAAGATGAATTACTGTAAATGGCCATTATTGGATTGGCTAATTGCCAATCACGGATACTTTATCATGTTAAGTGTAAATCAATTATAGTATAAATCAATGCAATGAAATCAAAGTAATCGAAACCCAAAAATTTATAGAATTGCTAATTTTTTTTTTCAAAACTTTTGGCAGATCAAGTTCAGTGTCACCTACCCTTAGGCTTATTTACAGTGAACTTGGCAACACAGGAAAGTTACCACTCATAGGTCAAGTTTTTAACTCTTGAGGCCAGCTACCTTGGCCCACTTCACAGGGTGGATCGCAGAGTGCATCAACGAAGGTGAAATATCTCTGAAAGCTGCAAGTAGCAATAAAAATTTTCATACCCATGAATTTGAATGAAGCCTACGTTAATTATCTGCAGAATGTATAAATATAAATATTTTCACTGAAAAGATAAATATTTTGATGTGGTTATTTCATCAAAAGCTTTCATTATATGCATATGAATTATATATTTCACTTTTCCCGTTAGATAAATTTGTATTTTATGAGCTTGATACGAAATCTATCGCCATTAAAGTGAAAACTTAGGTTGTGGATGATATTTTTTTTTCATGATATATATATATAATAGTGCATCAAGGTAAATAAAATTAAATATTAAATAGTTTTTTAAGATTAATGCTTCAGCAAATATCCACAAAACTTTCTTTAGCATTATCTTTAAGGTATTTTACCATGTTATTTAAACAGAATATTAGAAAAGGTAGATTAAATATCCAACATGTTCATGTATTTGTTTAAAAGAGAAAGCAGGGTTCTTCTCCAAAATTGTTAGTATGTTGATGTTTAAAAATATATTATAAAACAACATAGTTAAAAATCATATTAGGCTGCAAATATCTGTATGTATGACAGACTGATTAAATTGTATCTCAAAAGATAGGCCAAATGCTTAACATGTTCATAGATTTGAACAAAAGGGAGGGCATCCGTTCCTACCAAAATTATTAGTATCTTATTTTGGGTTAACTGAAAACGTCGAAATTCAATCAGTTGGTGGTCCCGTAGTCTATTCAAAGAAGCTTTCTGCGGTCTCGGAAGTGGTAACAAGATGGAAATGCCGAAGGTGTGGAAATGCCGACACCACGCTCTTAGAATAGATTGGAAATGGAAACCCGACATTTCAATTCCGGTCCTCCCCACTCCCGAATCGGGGAGTGAGTTTAGCAGAGCACGTTACCTGGAGTACTTCCCCAATTGATGGATGGAGACGGCAGCCGAAAACCGTAAATTTCTCGGGCAGTACTTCTTTCTTCACAAAAGGTACTTGTAGGGCTGCCTTTCATGTAGCCGACCGATGTTGAGAGGCCCAATCGTTCCAAAGGATCGCTCCCGGTCTGACCCACGCTTTACCGGACAATGGTACAAAAAAAATATGAAAGAATGAAAAGGGAAACCACAAAACTCCGGTTAAAGTAGGACCATTGTAAACTTGTGTAACTTTCAACGTTCAACACGCGTGTTGGTGTAGTGCATGCTGAAGAATTTCGGTTAGATGGGAAGGTAAATATGTCCAGACAAAATTGTCGTTACGATATTGTCGCTTTATTTTTTTAAGTGATATATTTTAATTTTAAAAAGAATAATTAACTGTACATCTAGGAACTTCAAGAAATAAGTACTTTTGTTCTGTTTGGGAACTGCATTCTCATAGTCAGGATCGCATATAACTTCATTCTCACAGCAAGTATTGTATATTGAATTTCTTTTAATACTCCGAATGGTAAATCCTGCTTAGGAACGAAGGTCCACCGAGCTATAGTATGTTTTGATCAATAATCTTCTGTCTCGTGAGGAAAATTAGGAAAACCTCAGAAATTCATTCAATTAATTGTTTCAGATTAAAATAACTTGACTGTTTTAAATTTCTACTACTGTAATGGACACAGAAAGTAGAATAATAATATTCACTTTATGCAATATTCTTTATCGTCATTTCTGTAGTAATTATTTTATCAATAATTTTATGAGGCTAGCTATATCCAGTTTGAATTTAAAATTTGAGGATTTGTGTTATCAACAGCAGTATTATCAACCGCACCATTTATTATTTTAATTACTTATTGTAAGTTTGATAAATTATTCACTAATTTAAAACATTTCTTTTATTTATTATTATATATTTTTTAAAACTAAGCTAACGGCATTGTAGATAAATGAAAGCTTTGATTTATGGCACCACAGAAAAAAAACAAAACTAAAAAAGTTGAATATCACTGCCTTTGGTCTTTCTAATCTATTCAGATTCCATAAAGTAAACATCGGACAAGAAACAATGGTCTGTGTTTTATTACTGCATAGTAGAGAAGTTTTACGGCTAAAGACATAATAAAACAGTTCATTATTCAATACAATAAATTTTTGAAGGACTGGATTGTGATGTATAACAAGCTATTTATTTATTCATACGAAAATAATGTTTTATATCTGTTGCTCCTGTCAAAGCAAAAAAAATAATTACTCAAGTAATGGATGGGCAGGTAAAAATATGCCCTGGGTGGCATTTAGGATAACACAGCGGTTGAAACATATCCCTAAGTATTTTTAAATGTAGTGATTTCTTCTGTCTATGAATTTTTCCACCACTGTGGTCGCAGTTGTATAAGTAAGTAATTATGATAACGGAACAACACGAGAACATGCTTTAAGTTTAAAATAATCGGCTACCGTTTCCCTAATTAAGATGTAACTTATAACATCAGAATTTGGTGTCATGTAAGTGACTGACACAAGCGGAAAAGCTCTAATCACTGATACCACCGAGTTACGCAAAACCCAGCTGTCGATAACCTACTTGATGTGTTGATCCTATAATTAACCGTACTCCCCAAAAACCGCAGTGGCAATGGTCATGAGCTTGTCTTTGTAAATGAACTGACATTATAAAAACGCCAGAGCATAATTTATACAATAAAGTCATCTGGGGTCGCGGCCCCTGTCACTGTCAGTTCGGAGTGGGTGGTCCCAACCGAAAAGAAAAAAAGAAAAATTGCATATATATCCGCATAACGTAATTCGGATACAAGAAGATCCATTTACGGATGAGACGAGTCGGCGCCCCGAACGACGGCTGCCCTGTCGAGATAAATAAACCAAATGACGAGCATCCCAAAAAATTCAACAATGCCGAGGGTAGACGCGCGCCACGTTCTTCTTCTATAAAAGAAAGGAAAAAGAATCTATATCGCCACCGGAAAGAAGAGCAGGCCGATAACAGAGGCGGTGTACTTCCTGAAATATATCCGCCAATTTAATCTCTTGTTTGGTTTGTGCGTGGAGTGGGGGAACGATGCCGGGCGAGCCAGTGGCGGGACACACACGGGGTCCTTCAAGTCGCAAGGGTGCACACGCGGGTGTGACGCAACGGATCGGATTAATTGTCCTCCTGAAGAGGATGCGGATCTCGAAGAGAGAAAGAGCTGTTGAATCGCGAGGGGGGTGGGGACGTCTCCAGTCGGCAGATACGCTCAGATAGGAAGAGAGAGCTTTTTCAAGGGTTTCGGGGAACAAAATGTAAATAAAGTGTGGAGCCTCAGAAACTACAACGGAACGGGGATGCTGTTGCTAAATGTAAATAACGGACACGGATCTGCATCTTGTACTTTAGTTTCACGGAAAAAGGAGAGAAAGGTTTGATGATAATTTTAGTAAAGGATATTTTTTTTCTCTTTTTTGAACTTCTTTCGGTTGTCTCAAGATACGCATTGTTAGAGGATTAATAAATGATTTGCTGTTTGATTACATTTTAATCTATTAAAATATCACCACTGGAAGTGTTTAATAATATAGAACCTTAACGAGTTTTATGAAAATTTATCCTCGGCTGATTGAGGTGAATTTTGCATGTTGTGTTGCTATGAAAAAATCTCTCCTGCCCTTTTATCAAGGGTTTAAAATTGTTTAATTAATTCAAATTTCATATTTATATTTATTTTTCATATATCTTTAAACTATCACCAATTAAAGTGCTTAAAGAAAATATGACTAGGATGAATTTTTCAAGCCTTATAGTTATAAAACAGAACATTTTATTTTTCAGAAACTTCAAGGTACAACACGCTTCAACGCTAAATGTACAGATTTGCATCTTGTACTTTAGTTCCACGGAGAAAAATTAACGACTTGAATTATAATAATTTTCTTCTTCCTCAGAGTTTTTGTTAAATATTTCAAGTATTGTTGACTGATGCGTGAATTTCGTATATAAATATTATTAACTCTAGCTTATATTTTCAATGGAAATTTTAAACGAAAAACAAATGTCTTCTGAGACCTTAGAAATGCCGACGTACCTAGCTGAGGTGGATTTTCTAACTGTATAGTTATTAAACACAATAAAACTTTGACTCTAATTAAATATTTTTTTCATAATAATATATAACAATATTAAAATGTGTTTCTTAAAGTAAAAATATCAATCACTTAAATTAAATACTTCTGGAAAAATAAAATGTTAAAAGTTATTTCTTATAGAAAAATATGCCCACTTAAATCTTCAAAGATTTCCAAGAATAAAACTAAAAACGCAATTTATAAATACCGATTCGTTGTATTTTCATCACAATAACAATTATCTAACTATCCGAATACTTAAAGCTCCAGGCTATTCTATATGAAACAGTGACTTTAAAATATTTTATTTAAACTTAAAGGTTCTTGATTTTCATAAATTTTCCGCAATTTAGAAATATATTGGGTTTAAATTTTTAAATTGTTTTATTTCACTCAAAACCAAAATCTCATGCATAACAAAATTAATGATTTACTTTAAAGAATATTTTTTTACAAAAGGCATTAATGTAATTTATGTATTTTTTAAATTTGATGGAATTTATAAAATATTTTAATAGAACAATAAAAGAAGTTGAAAAGTTATATATTTCATTCGTTAATTTATTTAGGACAATAAAATATGTACATCTGCAATTTTTTGTAGTAGCATGCAGATACGAAGTTTTAACGCTAAATTTTTATTTTTTAAATTGACTGTTAAAAGTGGGACTCTTCGCACTGGCAAACACCAAGCACTGTTTGTTCATTGCACGCAGCCACTTTCCAGCGGAATGAATGAGTGAGAAGTTAATATCTTTCAACACTGCATATCAAAGCGGCGGCACTTTCAAACCCTCAGTCATGATGACTTGTGGTTTTGCTTTTGTTTCATGCCATCCTCTCTGGCACCTCGATTACATTTTCGGTATCACACGTCTCTACGTTTTGCATATTTGTTTGATTTTTTTTCCCCTTTCTTCTTCTTTCAATGGCGGTTTCCTGTCTCTTGTCTCTCACGCTTCTCTCGTTTCCTTTCTGTTTTAAATCTTTGAAGTTAATATCATGGAACTTCGAGCATAAATCGGGAATCAACGTAGCTATACCGTAAACACAGTTCGAGGTCAGTTGAGTAAGACATCGTCTAAGTTTTTAGAGTTTGTTTGTTTCTTTTGCATGAATATATGTTAGGTATTTTAAATTACTTTTAAAACGAGAATTCATTAACTGAATACGCCATTTTCAGTAATAGTTTCAAAACAAATGCAATGATGTTGCCACTACAGTAAGCGAAACATAAAGCGTGCCCTTTAATACAAACTAATAGACAATCACAACAGAACTTATGGAAAAAGCACATAATTTTGTTTATTATACCTACTATGTTTTGTTATTTTCAATTCGTTTTGGGACTTATTTATAGTGTTTGCTTGGACAACATAATATTGCAGGAATTCACCTTTAGGTAAACTTCTGGGAGATTCCTCAATAGCAGGGCACACCGACTAGAGGTTGTATATAAGGTTTATAACAACATAGTAACTTTGGACAACATAGTAACTTTTGGCTTGGACAACATAGTAACTTTTGTGTTAAAGGAATATTGGTAACTGTCAACAGTAAAAATCAATACTTTTAATATCCCACCATATTTTAGGATGCATAATTATCAAACGCAGATTGAAATATTGTAAACTAATTCTTATTTTAAAAAATATAACGAATGGATTGATATCTGTGAAATAAAGAAAAAGCATTAAACTTGCATAAAATAAGGCAAAGAGGAATAGTAAAATATTTTAAAATCAAAATGAAAATAAAGTGTAACACCTAAAGAACAATCAATGAATGCTAATATGTCATTATACACGATTAAAAAGTTATCTTTTGAATTCGTAACAACTTAATACTTAATGCACATTTGTTGATTTATTGATGCAAAATTAAATATTTTCAAAAGTGCTTTAGCAGGATTTTGTCCTTGAAAATATTTAAAATTCACTAGATGATACGTGAATTTAAAGTTTCTCTTCCCCTCGTAGAAGCCTGACTGAAGTTAGTAGCATTTTAGTTCCACGTCCCACTTTTGAAGTGTGCATATTTTTCCCAGAGATTCTAATCAAAGTAAAATATTTTTAACAAAAAAGATTGAAAAATGTTTAATGTTTTCAGCTTTAAATGCATAGAGAGAAAATTTAAACAATTTCATTTAAAAACCTACGCAACGTAGAAACCCTGAAGGTCATTTTTACTCTTGTAAGAAAACTAGTAATACGTAGTTTTGTTTGGAGAAATACTGATTTTATGAAACTTTCATGGGAAATTTGAGATGTTATACCCCGATTTTTTCTTTTGTTATATCTATTATAGTATTTAGATACAATAATATATGGAAGAATGATTATAGTTTTCTTCAAAATGTTTGTAAATACTTTTTTAAATGCTTGAATAGACTACGGCTTGAAGGCGTAATACACTCAAACATGATCCTTATTAAGCAGCTGCGGGGAGGAGGAATGACCTATCGCAGACAACAATGGTAAATTTCATGTTTAGGCATATATATAAGATTTCTTAAACTTGAGTGACATTGTGTTATGTCCGTATATCACTGGTTACCTCTCTGGATTATATCTAGGAGGAACACCGAAATATGTTAATAAAAAGTTAATTTTTATGCAGTATAATGCAATAGAAGCCTTTTATTAGTCTGTTTGATGAGTTGTATGATAAGTTGCTGACTTTGATGTGTTGTACCGTTGATACAGTATTGTTGATTACTTTCTGGGGTATATCCAGAAGGAACACTGAAATATGTTAATAAAAAATAATTTTAATGTAGTAGAATGCAATAGGAGCCTCTTATTAGTTTATGTTTGATGAGTTGTATGATAAGTTGATGAGTTTGATGTGTTGTACCGTTGATACAATATTGTTGATTACTCTTATATTTGTTGATAAATGGTTGAAAATTGTGATATTGAAGAAGTTTGAGACAGATTTAGTCTTTCCACCCCTTTGTACTTGGCAAACTTTTTATGTTTTTTAATAATTTATATAAATTCAATAAATTAAAAATCACGTATTTATTTTAACATGACGTAAAGAAGTCTCCGAACTAACAACAGCTTAAACTAAGATCAGAAACTTTGACATTCAGTAGCATGTGCAAATAAATATAAACTTCACGTCGTAAAATGATAGTACAATATTTTTTATTTATATTTGTTTCAAGAGAGTAAAAAGAATGCTATATAAAAGTAAATATGCATGTAAGCAAATGCTATAGTTAAACCTTGTTTGGTTTGGTTTGGAGTGCTACGGTCTACTTTTTGCAACACTAGGGCTAATGAGACCGGGTTTATCATCACAGATTTAACATGACGTAAAGAAGTCTCCGAACTAACAACAGCTTAAACTAAGATCAGAAACTTTGATATTCAGTAGCATGTGCAAATAAATATAAACTTCACGTCGTAAAATGATAGTATAAATTTTTGATTTTATAAATATTGTTAGTTCAAGAGAGTAAAAAGAATGCTATATAAAAGTAAATATGCATGTAAGCAAATGCTATAGTTAAACCTTGTTTGGTTTGGTTTGGAGTGCTACGGTCTACTTTTTGCAACACTAGGGCTAATGAGACCGGGTTTATCACAGATTTAACATGACGTAAAGAAGTCTCCGAACTAACAACAGCTTAAACTAAGATCAGAAACTTTGACATTCAGTAGCATGTGCAAATAAATATAAACTTCACGTCGTAAAATGATAGTATAAATTTTTGATTTTATAAATATTGTTAGTTCAAGAGAGTAAAAAGAATGCTATATAAAAGTAAATATGCATGTAAGCAAATGCTATAGTTAAACCTTGTTTGGCTTGGTTTGGAGTGCTACGGTCTACTTTTTGCAACACTAGGGCTAATGAGACCGGGATCTACAGTTTAAAGCCGATTCCGAAAGGCTACTGACATCCATGCCACCGTGGCATTCGAACCCACGAACTCCGGTTCAGAAGACCAGCACCCTAACCAACCGGCCATCATTTAAACCTTGTTAATGATCTGCCAGTTCTGATTTTAATTGTTTAAATGTTTTTATTAAATGTAAAGAATAATGCTGTACCATATTTATTAAAAAAAATAAAAGCAAGGAAGCTTTAGTAGCAGGGGACAACCACTATCATATGCATACAGCTTCGGTAGTCAAATGGCTAAACTTGCACTGGTATTTGCTAAGCAGGGTAATTTCGAAGAAATGCGTTTCGGAAAAATATCCTCACCCCCCAATAGCTTGTCTATAAGTAGAAATAGAAAATAGGGCAGTGTAAGAAATCGGTCTGTGTGATTTAAGGGTGTACCTTACCACGGTCGCTTCTTCCCGTGCTAACAGCAATGTTTGATCAGCTTGAGTGGTGGAAATTACCTATGCCACCTATAAATGTCGTTGCAGACTAAAAATGAGATAACACCCATATAGTGCCTCGTGTAAGAGAAGGCGTACATACCAATTACTTGTATATACACCTGATGAGTGAAAATGACTTATCACCCTTGACTTAACCTTTCTTGGAGTAGGCACTTTGTATTCTCTTTCGAGAGCATTCATTATGGTGATTTAATCTGATAAATTGTGCTGTAAATTTGTATTCAAATAAGGCAATATAATTTATTTGCCATCTGCATTATTTATTTAAACTAAGCATGTCTATCAGATAGTTATTATTATTTTTAATTGAATACGGACTAAGGAAAAAAGAAAATCTCTCAATTAAAATAGTTTTAACAATTGTTTTGGTATTTCATTTATTTTATTTCTACTCTTGTAAAAATAATTATTTGCCATCTTATGTTCTTAAGGGCACATAATGCCTTTCGAACGAAAAAATCTACACTAAACAGCTTTTTTTTTCGGCTATTTTTAGAATAAAATATTTCGTAGATCATTAGTAAAGGTCTATCTTTATAAAAATTGATTAGTTTTGTTACAGGAACCAATCAAGTTTTTAAAAAACGTAAAATATATACATAAAGTGAAAAATATAAGAAATCTACTTACGCGCAAAATAGTTTTTAAAATTTGTAAATTAGCAACTAATTCTTGAAACGAAATAGAGGCTAATTATCATTTTCATTATTTAAACCTCATTTCTATTAATAGGATCAATATATTTCATTTTAGATTATGATAAAAACAAGTCAGATATTTTTTAAATTAAAGTTTAACGAGTACAGCATATATTTTATTTCTATAAATATAAAAATTTAGTTTCTGATATACATATTTCAAAAATTATCTTGCGGATGGGTAAATTTCATTTTTATTCATTTGGTGCATCATTTTTATACTATTATAAAAATTATGCCCCTTGAAAAAACAAAACTAAATAGTTTTTAAAGATTGCATGTTTTAAGTCTCGAAAGGTACCCCTTAACATTACAAGTAACATCTGAAGACAAGACGTTAAGTTTTAATTAAATTTTATGCATTTCAATTATATTTCTATCAAAATCTTATTTTATTGTACATTTTTCCTATTGTGAATTTGTAAAATATTTTAATCATCCCAAATACAATTTTACAGGATTTTTATATCTTTGATTTCTAAACAAGAAAAGATTCTTTACTTACATTTCAAATGTCTATCTGTACTTGTAAATGCCATTTTTTGTTAATGATCAAAATAACCTACAGTAAATTTCGGCATTTTTTAATACTGTTAGTAAATCCCCTATATAATAAAAGCCTAAGTTATCTGTCCATCTGTCCTTGAATTTATGATGCGGTTGGACCTGGAATGGATTGAGGCATTCATATTGGATTTTCATGTATATTAATCTCTTTTATATAATGCAAACTTTTTATAACTAATTACTTTCAGTAATGAATATTTCAAAATATGTCAGCCAAAACACCGTATAAATTCTTAACAACCAGCATCATAAAATTGAAATTTTTTTTCTGGGAATTATTTTAAAGATATAATTTTTATTCGTGAAAATTTTCAGTGAGTTACATAATTAGTAAATTTAAGAGTCTTTTCTATTCTTTAGCATTCTAACAGCATATAAGAACAAAAGGTATTTCGAGTCTCCCTCTTCATCCATTAAGGAGAAAGATCGTTGCTCTGGGAAAAAATTCTGTGTCAACAAGCTAGGTGAGGATATGCCATGTTTGCGCTTTAGATACCGACACCAAACGTCGCTTGTTGGAACGTCTATTTTAGATTTCGCTTCTTTTTCTTTAGAACTTTTCTGTGTTTGCTCTAAGACAGTTTGCTCGATAAACTCCCCGTTTATGATGAGATTTGGATTTCCCACTTCACTCGTAACATCGCAATTACTTTTTTGTTGCCGTGACCCCATGCACCGGAAAAAGAGTATTACTGATTCCTCTGGCTGAACTCGTAAATTTTAAAAGACCTTTCGCGCAGCGATGTTATCTTGTAATTCTTATACCTGTGTGATTTCTCATTCTAGTAATTATCTTTTTAAAGGAAGTAGTACATTTATGTATACACTTAACGCTGATAAAGGAATGCGGAGAAGTAAAATCCCTCGGATGTAACTTCTGGAATGAAAATCGTTTACTGAAATGAGAAATGTTTTTTTATCAATTGATGTAAGAATCTGGGGAAATATATCGCTGGCACCTTATTTTGCACTTTTTTCTCAAGATGGGCTGTATGATATAGTAATGAAGTTGAGATTGTTCGGAAAAACAGAGTGTAAATCATTCCTGATCTCATCTAGATAATTTTTATATGTGCTTAAATATATTTTCTTGTGGTATGAAGTGACTCCTCAGTTACCGAACGTTAATTTTTAACGGTTATTTTAAATATTTTTACCACTTTACTCAAAAAATGCCCTCTTTGAACTTTTTTTTTTAAGTTTTGTTTGCCTGGTTTTGTATGTGCATCATATTGTAACATTTTGTTAAATGAATGCAATGTACTATAACGCTTGTAATATTACTTTATGTCATAGAGCATGCTGTAATGGTATAACGATGATTATATATATATATATATATATATATATATATATATATATATATATATATTTATATATATGTATATATATATGCATATATATTTATATATATTTATATGCATATAGATAATAGATAGATATTTGCTTAAGCATTGACTTAATTTATACTATATGTGTATATATATATATGTGTGTGTGTATATATATACATATACATGTGTATATATATATATATATATATATATATATATATATATATATATATATATATGTGTGTGTGTGTGTGTATATAGTATAAACTAAGCCAATACCCGTAGACCATTTTTCAAAGTTAATTGGAATCTCTAAATTTTAACAATATACTCCTTCATTGTTTTAATTGTAACGCGATATTGTGTTTAACGAAAAAACATTAAAATATTCTAACTACAATGAATATATAAATGGGCATTAATATTAGGGTAAATATTTAAAAAATGTAAAAATGTTTTAATAAAAAAAGGCTGTTGAGTCTTTGATTACCTGATTTTCTCAAAAGTTGAGCTCATAAACACCAGAACAAATAGCCAAACTCACTAAAAATAGTTCAATTAGGATAATTTTGATCTTTGTTTTAGACTTTGAACTACGAGTGTGAAATATTTGTTTGTAAAATTTATTTAATTTCACGAGAAACTTCAAAAACATTTGAGAAAAACTTATATTTCTGCCTGACACCAATTTAAAGTCTTTAAAACTAAGCTAAAGAATATGCATGCACATGAATCAAACTTTAATTAAATATTTGTCCCATTGTTTATTCAGTGAGACAAAAGTCTAAATTCAATAGGTTTCTTTCACGAGTTTTATTATTAAAAATTAAAAGTTTTCTCCTCAAGCATTTACCCTATAATATAAGCTTTAAAATTTACATTGAAAAAAAAAATAATAAATGTCATTCTCAAGTACTTAGTATAGTTAACTACTTCCTCGAATTAGATTATTTATTTATGTTGAACTGGAAAAAACAAATGTCTTCTTATAAAGAGGATAACCTAAGGAAAAAAACAAAAAAGAATACACCCTAGGGTGGAACAAAATATTTGCATGGCGGCAGGGTAAAAAGGAGGATTTTGAAGAACTTCCCTTTTAAGCTGCCTTTACACCTTTTGATTCAGGCCTAGAAAAAACATTTGTCTAAACTTACAATGCCTTAAGTACTGTTTTTTCTCATAACACCTGCTATAATCGTTGGAACTGCCGCAACTATTTTTCACAGTTTAAATAAAAGGCCCGCGCGCAGACACCGCTGATCGATGAGCAGGCTTGTTTTGTTCTCCTTTTAACGGCTTATAAGTAAGAATCGATTAATACACAAAACCACCACTAAATGTGCATTACAGTAAACCTCAACAATGGTTTTCTGTGTATCCGTATTTCATTGTAAACATACTCAAAAAAAAAAAAAAATCCTTTGGGCTACATGTGTAACTGTTTTAGAAAGAATACTTCAAGTGTAACAAAGCAAACCATTACGCCGTTTCTTTAAGCAACTCATTTTCAATGCGTTGAATGTCAAGTATTCAGTCTTCTGAAGTACTGTCTTCAATTTTTCTATTATTTTGGGTTTTAATGATTATAATAGCTTGATTCTGAGTATCTTTCTGTATAACTTACATAAAAAGCTCTATTAATGCTGATACAATAGTTTTGCTACTAATCATACGTTTTCTGCAATCCAAAAATAATTTCAAATTTAAAATAATAATAATAATAATAATAAATAGAAAATTCAAAATTGATGCCATAGTATAATTTATGAAACAATAGCAAAGGGGCAAAATTATTTAAATATCTAATAGGATTTTTATAGGTTTAATTAAATGCAATGTGACAAGTTAAAATGCTGATTTTCTTCGGAAGCAATCTAAGATATGTTATTATAAGTCTATCGGGTAATACCAAAAATGACAGTATTTAACTGCAAAAATGATATTACTTTACCACTTAAAATTCTAATTTTCTTCGGAAGCAGTCTAAAATATGTTATTATAAGTCTATTGGGTAACACCAAAAATTATAGTATTTAACTGCCAAAGTGATATTACTTAACAACTTAAAATGCTTATTTTCTTCGGAAGCAGTCTAAAATATGTTATTATAAGTCTATCGGGTAACACCAAAAATGATATTATTTAACTGCAAAAAATTTTATAGGGTAATAACATTTTTTGCATTTTTAGTAAAATTTAAATTGATTTATTACAGTAAAATTTTTACAAAGTTAAATATCAAAAACTGCAATTTAAAATTAAAAAAAAAATGTTTAACAACTAAGGATCTCTCTACGAATATCTTTCACGAATGATAATTTTCGGACAAGCTTAATTCGCTCAAAAGTTAGGGCTATTAAATTCCACTTTTTACACACCTTTATTAACTGTATGTCTGTCTAGACCTAATATCGTCTACAAACCCTACGAAATCTGAACCAACTTTAATTTTCTCTACCTACATTAGATCGATACAGCCAACGTGAGTCGAAGATTGAATGTTTTAGTAACACACATTCACATTTCCGAGAATCAGTCTGGGTGATTTGGGAAAGCCGAAATCTGTATTAGGTATTAAAATAAAACCGCAAAGACACAACCGCACCTTTCAGACGATTTGTTGTTTGGATGTTACTAACGAGTAATCGGGGCGCCGCTGAGACTTAGGGACCGCTCATTAATGACGCAACGGGAACTGATGATTGACGAAATTGGACGTAAATGATGAACATTAAAATATAACTTATTTCGGTTGACACGTGTTAAATAAGTAAAAAAACAGATAAAATCTATTACTGCTTTAAGCGGTGGTAGCGAAATTAACTTCTAATACAAGCATTTCAAACGCCAAAGACTAATATGGGTTAAACAAAGAGTGTCTGAGCTTACGTGAGTCGCAAAATATAAGACTTTAATTTTTATAGAAGTTTTTGTTTTTTTCGAGCAATACAATTTAGAAAAAAAACATAAACAATAAAGTAATGTAAGATAACAATAACATAATAAATTAATGTTTTCTTCCTTAAACTTGGTTTCTCTTCCTTCTACAGGAGAAATATTCTCCTCTGTTCTTATTTCAACTGACGTACTGTAAACGTCGTGATTTGGGATCTAATAGGAGACCTATTTTTTTAATAAGAGTAAATAATTGATTGCACCATACTTTCGAATGTACAAACAATTTTGCTTGTACAAATTTGCTAGTAATTTCAAACCTGGGTGGCAAATATTTGGAAAATTCAAGCATTTCATCACTAATTTTTTCCTTCGAATGTAAATTACACTGAATGTAGATTACTTTCATTTGTACATAAATAGGTACTAATTCGATGCTTATAGAGAAAATCGAAGGAAAATTTCAAATTTGTATTTTTGAAAACTTCTAGTTTCAAAAAGTATATTTAGAACATCCTAGTGTGAACTTCGTTTTGGAATGTTATTAAGAGCCATCTATTAAACAGAATTAATTCTATGCATTTATATAGTGCAGAATGCATCTGCGAGCTGGTTAAATGATTCAAATGATACAGCAATTTTATGCTAGCAAATCTTGAATTTCTATTCAATTTTGGATTAAAATTTACTGTTTATATGTGTTTTTTTCATTTAATTTCATTGGATCATTTTTCTTCTTAATCTAAGGGTGAAATCAAATAAAAATTGCATGCTAACTGAAAACTACTGTTTAAATTCATATATAGTATTTTTTTAATATCCCCTACCTTTAATTCTGATGTCACTAATAATTTCCCCAGCTTTTTAATCAAATTCATCCTCAACGATACCGAAATCTCTTTACAATTGCAGGAATGGAATCACAACCCAGTTTTTTTTTTCTTTTCGAGATCGAAACAATTGCGAAATACCGACTCTTAAAGTAAACAGTCGCGGATTTAAAAGAAAAATAACGAAAAAAAGAAATTAAGAAACCCAGACTGAAAATTCGGGCCGATTGCACATCATCAGTACCTGCCCACACTGTAATTACTGCGCAAAACTTTTCAAGTCTTCCGATGCTTGCCGGACACGATGGCTAATAAGGAAGCCCGCATCCGAAAGAATGAAAAACTAAAAACACAGGGCTGTCATTAAGTTGCATGAATGGGCGCGCGCCATTGAGAGCTGTCGTAATTCGTTCGACTGCTGCTCATCGATTAACATCTTGTTGGATGTGTTCCCCCTCTTTCCACGTCATTCCGTTCATAAAAACAGGACATGGGTGCCTCTTTTAATGACTCTTTTACTATCCACTAAAATTCAAAAGCCCTATGCTGTCGGCTAGGTATTTAGAAAATGGAAATAAAGACGCGGTTAAGGGGGTTAATACTGTGTTTTTAAATAGTGCTAGGTGGACCCCACGCAGTTAAGCATGGAAAATAAAAATCATTTTCAAGGAACTACGTCTTTGGAAAATCGTGGAATACTGATGGCCATCATACGGTTATTTCCCATATTATCCAAACAAGTTCGTGCATACCTAGTAATATGCTTTTGCAACTTTATACTGATTGAAATCATTAAAGCAAAAGCAAATAAATAAATAAATAAAATTCAAAATTCAAAAAAAGAGATAAAACTAATTTCGTAAATTGGCTCTTTGAAAGTTGAAGTTTAAACCAAGTTGGAGATTCTTTTTACATTTATAGTAGTATATTCCTGTAGAAGCACTTCTAGCGACACATTTAGGGATATTTTTTTCATTGTGAAAAATTTTGTAATAATATATTTTATAAAACTTAATTCTTCTAGCTTGTAAACCTGGAGTTTAATAATTTCTATTTGTGTATTTATTTATTTATTTATTTATTTATTTAACTGCAATATCAAATTGTGAAAGTAAAATGCTTTAGATACGAGTACATATTTTTTTTCAGAAAGATTGCATAGAAGTTTGCTTTTACAAGTAAATAACGAAACACAGGTCGATATGCTTGTTTTGATAGGGTTTTTGCTAGCCTGTTATAGATAAAAAAAAATCAGTGACTTAATAAGAATAAGTAATCAGAGGTGTAAATTTTTTAGATGAGTAAAATAAGTATCTTATGACTTGTTTTTGGGAAAAGTAAATGCTTTAGAAGTATATTTAAAATTTATGTGATGAACTCTTTGTACTTTGTACAATTCTGGACAATTTTTGTACAATCAACAAATTGATATGTGCCTTGTTCCCGATGATTTTAATTGTTGTAAAATATTGATAAATAGGTAAATTGTCTGGTATTTATAAAAAGAAATAATTAATGACTAAATACTTGTACTTGTGGTGCAAGTGTGTCTATCTTTTCCCGCATGTATCACGATGGTTGCCTTCCAGTACCATAGACCACAGTTTCGGATTCCACAGCTGAGAAAAATGTTCGTAGCTATTCGGAATCAAGTCTAACTTTGCAGAAGACATTGGTTTCGCAGCAAAACCACTTGTTACATCACTTTTTCCTTTTTGATTTGTAAAGGTATTTGAATAATCTTTTCTCTGTTTTCTATGTTCCTCACACTTTAAACTAGCTACAAACTGTAGCAATATACTTACTTCATATTTCTCTTTGAAATATGCTTGTTTAAATATGAATTATAAGGGCAGTTCAGGAATTCGATTTTTCTCTCGTCCCCAAATGAAAGTACCAATCCAAACAGAACGTATAAATTGTTTAGCTAGCCATTTATTACTCCACCGTAATGATAATTATATATTATTTTACGAAAATAGTTAAAATTTGAATAATTATTATTTTCACATTTCAAAGAGATAATTTTGCAGTGAAACCACCCCTAACCTGCCCCCTCCCAAATAATGTAATTTTTTCATATATATCGCATTTATTAGGTTCATAGATGACATTTATAAACAAATTTCATTAAATCTCAAAGAGTTTTTAATCGTAACCTTTAAAAGATAAAATAGTAGCACCTGGCCTAATTTAACCCTCATATACAAAAAGCTCGATCCAAACCAGGTCGTAAACGCAACTCAAAACAAAAGATATTTCAGAATATACATTTATATATGTGTCATTTTGTTAGTCGTCGTGATATCGCAATTAAATATCCACATCTTTAAATTTAAAGAAAAACAAACACTGGAAACACGTGACCTCCATTTTTCTTTCCCAAAAACTCATCAAGAAACAATCAGTAAGTGTTTAAAGATATTCTTCTCTTATCATATCTGTTTTAAGATCCGCAATTGCTCTCTGTTTAGACATATCCATCACCTTACAAACAACAGCCCTCTTGTGTTAAAGTCGATCGAGGAAATTTATGAATTTCATAAAACGATCGTCAAGTTTCTCATAAAGCATACAACAGCCCACACAAAAAGGTTCTCTGTTGGACGTATCGGTTGACGAATATCTCTGTCACTCCTGCGGCTCATCACTGTTGACGCAAGGCGCGTGGACGTGCCTAAAATTTATATTTTGGCCTGGACAATCAGGCAAGGAAAAAAAAATCCCGAATACTTCAGTTTTTACGCTGTTATATTCGGTCGCGGACTCCACGGCGACTTCTGCTATCGGCTTATGCTGATAAAGATATTTGCATGGGCCTTCTGGAAATTTATGTGCTTGCAGACAGTTGTGAATAATTGCTTGGAGATACAGAGTATATTTGAGTATGCTAAATTATCTGACGTTTTCTTAACTTCGATAGGGCAGCTGTTTCTATTTCAGGGCTCTTTATTTATTAAATATGATAAACGGTAGAGTGAATGAAGGTGATTTTTCATATACTTAATGTTTAATTCTTGGAATAAAAAGGTATCCATTAAATTTTATTTTAATAGGGAAATGCTGTATCATCTACTTCACGTCTGCAGATGTTTCTGTATTTTAATTTAAAAGAAAAAAAAATGAAATTTTCCTCAATTCTTCCTTTAATTTATAACAGCAATATAATAATTTATATATTAAGATTATATACTGCTTTTTTTTCATCTTAAATGATATACATATTTCTAGCTAGATTTATGTATATATTGTTCTATAGTTTTAACCACTCGCAAATTTTAATTTAAGTGCGCAAATTTTAATTTTTTATAAGCATAAAAAAGAAAAAAATACTGAATTTGCTGAATAAATAATCATCTGTATACTGATTAATACATTTCTGGTATCAGTAATGTTATAATTTCTTTAAAAAACCTTACTTCAGTTATAAAGTAAAATTTTGATGATTTTCGCAGTAAATTATTAGAAATCTCTGAAGTGGTATGATTAACGTTCTCATAAGTTTTCTAGTGACATTCTTGAGTTGAAGCGTTTAAGTGTTTGTAACTTCAAGTGTTGTTAATTCTGAAAAGTATGATATGGATATAATCAACGATTTCTATATTCTGTAAAATATGTAAGCCACTCACAAAATGCTACGACAGTCTGCTTTCATTTGTTTATATCTCAGTCATACGACCCGGATGTAGACATTGAAGCATTTCCATGCCTTATTGTGATAAAATATGATTACCGATAATTATATAAGTATTATAACTATAGAAATTTTCAATCAGCATAATTTATAAATTTTGGTTGAAATTAGCTTATATATTTTTAATCGTGGTTGTTTATTTTCAAAATTAATTTTGTACTCATTAAATCTTCCACTCGAGCACTTAGCATTTTTTTATTAGAAATATTGTAAATGATTAGTTTGGAAAGGAAAAGGGTATTTTGATGCTACATGTTCTTCAGGTTTGACAATCGCTTATAAATCTGAAAGTTTCCTAGCCATCACAGTGTATTTAATTCACTAGATGACCAGAGGTACCTACAAATACATGTATAGGTATGCATATATTACGGATATTAACTCGTATATTTTATTATATCCTATTCTACCTTCACTTATGCATCAGAAATCTTTCTTCATTACTGTTGAACATACTTGTGACGAAAATTTTACCGTCTTAAAATATATAAGAAAAAAGTAATAATTTAAGATTACTTAATTTAAGATCATTGCATTAAGCTATTTTTCTCCGGATCTCTTTTCCCGTCTTATTTATTCTATAGCTAAATGTTGGTATATTGTCATCAAAATTAGTTTAACATTCTATTAGGAGATATATTTATATAGCATCTCCGTAAACTAATTGCTTTTCCATGGCTTCCAGTTCCCTCAGATACAAACAACCAAGAATTACGTGTAGATTCATTTGTACATAATCTATCTACAGCAACGTGACATTCGTCCGATTTGCTTATTTTCTTTTCTTATCATCTAATTTCATGAATCAATCCAGACAAACCATCCCAAAAGGGAATAAATTCGACGAGCAATCCTATCAGAAAGGCGCCATCGCTTCATTTTCATTAAACTCCTATTTACTTTTTCCATCTTCTAAAAAAAAAGAAAAGAAAAATCTTCTATGACAACCAGACAAGAAAAAGACATTGGGCGAGGAGTCGCTTCAATTCTCTCCATGATTTGCTCACTGAATTCTCCTTGTAGAAAGAATTCGTTCTGATTGTATCGAAACATTTAATTGGGTGCCTCATTCGAGAGCGAAAGAAAAACGAGATATATTCATAATCATTATTATACTAGTACCGTAAGCTGGCTATACACTATTTTCGATACGTTTTGCATTAATGGGCAATATACGTATGAATCGAATTATCTCGGGGAAATAATGGGCGCGCGTCTCATAACCGCTCTATTGCGCAAGGATTGTGGCTAAGTGTGAGATTTCTGCAACAAAGCATTAATCGAATCCAATTATCTCTGACAAAATGTAGAGACTTATGCATTATGTCTTAAGTAAATACTTTACGCTTTTTTTAACAGATATTTCATACTTTTTTATTATTCTTAAAGAATTGAGGGAAACTCTCAGCTTTTAAAACCATACAGCGTTTTCTTGAATGACTAAGTCTACTCTACAGGGAATCGCTTTTCAACCTACACAAACTCTTCGAATGAGAATACCTCAGCAACACAAAAGCCTTGAGTGAAAGTGTGTATATCCTCTAGCTTAACTCTTAGGAATTTACTCTTTATGAATTAATTCCTAACGCTAACTCTCTTACAATTTTACTCTCAGTATATCATGTATTTATACTTCGACGAAGATTGGATATTTTTATTATTATTACTTTTAAAAAATGAGGGATACTACAATGTTTAAAACCATAAACTGAATTTCTTTTGGTTAAATCTACAATTCAGGAAATCACTTTTCTTCAAACAAAGGAATTCTTTGAATAATAAAACCTCCTTAGCAACAATTTTTTCGTTAGACTCTCTGCGGGAAAGTAGATATTTTATCTAATTTAACTCTCCGAAGTAATTTCATTTTATGAATCAATTCTGAACATTAACTCTCTCACCATTTTATGTCAGTATATCTGCAATAGCTTTGATGATGCATTTTCCCATTTATTTAAATATTGACGATGATCGGATAGTTCACATTTTATTCTTAAAAATTTGAGAGAAACGTGTAGTGTTTAAAACCATACAGCGAATTTTCATGAATGGCTGAGTCAGGGAATTACTTTTCAGCAAACAAGAAAAGTCTCCAAATATGAATATTTTTCCAACAACAAAAGCCTTGCTTTAGACTTCCTGTATGGAAGTAGATATTTCATCTACCTTAAATCTTCGATGCAATTTCACTTTATGAATCAATACTTAACATTAACTCTCATTTTTTTATTCTCGGTGTACCATGTAATGGCTTTTACGCATC
Organism: Pardosa pseudoannulata; assembly: GCA_032207245.1. Taxonomy (NCBI): domain Eukaryota; kingdom Metazoa; phylum Arthropoda; class Arachnida; order Araneae; family Lycosidae; genus Pardosa; species Pardosa pseudoannulata. The sequence goes on from CM063498.1 coordinate 73,952,989, forward strand.
TTTCTTTTATTTATAATTTGACGATGATAAATTTTTTTTCCACAAAGAATTTCTGTCAGGATATCTAACGGTTCATTATTGATGTTTCTCGAACGGTCCATTCATTTATCCTGAAAATAGAGTGGTCACATTTTAGAGATTTCTCCTTGGGTATCGTTATATTACCAAATGTTGCTTGGGTTCAAAAACAAGTAAAAGTCTATCTATATTCTATAAAAGTTGCATCTTACAAAGACTGTTCATATATTCAGTATATTCTGATTTATGAAGCGGGAAGACGCATTTGTTTAGCCTTGTGCTCATTCAGGCTTGAGATTTAGGATAAAAAAAGGGGGGAATCGGAACTTTCTCTTGAATATTTATGGCAATTTTTAATTTTAAATGGCTTGAAAAAAGTACATTTTTTATCAATTAAGTAATTATATATCCTTGTTTGAAATATATTAATATACTGCATATGATTAATATATGTTAATATATGTAATGCAATAATAAACAATAAAATTATACCATCTATCTATCTTTCTCCTCGCACTATAAAATTTTATCTCTCTGTTATAAATTCTTTTATAAGTTAAGTTAGCTATGTTATTAAATATATGATACTTACTTTAATGAGATTCTAAGTATTTTGAGGGGATCAAATTTATTGCCAAAATACATTTTTCATTTATAAATATACTGTCAGACTTCCATAGTGGGGAATAATTCAAACTTAAACACTAGCTTAATACACTAACTTAAACACTAGGTAATAATTAACAATATAATAAATAGAGGTATAAATGTTCTTCCAAAACATGTTTTGGTGGGAATATGTACTACTGGAATTTTAAATTATCATACCTATATATTTTATGTGGATCAACAAACGCGTTTCCGTATATACTATATGATAATCGTACAATAAAGAATATATTCCTATTCTTTTTTCGGAGTCTTTCAGTCTCAAAGAGTCTTGGAAAATAACCAAACTCGTGTATTGGTTACGATATTTTGTTCCGTTTAGTTTGCATTTGTGGCGGCACCGTAAAAGTTCGAAGTACGGGGATCATAACTCTTTGGTCAAACAATCGGAAATCCAAACACAATATGACAATTATTAGAGAGAAATTCACGCATTGGAAGAGAAAAGCGGAAAATATTTTAAGGAAGAATCAACTGTAAAATTTCCATTTAAAACAAAGTCTGTTGAGTAACATCTGTTGGCTTGCGAAAACTCGAAAATTATGGTCAAGCGAAGTGGTGGTGATAAACGCATATTTGTAGATTAGACTTAAGCTTGAGTTTTGAATGTAATGTATTATATAATTTACGAAAAGTATAGTACATTAGCCAAGCTATTTCTTATTTTAGTAAAGGAATTTTAATATCTTTACAAAGCGTCTACTAAGAACATCCTTTACAATTTTTATGAATTTTGGGATAGCCATTGAGAAGAATGGATGAAAGCCTAACTGTCTTCCTTGTCGAATACAGAACTTTTAAGTTATTATCTTTTAGAATCCGGAAAATATCAAAAGATTTAGGAGGTAATGGGAGTCCAAGCTTACATGATGTGTTCAGTTTAAAGAACCCACAGAATTTAAATTCTACCATTTTAATATTTATGGGCGTTTACAGATAGAATAATTTAAAAACTATTTAGAATGAAGAAAAAACAAAGAAAGAACATTCATGGGAGGGTTCGAATTATGATTTTCAATGTTAATCCTTAAATTAAATTATTTGTTATTAAAATTTATTTCAAACAGTCGGGTTTTCTTCTTCTTTAAGAAATGCATTTAGGCATAAAGTGAAACTTACTTGCTTTTCTTATCTATCGTGACTTTATGGACCCTCTGCACTCTGAACTACTCGGTGTTCGGGCAGCACAGCTGCGAAAGAAAAATAACTTTGGAATCAACAAATCTAGCAAATAATTTCGAAACTGAAGGGAGAAAAAAATAATGCGACAGATGTGAAAGAGGACGCATTAGCAGAACAGAAAATTATTTTGAGGGAAAAAATAAATAAATAAATAAAAAACATCGCTTCTGTTGATAGAAGTTACATATCGCGCCGATCATTCTGTCAGTGAGATGATTTTAGTTGCTGCTGAGTGATAACAAACACCCAATTTTCTACTGCCGCCCAAGAAATACCTGGAACAAGAGCATTTCTAGAGCGTCTGTCACTGGGTGGCTAATCGCCATTTCTGCCCTCACTGACGTAGAAACATATAAACTCGCGTGGGAACGGCTGCTGCTCGGAAAGAGAATTTATTTTGGAAGCTGCGTGCAAGCGACCGTTGATCAAACAGGTGTCATTCAAGATAGGCTTCCTAGAATATTCTTGCTGGACCGAGAATCTAAAGATATTAATCATTCGAGAAAAGAAATGAGGCCGATATTGTTGTTAAAAGGCAGTATGTAGCATATTTTGCTATAACTACACTATCAGCATTCTGGGCTTTCATAAATGAGTTTATATGATTAAAACGATAGCTTTCCAGTTGTTACTTTAGAGAATACCGCTATAGTGACATTAAAAACATTTCATAGTTTAAAATATACTTTGATATATAAGAGAACAAATCTTTTACTTATTTATATATTTCATTTTTGCATATGTAGTTTTTACTGGAATTAATTATCGATAAATTTACACTCTTTGTAAAGAACGTTTTTGTATGTAAAAAAAATTCTAGCATAATCGTTATAACTCAAGGCAACTGGAAAAAAATCCCATTCAAGCAATATTAATTATTTATTGATTGTTTCGGTATATAATGGTTTTTACGCCCTAATTAATGTTTCATTAAACCTCATTAATCTTGCTCAGATTATTGTCTAATATAGAACCTTTTGCAACTGCTTCCATTGATGTTCATTTTTTGATTCACATTTGTAATTTACTGTGTTAGAACTATACAGTAATAATTTTTGCGCATTTATCTGATTATCTGTGTATCAAATATGTGATAGTCCTGTAACAAAATAGCCAGTCATTCGTCGATGACAAGCAAAATAATCAGCAACACTCGATAACCATCAAATGTTATTGAAAATGTAGAAAAAAAAAACCATAACCAGTTCAAATTAAAGCCTCTTCTTTTGCCCGTTAAGATACAGTATTTATTGAAGAACCTAGTGACGTTAATATTTTTCATTAGAATTAAAGATAATTGCTTTGACCTTTTGGAGATTATGATGGTTTTTAACAGGTATATAGAGGGTACTTCTACCCGTATTCCATTAAAGAGGTCCGATCGTTAAACGTGGTGATTGCACAAGAGGGTGTAGAATATTTTAGGAGCGTGTCGCAATCTCTCCGATTATTTAGCAGCAACAAACAATCGTTGATCGGATTTCTCTCTGCAGGAGGTAGATTCCTCTTATCCTTTGCTTCTCACATCGATTGTGTGCATACGTTTTCTGATGTGTCGTCTCTCTCAGATATCGCGTGCACCCTTTGTTGAAAGAATTGCTGATCAAACAATCGCAGCTTTGAAGTTTAAAGAGAGAGGGGGAAGTCAAAAAAGGACTGATAGGCCACTGGGTGGGAAATTATCATTCGTCGGAGGATCGAAATTCAAAATACGGAACTTCGGAAGATATTTCATTCGTTACAAGGTGAGGAAATTTTCCAGCGGCTGATATCCGTGGCGTAAATATCGGGGAATTTTAATTTACTGACGACAACCTAGGCTGAAATTGCATCAAGTAAATAAATAGCAAACTTGACATATTTAACATGGGATAATAATGTGTTCTTAAATATGAATTTACATGATATCTTACATGACCTTACTTTACATGTCCCTTTCGGGACGATGTGACTTCTTGGGCTTTCCTGGTACATTTCCGCTGGAGGTGGTAGCGATGAGGAATAGGGATACCCTAAAAGTACTTAACACTTTGAAGCACGGCGGTATTAATACTTTGCACTCGAGAACTCCGGAGTGGAGCCATTTAAAGTTTGTCTGCAAACTCGAGGGCTCAGCTACGGAGAAAATGCAAATAATTTTCAGATTTTAACATAAGAACAAAAACAAATCATAAAAAATAATTATTTTTCATTGTCTCCTTAGCGGAGCCCTCGAGTTTGAAGACAAATTTTAAATGACTCCGCTCCGGAGCCCTCGAGTGCAAAGGGTGTATTGCCTTTTCGAAGCATAAATATGTCCTGGGGAATATTTTTTTAACCACCTTCAAATATTATAATTGTTTCTTGCCCGTAGTTTTAATTTTATCCCATTTAATTAAAGTAATGGGTAAGTACCAAAGAAATAGTTATAAAAGAGTTCGCTTGTTAGTCAGCGGCTCCTCGAAGGGTTAAACCGCTCCACACGACAGATATACTTCGAAATACCCCGGGGAGAGAACATCGCAGCCGCGATGGGGTATCTACATGACATTTAAAACTAAATTGGGTAACTTCAATACCGTTTAGTTATACTTTTAATATGATAACATTTGATAACTTTTGGTATCGGAGTCCGGTGTTTCGAATACCACTATCACCACGGGTATTCGTAAACTTTCAAAATAGACTTTAAGATGCAGATTCCCATCTCATATGAAAAGTAACAAAAATTAGACTGTCACGCACTTAACCGATCAACCGTAAAAGCTTGTACGAAAATTTTAAGCCTTGTATTTGTTTTATGCTGAAATGCTTTAAATTTCCTTGTCTCACTTTAAAAAACAAGAATTTATTTCTTAAATTTTAAATATTTTTAATGCATTTATAGTTATGATATTCTTTTTCTATTTCTGAAATATTTTATATGTTCTCGTAATAATAATTAAATATAAGCAAAACACATTATTGTAAAAATAGTTAGAATGTTAGAAGTATAGAATGTAATTATCTGATTTTTTATGATGTGATTCTAAGCGTATAAAAAGCGAAATTTTTGAAATTATAGATAGAATTTTTTTTTTTCGAATGTAATTTTGAAAACGTTTTTGTAGTCTTTAGAAATCTTTTAGAAGTTACGATGACTAGCAAAGAATGCCCTATCAACAGGTGATTTGAATATTTTCTGCATAAAATTTAATGCAAAGGTAATTAGTTCCTGTATTATCTACTGTACCTCTTCTGATAAAATAAGAACATTTGTTGAGAATGAAAATCTTAGTCAATTCCTATTCTGAACAATATGTTTAATTTTTGGGAGATTAAAAAATTATTCGATACTTATAGTAAAAAATTTTTTTTTATTTAAAGAATGTTATTTCATTTATCTCAATATATGCTTTATTTACACCTTTGAGATTATTAAAGCCTTTATACATTATTAAGAATAGTCTTCATAGGGAAGTATTTTAACAAGATAATAAGATAAAAGCATATTACTCATATTTTTTATTCTCCATATTAGCATGGGCCTTACCCCATATTTATTTCATTCTTAACAGAAATAGTAAAATATAACTTCCAGACCTTCCCTTGTAAGTAAATGTAGTTTTTTACAGCGATTAGTGTAAACCACTTCACTTGTTTCAACCTTTCCGCCGAACCAAAACCTTGCGCTACTTGTGTTTTCTCCCTTGTTTACGAAGAGTCAAACCTGTCGCAGGACTTGGATCCGAGATCACGGGACAGAGTCTACAGAGGTCGACGACAAGAACAAACTTTAGAGATAATTTTGATACTAGTAGATCGCTTTCGGTGATGATATGGGAAAGATATTTACTGTCCAGCCTCCGATAAAAATATATATTCACCTTTTGGGTTTAATCATCCTGGATTTGAAACACATTTAACTTTTGTTCACACCATTTCAATAAGGGAATATCTATCATAGGAATTTTGTATCCCAAAATTCAACATCTACTTGTTAAAGGTGTATCTAGCCATAGCTTGCTAGACTAACTGAAATATAATTAGAGAATTTATTCAACATTTTATAAACGGTGCATTATGATTGTAGTTCAAGAAGTATTATTCATTAAAATTTTATTTCGATGCCGTTATAAATGCTATAGTACGGAAGTTTCCGAAAACAAATATTAGCGATATTACAATATGTTGAACTGGTAAATACTGGTACATTACGCTTGATTGAGGGAATAATGCATGCAATTTTGTACCCTGAGACAAAATTGCATGTATTTTTCTAGCGTGTAGATTTATTAACTTAAATTTTTTTCTAGATTTCCATACACAGTAGAACCTCAATTATCCGAACCTCGATTAACCGAAACTCTCCGTTAACCGAAGTCGGTTTCTTCACTTTTTTTTCACTATCTACTATCATCCAAATTTTTTTTTCTTTGCAAACATACATTTTTAAAGTTTTCTTTTCCCCATATTCGTTTTATATGCAAGCCGTCTTTTAAAATCCACGAGCTCAGATAAATATTTGGAATTCCTTTTTTAGAATTCCTTTTCGCAAGCACAATTCTGAGTATGAGTGTACACTTTCCCACTTTCAAACATCCCTGTTCTAAACAAAAACACATCCCATTTTGAAATTTAGAAGCTCATACTGCCGAGTCCTAGTACGATAGTATGTTATGTACCAATAACGATACTACAAAATTAAACAAGATGATTATTGATGAATTCTCGATAATCTGAAAATTTCGATTAGGTTCGGTTCCAATTACTTCAGATAATCGACGTTCTACTGTATATATATTTAGATACCTATGAACGTTTATGATACGTGAATGTATTATTTAAATAAATCGGATATGATTTTGAAAATTTTTAAGTAGTGGTATGTGAAAACTGCTACCGAAAGCTGATTTTATTTTATGAGTTTCTGTTCGCTATAAAATGTACTTCTTTTACTTAAATTTTAACTAAATTTTTGCATAAAAATTACACCTGTGTTTTTGTAATAAAAAAAAAAATTTACGACACAGTTTTAATGAAATTTTACATTTAGTTGCATTTTAAATTTTATGTTCGTTCTTATATGAGAACAATGGCTTGTAAAAGGTTAAAAGTCCAGCTACAGAGCGGAAATACCAAATTTGGGATCTTTTTTACAATCGACAAACAATCAACTTACGTATTTCAAAACTGCTTAGCGGCAAGACTTTCCAATAGAGTAATTTTATTGATTTGAGATAAAAATCAAGAAATCAACATAGTTCATTTTATTTAGAAATATTTTATCTCTATTTATGTCTTCTGTTGATAATTATGTATCTATTTGAGGCTTTATTTATTTGCCAAGCGAAGGATAATCCATTTAGAGATAAATGGATTACGTGCATCTATTTTATACTAAGTTCAACTTTTTTGTCATAATTACAAATAAAGCGAAAGATACTAGTGCTAGATACATAATCCTCAAGCTAAAGTCTTTATAATTTTTTTATGTTTTCTTTTCCGCACTTGATAGTAGAACTATAAATTTGAGGATTATTTACTCTTTTGTTAAATACTACTATAGTTCTGTGGCTATCATTATTATCATTTTGATATTTTTTAATAAATAAATAAATATGTAAAATTTTATGATGTTATAAAATTGTCTACATGTCTTAAGTATTCAAAGTAAGTGAGGAATTAGCATTAGATGTATAAGTAATATAGATAGAAATTAAATATTAGATTCATGTAATATAGTTATATCTTTTCATCTTTTTAAATTTTTCTCGGGAATCACATTCTTAACACATTGTGTGCGGGTACATTTCGCAGTGGAATTGTACCGGGAGCGGGCGTTTTGCGCGTAAATTTAGTCATTCAGTTAAATCTCAATAGATAGGAAATTACTTAATTTTTTAACCAACTTTTCTTATTTAATATTGAAATATATTAAGAAATATATAAATAGAAATATATAAATAACAACCATAAGATTTTTGTACACAAAAAATATTTTTTTAGAGGATAGATTTATAATAGTATCGTAAATACGAAAAATCAAATAGAAATAGTAGTATATAGTTTTAATTTTTTCGAATTATGTTATATATAAATATTTTGAAATTATAAAAAAAGAAAAGAAAAATCATAAAACTGATAATGTAAAAACTAGTTTTTATTTGTCTAAATTTTTCCAGAATCTATGTAGTAGACAAGAACATTCGGCTTCGTTTTCGTGTATATACCGTTATTTTGGTACCCACAAACCATATTGTTACACTAACCCGTACTAGTACGTGACCCGTGCTCAAGTATCAATCGTCAAAAAACGTACTAGTGCGTGTCCCGCATACAATGTGTTAAAATGACTTCTTATATATGCATATAAATTCTTGATCGCATACCTTAAATTTGTAATTCAATATCGAATTTTGATCTAAATATTTTTAATGACTCTACATTAAATTTACTCGAGGTGTTTTATTTCATTCTAAAAAGCTTCCCTATAATATGAAAGAGTGTCTTATGCCATATGTCCTCTGTTGACATGATTATTCTAACTAAAATCTAAACTCGCTATAAGGACTTTATATATTTTAGTTTGATCAAAACAATCCAGGATTGTAGTATTTAAGCCACTAAAATTAATACACTTCTATTATAAGAATGCTTTACTGAGGAGAATTAAAGAATGTTTTTATCGTAACTTTAAAAATTCATGTTTCGTGAGTGTGACATTAGATGCTCGATAAGGCACGCATCTACGGCAGCAGTAGGGAAAAGAAGAATTGTTTAACTTGATGTCACGTCTGTTTCTCGCAGATAGAATGTTGACCTCGTATCCATCCCATTTTTACTCATTGTATTCGACATCTCAGCGAGATGGGTAAAAGACATTATCATCCCGAGTTCCTTCGTAAGCGTACGTTATATTACTTTGTAATGATTTGTTTTGACAGTGAAATGCAGAGTTGACATTGCTTTATCTATTTCAATTTCGACTTTGCTTTTATAAATGAGTAAAATAAATGAAAATGAAAAATGAATACTTTTACAAATAATCTGTTACTATTTATGTAATATTAAAAAAGTTCCATTGTCATCACATGTATATTTATTTTAAAGAGATCAATCAAACCTTTCATACCAGCTACATGCAATACTGGTCGGTAACTTTTTGTTTGTGATGGGTAGTGTTGTTTTCATTTTCCTTTCCAGTTTTGGGAAGACAAAAACATCAATATGTCTTGTCAATATCAATATTCAATATTCTGTGAATAATAATCGAGGGAATATTAAATAGATAATATATGCATAAGAAATTTTCCAGCGTTATCTGAATTAAATATTTGTATGAATCTAGTTTTATTACAAATTTTAAAAATATTGATCACCAGTTATCAATTAGTGTAAGATAACCTGACCGAGATAAGACAGTTTAGATTCTGGTTTTGAATATGATAGACACACTTTGTTGGAAATTATTTCTATTCTTTACCAAATCTAAATTAAATACTTGTATGAATCTAGTTTTATTACAAATTTTAAAAATATCAATGACCGGTTATTGATTAATATAAGAAAACCTGACCAAGTTAAGGCGATTTAGATTCTGGTTTTGAATATGGCAGACACACTTTGTTGGAAATGATTTCTGTTCTTTAACAAATCAATTATGTAATCACGAGGTTTTTTTTTTTTATCAAATATACCATCGTGTAAATGTAGATATCCAAACATCCTCAGAAGTAGCAAATATTCAGGTGCATAATCAATCCATGGATTAGACCAGAGATGAGCAAACTACGACCCGCTGCAATTTAAAAAAAAAAAAATAATAATAATAATAATATATATATAATATAATTAAAATAATTAATATATAATATATTATATATATATATATAATGAGATTCAGGTACGTGACAAAAACCTTTTTTTTTTTATGCTCCAACCGAGCTTTAGGTACTCACTGCTAGAGTTGCGATGACGTTTGTGATGGGTAGTGTTTGCGTCTTTGTGATTTCCAGTTTGTTTGTGGTGAAGAAAAAAAATGTGTTTTTGTATTAAAATTCCGTATTGCGTGTCGAATATAATATATATATATATATAATATATATATATATATATATATATATATATATATATATATATATATATATATATATATATATATATATATATATAAATATATATATATATATATATATGATATTTATATAATATAATAAATTACAGTCAGAAAAATAATTATTTACAATTCAAGTGTAGTGCTAAGAACTTTCCACTCTAGCTTAACCCCTTAATGCACTCTTTTTTTTTTTTTTTTTAATTAAAAAAAAGGGCCGACTAAAAAAAATCCCATGTAAATGATAATATCAGTAAAACGATTTTTTTTTCAATTCTCGATTGCATTCGAGTGTGAAAAATTATAGCAACTTAAAGTACAACGCCGCTCGAATTATCTGGAGTGTGCACAGTTTGGCCAGTTTAGCGCGTTCGAGTTAACTCGAGCGTGCACGTAAAGGGGTTAAGCATATGTATATATATATATATATATATATATATATATATATATATATATAATATATATATATATATATATATATTATATATATATATATATAGTATAATATATATATATATATATTTTATATATATAATATATATATATATATATATATATATATATATATATTATATATATATATATATATATATATATATATATATATATATATATATATATATATATATATATATATATATATATATATATATAATGTTGGTTTCTATTCAGATTGAAAACAGAGATATGTGAGGATTTTTATTTCATTAACAAGAGAAATCCAATATAAATTAATTATAGATCGCGTTTAAGCCTCTATCCAGAACTTTTCTGTGTCGACACAATTTCTAATATTACTATTTCATATGGGAGAGATGGTGAACAAATATTGAGATTTTGAATAGTGGTAAAATTATTAAAACTTATTGATAGTGTTGTAGAGACTTGTTAAGGGAATTGTAGATATTTTAAAAATATTTCTGCCCCTAAATGCTTGCTAAAAAGCATTAAATTTATTTGAAATTTTGGATCTTATCACATTTTATACAGTTATTATATTGTTTACATAAATTACATTGGCCCGCTAAATTTTAATTTTGATTTTTCGCCTCCTCCGAAAGCTGTTTGATTTATAGACTATTTTATATATTGCTTAATAAAGTGGCGTTGTGGTAATGTTACTGATTTAATTTATTTTATCCCTTAATTAACAAATGAGGACCAAGATGCTTGAACTAAACATTTTCCGCGTATGGTTGATCTAACAACATATTCTTAATTAGGCTTTGCTATTGTTAAAAACGGAGATTAGCACTTAGACCATGGCCCCCTAGTTGAGGTCTAGTGCCAGGGAGTTTAGTGTTTTCTATCGTTGGTTAATCTTAGGTGAATTAGGTAGCTCCTCTTCCACACTAGTAATTAAAGAGTTGGAATCGTTTCCGTCGCTAGTACCACTGCTTTACTTAGAGTTCGAAGACGGTGAATTTGTACCAAGTCAAAAACTACTTTCAAGATCACGTCAAAGTGAAAACCAAACTACTGTACGCAGATATGTGTAAAATTGCGCAAGATTTTTTTTTTCTCGGCGCAGTTCCTTATCTTTTCCTTCGCAGTGTTGACAAAACAAGAGGCGATTTACAGGTGTTCGCGCCTCTTTGTGCGGCAATAAATTTCTGCGCCCGCTATCGGCCAGCGCATCAAAAGGAATTAATTCGTCAAAAAATGATGTGACGGCCTCAAAGAAAGAAAAAAAGAAGGAACAGTGTTCGATAAGACGGGAACAGGGAAATCCACCTGAAAATCCATTATGCAACGTATTCAGATCTCTCGTCGCTGTTTTAATGAGAAAAAGAGATTACTGTGAATGTAAAATAGCATTTTGAAAGTTAGTCATGAAAATAAGCGGGAAAAGAAATTCCGAGATTCTATGATGTTTGAATTTTACGTTAAAAGCATTGTGCTTACAAGTGTGTAAGATTTAAAATTCTTAGTACAGTGCTAAATAGGGATACAGGATCTACTTAACTGATCGGAATGAGTTGTAAAATTAAGCAAAAAAAATTATTCTATCTTAATTATTTACTCTAAAAATAACCTAATATAATGCACACAATAAAGAATTTTTAGGGCATGCTATAATGCATACCCTAAAAATTCATTGCTCTTATTCCAATTTATATTTTAAAAAAAACTTTTTTTATTTTAATCAAATCTTAATCATTTTTCAAAGATTCATTTATTGGATCCCTTCTTTTTAAGGTAGGTCATCAAACCTGTACATATATTTATTTTATAAATGGTTAGTAAAGGATTTATAATTATATATATATTTTTTAATTTTAGATAGCTCTCTAACCATTTTCCTTATAAGTTCCTTATTCTAACTATAATAATTGCATTTTATTAATTGCAATATATTATGTCAAAAAAAATTTTTTTAAGGAATACATTTCTTTCTTAGAATAGCAAATATATTTATTAAGAATTTTTTTATTATAAAGATTTATTGCATATCAGTCATTTATTCCTAAGGAATAATTTATACATAACGAGTTGCATTCATAACAAAATTGGATTAAGTTTTGCAGTACTTATTATTTCGGGAAAATATTTGCATCCTTTGATTAGGAAACCTGTGGAATGCGTTTAAAGGCGTTTAAGCTGAAAACCCAGTCAAAAAATCGTGATTAATTTTAGTAATTTTTAACATTTATTTGCTTCAAAAATAAAATAAATTATATTCAACCTCACTTTACCATAAGCCATATCACTCCAGTTTCAGGATTATGTTCCCATTTAGAATTATTCTACTTATGATTACTTCTTGCCATGATTGGATTATAAATGTGATCCAATTTTAATGAGGAAATTAAATCTATTCTGCCTTATATTACTAAAAAGCAAAAGGCATCTCGCTTCGAATTCAGTATTTTTTCTATAAGAATTCTATTGACTATTATTTATTGCTGCGATCAAATTATTAGATCATGAACTAATATTTTTAAAAATGTTTTCTCTATAATAGATTTTTAAAATTCTATGAAAGAGCATTTTTTATATAATAAAATTTAATCATATTACTGTCTTATCCTTAAGGAATACTTTTATTCATAAAATGAGTTATTTCCTTAGAATGGTTGCATTAAAGATAACAGTACTTATTATTTTATGGTGAAAAGAATTCGTATTCTTTATTTACGGAATTCCTGTGGAATTATTTTAAAAACATTTGATTGTCCCATTCAATAAACTAGGATTTATTTCCTTGGTTTAGGGCTTTATTTATTTCTAAAATAAATGTATTCTGCCTCATCTTAACATAAAGTAAAAGCTATATCCCTCAAATTCAAAATTTCTCTTCATTTAAAATTATTCTGTTTATAATTACTTGTTACCACGATCTGAATATAAATAGGATTTACTTTTTAATAAAGAAAAAAATATATATCCTACCCCCAATTTGCCATAAAATAAAAGCCATCTCTCTACAAGTTCAGGATTTTACTATTCCGTATAAAATTCTTCTGTCTGTAATGACTTGTTGCCACGATCATACTATAAATGTGATCTAATTTTTAAGGATGAAAAACATGTCTTCTCTCTCGTCTTACGGTAAATAAAAGACATCTCGATCCAAGTTTAGGATGTTTTCTAAATTTATAATCCTGCTATTTATAATTACTTGTTGCCGTGATCGAATTATTAGATCACGATCTAATTTTTAATCAGGGAAAAAACACATATTGCTTTCAAAAACATAGCTGTTGATTGCCCCCTCTATGAAAGTGCATTTCCTAAATAAAGTAGCCATCAAAGTAAAAGCCATCTCGGTAAAAGTTCAGTTTTTTTTTTTTTGTTTTTTTTTTCATTCAGAATTCTCCTATTTAAAATTATTTGTTGCCACAATCAATTATAAATTCTATGTAATTCTTAAGAAGGAAAAATATTTATACTATCTCACTTTAACGTAAATTTAAAGTAATCTCACTCCAAGTTGAGGACATTTTCCACATTTATAATTCTGCTATTTATAATTACTTGTTGCTATGATCGAATTATTAGATCGTGATCTAATTTTTAATCATGAAATAAAAAAAAATGTTTATATACATGACCCCGCTATGATATTGCATTCCTTAAATATAATAGCCATCAAATTAAAAGCCATCTCGCTACAAGTTCAAGCATTTTCCCCTTTATAATTCTTCTATTTATGATTACTTGTTGCCACAATCAAATTATAAATGAGATCTAATTATTAAGATGAAAAATATGCTCTCTCACCTTAAAGTAAAGTAATCTCCTCCAAGTTAGGATATTTTTCTAAATTTATAATTCTGCTATTTATAATTACTTGTTGCCGTGATCGAATTATTAGATCACGATCTAATTTTTAATCAGGGAAAAAACACATATTGCTTTCAAAAACATAGCTGTTGATTGCCCCCTCTATGAAAGTGCATTTCCTAAATAAAGTAGCCATCAAAGTAAAAGCCATCTCGGTAAAAGTTCAGTTTTTTTTTTTTTCATTCAGAATTCTCCTATTTAAAATTACTTGTTGCCACAATCAATTATAAATTCTATGTAATTCTTAAGAAGGAAAAATATTTATACTATCTCACTTTAACGTAAATTTAAAGTAATCTCACTCCAAGTTGAGGACATTTTCCACATTTATAATTCTGCTATTTATAATTACTTGTTGCTATGATCGAATTATTAGATCGTGATCTAATTTTTAATCATGAAAAAAAAAACACGTTTTCAATAACCTGAACTTTGAGGACATGAATGGCCCCGCTATGATATTGCATTCCTTAAATATAATAGCCATCAAATTAAAAGCCATCTCGCTACAAGTTCAAGCATTTTTTTTTTTTATAATTCTCCTATTTATGATTACTTGTTGCCACAATCAAATTATAAATGAGAGGTAATTATTAAGGAAGGAAAAATATGCATACTATCTCACCTTAAAGTAAAGTAATCTCACTCCAAGTTCAGGATATTTTCCACATTTATAGTTCTTCTATTTATAATTACTTGTTGCTATGATCGAATTATTAGATCGTGATCTAATTTTTAATCATGAAAAAAAAAACACAATGTTTTCAATAACCTGAACTTTGAGGACATGAATGGCCCCGCTATGATATTGCATTCCTTAAATATAATAGCCATCAAATTAAAAGCCATCTCGCTACAAGTTCAAGCATTTTCCCCTTTATAATTCTTCTATTTATGATTACTTGTTGCCACAATCAAATTATAAATGAGAGGTAATTATTAAGGAGGAAAAATATGCATACTATCTCACCTTAAAGTAAAGTAATCTCACTCCAAGTTCAGGATATTTTCCACATTTATAGTTCTTCTATTTATAATTACTTGTTGCTATGATCGAATTATTAGATTGTGATGTAATTTTTAATCAGGAAAAACACACACATTGTTCTCAATAACATGACCGCTGATGACGTGAATGGCCCCCTCTAAGAAACTGCATTTCCTAAATATAATAGCTATCAAAGTAAAAGCCATCTCATTACAAGCTCAAACATTTTCCCCTTTATAATTCTTCTATTTATGATTACTTGTTGCCACAATCAAATTATAAATGAGAGGTAATTATTAAGGAGGAAAAATATGCATACTATCTCACCTTAAAGTAAAGTAATCTCACTCCAAGTTCAGGATATTTTCCACATTTATTGTTCTTCTATTTATAATTAGTTGTTGCTGTGATCGAATTATTAGATCGTGATGTAATTTTTAATCAGGAAAAAAACACACATTGTTCTCAATAACATGACCGTTGATGACGTGAATGGCCCCCCTCTATGAAAGTGCATTCCCTAAATATAATATCAGTGACGCATGTGAATCTAAATATACTCCTTTTATGTCTGTAAATATATACATGCGGATTTATTCCTATCGTTCGGGCGGAAGGGGCGCAGAATCCAGCGGGCATCTTGCCGGCGCCACCGAGCCTTTGTCTTATTTGAACACCCACGCTCTCTCTCACTCTCTTTCTCTCTTTCTTCTTTTTACGCTCGTTTTCTGCTCATTCTTTCTTTTTCTTTCAGGGAGCGTTGTTTATCCCATTGTTGTTGTTTTCATTTTTTTCCGTTTCTTTTTTTTACTCCTTTTTTCTCCTCTTCCCAAGTGCGTGCGTAAGCCGGTTGAAAAGCGCATTAAAGCACAATGGCTTCTAAAATTTTGTGAATGGATGAAAAGCGGTGTACCCGTATGTTGATTTTGTCCCCTGCTCCAAAAATCCGCATCTGAATGAATGTTGGCGCAAGGGATCGAAAGGCAGACTTGATTCATTCAGATTCTCTATGAAAGGGTTCCGTAGGCCTGATTCGTTTTCCTGGGATATCTCGATGCATTAATTTATTAATACCCCCCCTCTGTCAGTCTCTCTTTCTTTCTACCTGTATATATATATATATATATATATATATATATATATATATATATATATATATATATATATATATATATATATATATATATATATATGTATATGTATATATATATATGTATATGTATATATATATATGTATATATATACATATATATATGTATATGTATATATATATATGTATATATATATATATATGTATATATATATATATGTATATATATATATATATAGTTATATATATATATATATATATATATATATATATAGCATGTATATATATACACAAACTCACATTTATATATGTATGTATCTATATACAGAGCCGGTTCTGGGCTATAGCCGCCTGCCAACAAGGTGGTATTTGGCTACTTCCTATTCCTGTTTGCGAAATATTATTTAGCCGTTCCCTATCAACATGTATACCTAGTAGACGTTCTGTCGGCCGCTCTAGAAATTTGATCACCTACGTGCATGCACGCACTGCACACCTACTAGCCTTCACCCTGTTTATATATATATATATATATATATATATATATATATATATATATATATATATATATATATATATATATATATATATATATATATATATATATGTATATATATGTATGTATATATGTATATATATATATATATGTATATTTATATATATATATATATATATATATATATATATATATATATATATATATATATATATATATATATATATATTGTGTGTGTGTGTTTGTAATCCAGGAATTATACAACTGCTGGACACATTTGAAATTATAGCCCCTATTCTTTTTACTTGCCCGGGCTATTGGACAAGGAAAAGCCTAAGCAACTAGATTATTTAAGTAAATTGCAGTGGAGTCATTTTGGTAAAAATAACATGCACAGTTCGTAGCGAAACTTAAACTTTATTCATTACCTGCTAAAAATGAGATCTTTATCAGCCAACGACAGACAAGAGAAAGACAGGAAAAGCCCTTTCCTTGAACAGAGGTATACTCAAGAGAGGACACAGATAGAATTTTCCCAAGGGACAAGAAACTTAGCTAATTTAACTGTTAGATCAGGAGATAACAAGAGCCATTTACGGTAGCTGGAAAATGTGTTAAATGGACAGAAAATTTACATCTATTGCACAGAAAGCTTTGGGAAATATATTGGAAGAATTTTAAGTCGAGGACAATTAATTTTTACTGTTATATATATATATATATATATATATATATATATATATATATATATATATATATATATATATCGGAATAGAGAGAGGGGATGTAGATTCCCTCTTAAACGGCCTAAATGGAACCGGAATTAAGCCGATTAAGAGAAATTCCAATTAAATTAGAGAATGAAATAAAATGTTTAATTAGAGGAAGAAGCACTTTTTTAAATTTGGAGTAAGCATCTACGAACAGTGACAATTTATTACAAAAGTTTTACATATCATTATAAGGAATGTTTAAGAAATTCAGTCATTTTTTTTCTTCTGAAGAATGGAAATTTGGTGACTAGATGCATAATTTTGTCATTTTTTCAAAAGCGTCACGTCCATGGAAAGAGCCTATATCTATTGTTCCGAATAGCATGATGCCATTTTCAATTATTTTAACACATAATGTCGGAACTGTCCTTTTTCTTTGGTAATTTATTTTTATTTTTCCACTTACATTATTTATGATCGGTTAAATTAAAGATATGTTTAAATGGAAGTCGGTTAAGAGAAAGTCTACTGTATTATTAGTTTGATATTTAAAATAGTGTTTATTAGCGTTCGCGGCAATTGTATTGATGTTTGTATAAAAAATATTGGTGCTATTTTACTGTGTTGAAAATTTCGATAAATGTGCCGGCAAAACTATTAATAGTACGCACATTAAATTTTTGTTTTTATAACACAAGAATATTACACTAAAACTTTATAAAAAACATTGGATATTAATCAGAGGTTACTATAATTGGTTCTGTAAGGTATTTTATGCAATATCAATGTATACTACACAGCTTTTTGTTAGAAAAGAATGGCCAAGCAATTTCCTCGCCTTTAATAGGTATCCCATTTTTACTCTAAATTGTTTGCATGTATTTGCCCTTTAAAGAAGTGTCCTTCTCGGAACCTTATAAAGTAATATTTTCTTTTCAATATCAAATACTAAACATTTAATGTAGTCTATTGTCAAAAACGAAATAATGGTGCAATGTATTTTGAAATTTTATTTCCTGGAAAGATTATTTATCATTCCTTTGATTCAAAAATAAATCGTTCCTGTCAATCAAGCATTTTTATAACAATTTTTTTTGTCCCAAGAAAACAATTTTTGAATTGGTATCAGTACAATCTTTTTACATATGTTAAGTTTATTTTTTTTAGTCATATTGAAAAATAACACACTTTTTTGATTTATAATAGTTACTTTTTCTGTTATTTAATTGATAGAAAAAAACATAAAATACTGATGTAAGCTATATTTTAGAATTTTTTAAATAGATGTGCTTTTTAGTTAAATAGTTTTTAAAAGCCAGGATTGCAGTGCAATACATTATAAATTGTTGCTTATTTTGAATTTTTTATAGCCTTCAAAAGTATATTTGAACATGTTAAATTTAAAAATTTCGGAATTTATTCTGACTTCTATAGCATGTCGTGGAATCATTAATTCTACGAACGATAAGAACTAAAGGTAGTTCATTAAATATAAAAGCCCTTTTACATGTTATTAAATTTTTAAAAGATATGAGATTTTTTTCGTGTTTAAAATTATTTTGAGGGGACAAAATTATTTTATCAAATACAGATTTAACATTTAATAAGTTCATATACTTAGCTATAAGAGAAAAGTCTAATTTTTTATCTATTTTTTCTGCTACATATTCTTTTTTCATTTTTTTTCTGCTACGTATTTTTCTGCTTATACCTGGAAATATTTTACGTGTGGATAAGTTACTTAAATTGCATCCTATTTATATTCATTCATTCATACTAATAGTATAAATGTACAGATTAAAGCATGTACGCAATTCCATTGTGAGCAAACATAGTGTAAAGATAGAAAGATTATTTGCAAGGTGATCAAAAGATATGGATTCTCTAGACAGCAAGCATTGATATAATCACAAGTTATTTATTTACTTTCAAGAACTGGGAACATCTAATTTTTTTTCTACTACATTTTTAAACTTCTAAATATTTGATGTATTGATGAATTTTATTAACTATATAACACTCATAGTCATGTATTCACTCGAACATAATATAACTGAACGGATGTATACATTTGCGTGTGCCCATACGTGCCCATACGTAAGCGTATGGGTATGAGGATGGAGAAATGATATACATAGTGACCAGAAGATGTAGGAATCTCTAGACAGCAAGCAGTAGCATTGTCACACATTATTTATTTTCTTTCAAGAACTGGGAACATCTAATTTTTTCCTACTACATTTTTAAACGTCTAAATATTTAATGTATTGATGAATTTTATTAACTATATAACACTCATTTTCATGTATTCATTCTCACTTGTAATATAACTGAACGGATGAATACATATGCGTCGGCCCATACGTGCCCATATATAAGTGTATGAGTATGAAGATAGATAAATGATATACATAGTGACCAGAAGATGTAGGAGTCTCTAGACGACAAGAAGTAGCATTATCACACATTATTTATTTTCTTTCAAGAACTGGGAGCATCTAATTTTTTTCTACTACATTTTTAAACTTCTAAATGTATTTATGAATTTTATTAACTATATAACACTCATAGTCATGTATTCAATCTCACTAGTAATATAACTGAACGAATGAATACATATGCGTTGGCCCATACGTGCCCATACGTAAATGTATGAGTATGAGGATGGATAAATGATATACATAGTGACCAGAAGATGTAGGAGTCTCTAGACGGCAAGCAGTAGCATTATCACACATTATTTATTTTCTTTCAAGAGCTGGGTAGGAGAGAAAAGGGTGAGGTTTGAAGCTGGATAGATATGGGGTTGCATAAATCCTTTTTTTTTTTTCTTCCGCTGATCGCCCGCTCTTTTCTCAATTTCTCAACCCATCCGTCTTCTATTTTTCCCCCTCCGCAAGTAAACTCTTTTTTTTTACCATTTCTTTTTTCCATTGTCACCTTCTTTCAGGGCGATGACGCTCCTGCTTTTGAGCGATGCCGGCGCCAGCCGACGCTTTATTAATATTAATCCGTCCTAAAATGATGACTTGGGCGGATTGTTTGTTAACAGTGCCGACAAGATAGGCTTCCTCGCGATGCAGATGAATCCTGAAGGTCTGATGACCGGATGTCCACCAATCTCCCGGCGCCCTGTACTCAGGGTCGAGTGAAAGGTTGATTCCGAAAGACTCACTGGATGGTTGGACAGTTTCTGATTCAGTTCCCTGGTTGTTCTCCGATTCATCTATTTTAAAATGCTAAAACCTATAATTCTGTTTCTTTTGATAAAGAATCAGAAAAAAGAAAATGATAAGGGAGTGATTAAAAATCGCGCCATATTAAAAAGTAGTAAATAACATACGCGGGTAGTAGAAGAGTGCTTTCATTAAATTCTCTGGTTGTTCTTTGATTTATCTCTTTTCAAATGGTACAAAAGAGAGGCCAAATAACACTGAATGATTAAAAAGAAGACCGTATTAAAGTAGTAATTAATTACACTGGATGGTTGGATAACTCTCTCCTTCATTTCCCTACTTCTTCCCCGATTCATCTGTTTTGAAATATTACAGATTGTTCCATTTGTTGTAAAATGAGCAAATGGGGAAATAAAAAGTCAAGGAATAGTTAGTGGTCAACAAGTTAAAGTAGGGAATAAATAAATGATATGTTAAGAACATTAAAATCTTAAATTGTCACTTATATGGATGAATTTGTTTAAATTATAACATTATAACAATTGTAAAAATATTTAGAAAAGTATTCAATCATATTTAGTATTAAAGTATCATACGACAAAAATTCAATTCTGAATATTAAGCTGACAAAATAAAACATGAGTTTTCCACTTAAATTTGAGAAACAAGTTACCATTTATGCATTTCTTGGAGTATAAAGATTTCGAAAAGGAATACTGAAGTGGCGTAGGAAAATAACTAAAATGTTACCTTTTCCCCCTCCAATGAAAAACGCATATAATTTATTGAATATTCAATATGATGCTCTTCTACAAATGGCGCTTGGGGTATGATAGACCCCTTTGCCTTCCTATCGCTACTCTACTCGCATACTGATTATAGCATATATATTTCTCTGACGATGTACCATGGTCAATGAGGTACGTTTCATTTCATATTCAGTTCTATTAAGAATTCAGATTCATTGGAAAATTCCGACAACTGTCTCTTAAGCATATAAATATAGATATTAAAGATCTTTCTCTTTAGGCAAGTCACCTAATCGTTCACTTCTCGCTTCTCCTCTTCAGATGTTTAAATTATTCCAATCACAAAGGAATATTCCAAGCCTTCTCACCTTCCTGAGGTGATAAGTGACAGTTCTTCCCCAGACATCTCTCATTGCTAGATGAATTTTGCATCACCTCCGTCACAATTTTCCTATCGATTGGTTTTATAAAGTGTCCGTCTCAACCCCTTTCCAGTCTGAACTTTTATGCGTTAAGAGACATCCCCCCTCCCATTTTACCGCCGTGACGGTGTGTACCTGTCATTAATTCCCGTCTTCCGCTTTGATGTCGCCGTGTCTTTAATTAACTCGTCGTTGCCAGATAACCGTCTATCAGAACCAGAAATAATTGCTACCCGCTCTAATTCGTTGGGCCTGACGATCGTACCGTGGTCCCTATTAAATCGTTGCCCCTGGAAAAAGAAGCTCGGGAGAGAAACAAACAAAAAAAAATTTCTCGGAAATGCATAACTGTTAAAACTATCCATGGTCGCCCCGTGTCCGTTTTCAAAGCAGAAGGTTGCAATGAATATGCAATCTGTGGAGTTGTAATGAGAGGGCGTAGCGTGATGCCCGTAATTACCCCACTAACAGGAGACGTGCTTTGATGTCGTTTATGTTCTGCCATTAGCGTGAGCAAATACAGAAAATACCTTTCCCGAAGAGACAAAAAAGAATTAGAAAAGGAAAAATCTGCGTTAGGGAGTATCCGAACTCTTTTCGAGAGTTCAGATTAGCTGTTAAATGTAAATCTGGTATGTTATTAATGAATTTGTTCGGAGCAAAAATTGTTAATTTTAACAGCAGCTAAATGCATCCAGACTTTTCCGGCTAATTCTCCGGACTCCATAGATTATATTAGTATATAACCCCTTAACGTGCACGCTCGAGTTAACACGAGTGCGCTAAACTGGCCAAACTGTGCACACTCGAGATAATTCGAGCGGCTTTGTACTTTATGTTGCTATAATTTTTCACTCTCGAATGCAATCGAGAATTGAAAATAACAATCTGAAAGAAAAAAAAAACAATCTTTTTATTGATATTTA
This sequence comes from Pardosa pseudoannulata, assembly GCA_032207245.1. Taxonomy (NCBI): domain Eukaryota; kingdom Metazoa; phylum Arthropoda; class Arachnida; order Araneae; family Lycosidae; genus Pardosa; species Pardosa pseudoannulata. The sequence goes on from CM063498.1 coordinate 73,975,779, forward strand.
ACATTTACATGGGACTGTAAGCTATAACATTTACTTATTCAAGTAAAAAATGTATATTTTTTATACTTATCACTTACTTATCTCTCCCTTATGAGCCGTTTTCCGACAGTGTATTCATATTCAAATTCTGATTCGCTCATTTTTCAATATATATTTCACTAAAATATAATGTAAAATAAATTATAATTGTTGGCTCTTTTATTACTAAGCTCTGGTTGTAAAGACATCCTTGTCTCGAGGCATCACTTTATATACTTTATTCTTGAGATATGAAACATGAGGGTTTCATATTTGATACTTACGCATCAAGGGATGACATATTAAACTGTCAAATGGTAGATTGACTACCAATTGAACAATATATTCTTTCGACAATAATAATATTCTAAAATTTAGAAATCATACCAATTGTATAAATATCCAATATACTCAGATTTTGATTATTTTTGTATTTTTGTAATTTTCTTGGCAAAACAACTTTCTAAATTGTGTTTTTTGCATAAATTTTTTTTTCTTTTTTGGCCGGCTTTTTTTTAAAAAAAAAACTATGCATTAAGAGGTTAAATAAACAATGTGGATATGATGATTCTAAAAGATAATATGTGGATACCTTTAACTCAATTTAAGATTCAGGTTAGGAACTTAGTTTCGGCCAAGTATAGAGATAGATTTACATCAAAGAGGAGTAGTTAAACTTTTTCTTTCTTTTACATAGATGGATTAATTTATAAATTATCTACTTATTGTTGTTCAAAACTTTGCTAAGACACATTTCTAGAAATATCGAATTCTTTCTCCATAACTACAGTAACTTATATTGCATAAAATCCGTATCTCGTCAACAGATGAAACATTGTCATTTTTTTTTACAGAGATCCAAATAACATAAATGAAAGGTGTAAATATCTTGAAACTTCAGCGTTTTAGATATTAGCCAAAGATTTTTTGACTGTAGTAATTTTCTTTAATCTAACGTGATTTAAAAAACATAATAAAATTTTCAGTGTAATTTTTTCTTGTTTATACGAATAGCTATAAATCAATAAATTTAATACTTAAAAAGTAGAATTAATAAATAATAATTTTTAACGTAAGAGTTGAAATAATGTTAATGAAAATGCGCCAAGAACTGTACAAATTCTTGTTCTTGGCGGGTAATTAACAGATAAGGACGTCTATTGTAAATTACCCGATATATATATATATATGTTACGGCCAAAGCCCAAAGTTCGGCCAGTTTCCGAATTGGCCGGCCAAATCGCACATTGGCCGAGGGGTGTGGCCAATGTGCGTTGTACTGGAAATGAATAGCGTATATGCGACCTTGGCCGGCCACTTCCCGAAGTGCCCGAAACTACCTGGCCAATGTTCGATGTGCTGAAAGCAATACTGTTCGGTAGGGTAGATTCGTGTGAACAGCAAGAAGTACTTCGTATAAGTCAGTCTCGTATGAATGAGTCTCCACTGGGTATTTGTAAATATGTGTGTGTACCAAGACGTACTTCGTATAACTGAATATTTTGTATAAGTGGGCACACACACACACACACACACACACACACACACACACACATATATATATATATATATATATATATATATATATTCAGTGGAAACTGCCGAAATTCACTTATAAGAAATTTTGAGTTATACGAAGTGTTCTCGTTACACTCGAAACTTCCTGAATAAATTATTCAATTATAATATTATATATATATATATAAATATATATATATATATATATATATATATATATATATATATATATATATAAATATATATATATATATATATATATATATATATATATATATAAAGGTAAATAATTTCTAAAAAGTAAAATATACATATGCACATGCGTAGTGTAACTACATATAAACATATTTACTAAAGTCTAACTAAAAAGGGAAATTTCTTTTTTATTTAAAGAGTCTAGAGAAACCAAAAGCAAATACTGATTACTTAAGATTCGGAGAAATATCAGTCCTATTTTGCTTTATTCAAGTCAGCAATTTACTTCCTTTCAGATGAAAGTGAGTCTTACTCATCTGAACACGGATCTGTGGCTTCAGAGAATTTCAGTTACTTGCCATCTCATTACCCCTATCTTCTTTTCGCCAGTTAAAGAAAAAAAAATGGATTCGCATTTGTTTTACTTTCGGTGCCTATCAGTCTGTATTTATAAAACTAGTTTTGTCCCTTTTTTTCTGTAATATTCCCCTTCAGGTCCGGTAAGTAATGGCGTACACTGTCTAGTCCTACCATGAATCTGACGTGAAAGTTGTGACAGATATTATACTGTCATTATGATTTAATAGGAACGATAAATCCTTTACCGCTTATATAAAATATCTTCGCATGCTAAGTATTGTTGAAAAGTTGTATATGACTAACAGAGGGAAAAATTACTTCTAGAAAATGTTTTGGTATTTCTATCAAAAATTATTATTCAGAGAATAGTATTGTGGTTCGATAATCATATTATAGTGAATCCTCACATTAAATAATAAATTGATTATGAAGATTTACCATGCTGATTTACTTCGAGCTGTGTATTAGAAAAAACAATTTTTTTTTCACTTATTAACTTTAACCACTTTAAGTTACGTATTGATCATGAAGGTTTATCCTGATGATTTACATCAAGCTATTTACATTACGAGCACATTAAATTACATATTGATCATGGGGGCTTACCATGATGATTTACTTCAGGCTATATGTATTACGAGCACATTAAACTACATATTGAGCATGGGGGATTTCCATGATGATTTACTTCAAGCTATTTACATTACGATCACATTAAATTACTTATTGAGCATATGAATTACCAGGATGATTTATTTTAAACTGTTTATTAGAAAAACCTAATTATTTTCATTCAATTCATGCCTAATTATTTTCTATTTAATTCATTACGATCACATTAAGTTACATATTGATCATGGAGGATTATATTGATGATTTACTTCAGGCTATTTACATTACGAGCACATTAAATTATTTATTGAGCATATGAATTACCATGATGATTTATTTCAAGCTGTTTATCAGAAAAACCTAATTATTTTCTTCACTTAACTTTCAATTTCTAACTTTTCAACTTTCTTAGCTTTAATCACATTGAATAACATATTGATCTCTGAGGATTGCCATGTTGATTTACTTCAAGCTGTTTATTAAAAAAAAATTTTTTTTTACTTACTAACTTTAGCAGTTTATAGAACATTAGATTTTAATCCTCTACAGCATTTAAACTAACTTATTTTTCATTAAAGTTCACGCTTTTAAGGAGATAAACCACGTTAACTCAGACAAGAGTTTACATGCGTAAGCACTATTCTGTAATTGGCCAACCTCATATTGAAACATGAAAATAATATTGTGTTTTCGGATCACGGAAAGGTTGAATTCTTAGTTCTATTTACATTTTACTCTGATGCTTCTAAAAGCTTTCAAAGTCGACTCGTACGTCAAAAACTGAAAACAAGAAAGTAAGAGAGATGGCATAATTGAGTGCCACACGAGAGTATTTTTCACCTTTTCATCCGCCTATCTAAATGTATTCTGTACTCACATTTGAGTTTGTAGTATTTTAAGGAGCATTAAATGGACACCTTTTTGCATTCCACGACCGAATTACGGAGGGGGGGATACGTGAAGGCGATAACACACCGACATCGTGTTATAGACAAGAGAATCACCTCGAAGGTCTCTCTCCACTTAGGAATGCAAACAATTTTAACAATTCTACTATCTTCTGAGAAGAAGAAAAGGAAAGAAACTTGCAGAAAACTGAAGGTGGTGCAAGAGCACTCGTTAGTCGAGTCTCTACCTGGACGTTTCGTAATGTGGCTACATATTTGCCTGGTGCTGTAAGTTTCTATAAAAGGGCGCCGGGATTCCGGTTCATTCTATTCTGGAAAATGAGATTTCTCAGAGGTTTTACCCAAAAATTACCCGGTAATGTTTTGAGACTTTCACTACTGTTGTGTTTGTTTGATATGAGGAATGTACAGAATGTTTATATGTGTTTTTACCTACCTTAAACTAAAATTTTGTTTTCTTGCAGATTTCTTCACATTGCCTCCCTAGCGCACCTCTGTAGCTTACTCTTCAAAATGGTAAGCCTTATTTTCTTCTTTTCTGTATATAAAACTTAGTATTCTGTAGGAGATCTCTTATATAAGTGTGAGGACCTTTTACTCCAAGAAATTACCACCTTTTTGAAAGAAAACTCAGATCTTTTGTGTTTATACTAAAGTGGAATACCGACTGTCAATTGATTCATCATTCTAAATATCTATGACACACACAGATGTGAGTGTAAGTATAGCTGTAGACAAAGACATGCAAGGGCAGTAGGTTAGACAAGGAAATAATGCATAATAGAAAGGCAGAAAATTATTTTTCAACGGTAATTATTAATTAGTTATATATATACCTAATACAAGGAAGGTTAAAATTTCCTACGAAGATAGGCGTGTTCGTTATAAATGGAGAATCCATTGTCGAAAAAAAAAAGAAAGTCTTCTTTTTTATACCCGAAATCATTTTGGTCACGCTTGTTCTCCCTTCATTCTAGAAAAGAGGTGTCGTTAGGTTGCCGTGCGGGCCAACGATTGTTGTCGGCTAGCCAGTGGGCGGGCTACAACTAGAAGAAATTACAAGTTTCAGTGTCGGCTAGAAATAATAATCCATGGTGAAACGGCTCCTAAAGTACATCTCGCCCAGAGGGGAACCTTTTCCACACGAACGCCAGCTAGACAATTGATTCGGAATGTTGTTAGTGAAGTGTTGATTGAAATCCAACAACAACTGCTTCCGTTCTACGGAAAGGAAATATCGTTACATACCACAATCAGGATGGAGGCGGTCTGGAAGGGATTAACTCACATTTCACATTTGCATCTGCAGCAATTTTTTTTTGTTTTTATTTTTCGTTGTTTTATGTCCTTTGTTTTGGTTTCATGTCCTCTTAGACTACAAGTTGAGTTTGGGTGTTCTATCCATTTCCAGGCATTTTTTTCTAGGTTCACAAGACAAATATGAAAAGTAGACCCGTAATAAGACTTGTAATACGAAACACTTGTATTATGAAATCGCTTTTCTTGTAAGTATGCCAGAAATGCTTATCCTGAACTTAGTCAGCTTTAGCATTTTTGAATCCAGTCGAAACCCAAATATTACCACATCATGTAACTTTAAAAGAGCCCTAATTTTTTTAAAATCAAAATTACAAAAGAGGCATTTTAGCCATAAAAAGGCATATAATTGAATTAAGACCATAATACTAATATAAACTTATGAAAAAACTTACGTTATCCACCATAATAGATAAGATAATAATTATGACTTTGTCAAAAGTAGGACTGGTCCGTGGGAACCAACAACTGGCGGTCCAACTTTTGATAAAGTCATTGTTATACTGTAAGAATATATATATAATAAAACGGACTTCCCGATGGGTGGATGCAGTTATGGCCCATAAAAATGACACCATTTTAGTCAAAGACCTTTAATAGCAGAACGTTGGAGGACGGGTTCCCAATTCATTACGAACAGGACAAACTGAGGGGTCAGCTAACATGAAGTTATAAGTAAAAGACCCTTAACACCTGGGTCAACTTCTCAGTCAAAATCTCTGTGAAAATCTCAAGAAAAAATCTGCCTCCGATAGTGTGAATCTCTTTTTTGTTAGGGATGGTTAGGTTGGTTGGGCACTACGGTCTACTTTTTGCAACACGAGGGCTAATGAGACTGGGACCTAGTGTTTAAAGCCGATTCCGAACGGCTACGAACATCCATGCCTCAGTGGGATTCGAACCCACGAACTCCGGTTCGGCCATCGTTCGGTCTTTTATGTTAGGGAATTCTTAAATTAGCCGCTAGGGCAATATAGAGTTCTAATTGGTTAGAACCATTCTCTGAGTGCTTGAACTGTAGCCCCAGAGGTCCATTTAAGTAATTTTTAATGATATATTGGGAATGGATTATTATTATGATATTGATAAATGATTATGATGATAGGAGAAATTTATTTTTTTGAATTAATTTCCACGATTAAAAAAAGGGGAAAGAGGGGTTTTTTGCTCTTTATTTAAGATTTGAAAATCCCTGACAATTTTCACGGGCTGTCTTTGGGGTTTTATACAAAATACCTACATTACCTTCCCTATCTAGTTTACTTTTCCTTACTTACACACACACACACACACACACACACACACACACACACACACACACACACATATATATATATATATATATATATATATATATATATATATATATATATATATATATATATATATATACATATATATATATATATATATATATATATGTATGTATGTATGTATATATAGAGAGAGAGGGAGAGAGGGAGTGTGAGAGAGAAATAAATATATAAATAGATATACTTGTCAAATAATTTTTTTAGATTGATAACCTACATAATTTGGCATACTTTTGGTCACGACCCACGTTTTGGAGCTCCCTGTTCGAGTATTTGATGTCCTACACATTAGTTTAGACTAAAAGGGGAAATATTCAGTTATTGATGGAATATTATTGATTTTTAAAAATTTTGACGATGAAATTAAATGAGTTATGTAAAAAATTAAACAAAAAGTTTTAATTTAAAAATTTGTTGACATTTTATATTAAACTCTCTCATTCCCACAATACTATATTTTTAATTTTCAAAGTTAGACATCACCCCTGGCAAGCCGTGATTACAAAAAAAATTTTAACTTCCACCAAAGTTTTCTCTAAAATAACTAAAGGCAAGAAGCTTTAAAAACAAGGGCTGATAAATACCTCAGTGATATGTGATGTATTACTTTGATACCAAATGGAGAAGAAATACAAAGAAAAATCAGCGTTTTCCCCCTCTGTTTCTACCTCTTACCAAAAACCACTGTTTTTCCCAGGGGAGAAATTCAAAATCTTCCTTTATCTTAAAGTTTTGTTATTTTAAAAAGAAAACTGCATCAGACAGGAATGATCGATGCATTGTTAAATTTTTAAACTTTGATGGATGATAAAGATCTCTCAGATAAACACCTTTGACATTCGTATAAAAATTCAAGCAATCTACTGACATCTGTGAAGATTTTGTCGTCTGGGTAATAAAACTGATTTCTAATAAAAGATAATATTAAGTGCAAGTTTAGCTTTGTGACAATTTTATAAAATGAAAACTAACCTCTGCAAAGATAATTAACCCATGTACTATAATTTCCAGTAAATAACAGTGCTTTATGCTTAAAAGTTGAAATTTAATGCCTACGACGCATGTAAAGTAATAATATTTTTTTTTCTGTTACCAGTACAAAAAAAAATTTTAACTATGAATTTTTCCCACTTGCTTCTATTACAAGATATATTTGGTTTTTCTTTTCCGTACTGTACTGTACGGTATCAATCGTACCCATTCTGACCTCGCACGGCTACAAGAAGAATCAGAGAAACTGTCCAAAGGCCCCTCCACACTATGGTCCACTGCAAGCCATTACCATTGTCTGGAAGGGGTATGGCTTATCGTGGTCCATGGTGGTAGACGATAAAATAGACTTGGCAGACGATGGCTTTGGAGGCGGTTTTTCTCCAAAAATCAAAGGCAGTCAGATGCTTAACTAAAGTGCGCAGTGGACCTTATGGACGAATCCACGCTCTCGGCTCATTTAGTGGCCCAGCCTGTGGATGCAACCCGTGAACCATCGTTCAAGGTCACCATCAGGAAGTTGGGAACAATTGGCCATAGTGTGGAGGCTACTTAAGAATGTACTATTTCGTTGGAGTAGAGTCATAGCCCAGCATCTTTTGGAATACTATTTAGAGTAATGGACACTAGAGCAAACAGAAAATGGATTATCAGTGTTAATAGATACAATTCATGTTCAAGCAAAATTAATTTGAAAATAAAAACCAAGAATTAAAAATTTTGTTGATCTGATGAACTTTTATTTCCTTTTCATGCCGAGACTGTTTATCTGATGAACTTTCATTTTTTGTATTTCAATTATTACGTATGTGGCATACATTCCGGGGTGGCTTATTTACCCGAAATTAAGGTAATAATAATAATAACAACAGTAAATTAATGGCTTCATATAACTCTTTTAATATCAAAGATTTCTTAAATATATAGAATTATTTTAGTTGATACATTATTACCGAATTATTTTAGTTATATTTGTGTTGTTGATTTAATAAGTCCTTTTTAGGTTATATACCGGAAATTCTGAAAATTAAGAAAGTATTTATTTTTATACTAAGCCTTGGGTTTTCGTTAAAAACATGTTACATTAATCCTAATTTTTTATATTAACCTTTTTTGATTCTATAGCTACTGGAACTTATTATTTTATAACATTTATAGGATTTAGGCATAATTTCCTGTTTAAATAAATATGACAAAACTATTGTTAAATCTGTATTGTTAAACTATTGTAACATTAAATCTTGATAAATAAGGATTAGATAAGTCTTTCAATAATGTTGCTTTGGAGCACTTAGAATTACTTTCTTGCTACACGAGGACAAATTAGACCGGTACCTACGTTTTAAAGCCGATTCCGCAAGCTTACTAACATCCATATCAAAAGCAGTATTTGAATCCACGAATTTCTGCTCTTAAGAGCAGCACCTTACCCATTCGATCATCAATAGTGCTTGGATACTACACGTAAAATTAGACAAATTGAATTTTTTATCATAAATATCCCAGTTTGGCTATTAATACAACTTACTTCCGGTTAGCAAAATGAGTAACTTCTAGTCTTTTCTCTATTGCTTCTTATTTTAATGCATAACTATGAGTAGCAGCAGTTATTCGCACAAGGTGTTTGTGTTTAACATTTTCACTGTACAGGGCATAGTAAAACTCCTATCAATTACAATAAATCCATGAAGATCTTTCTTCTTACCTTAAATTCTGATATTGAATAAAGGTCTTCTTATATTACAGCAAGAATGAGCAAATTTAAATTAGAAATCATTACCTATTCAAATATTATCTTAATTTGTAAGGTAATGTACATTGTAACTGTACTTCCCTGTGTAATTACGTATAAAGAAATAATTTCTGTGACTGCTTTCCCATATCAATTCCTACCGTGATACAGTATGCCATTGCATTTGGCTTAGACAACGTGAATTTTCTGTTGATACAAACAGGTCCCCATATCTTTTCGTTATCTTAATCCCCTCTGTATTTTTGTGAGCACCTTACATTTCCATCCAGCATGAGGTAAAATGGAAAGAACGATAGCGGCGAGTTTAGAGCGCGAAACTTTTACTACCCGTACGGTGTCCTTGATGTCACTGACTAGATGACAGTCCTGCGGGATACAGGCCCTTTGAATCGGAAAAATATTCTGAGTATGACTCGTGACGATATGTTTCATCCGCACATATATTCACCTTCGCGTTTTTTTACCTCCAAAAATGCAACTGTGGTAATCATCATTTATTGGGAAAGGAATTGAAACTTTTGTGTTATTTTCCATAGACCCAAACTTAAGAATTCCAAAATTCCAAGTCGCAAAAAGTGTGAAATTCATGTAGATTCCAAATTACCTCCTAAAATTTGTTGTTAGGTTAATAAATGTTACCTTAAACGGCTGTTAAATGTCCATTCTGATCTGTACCGTAAATCTAGAATAGAACTTTTACATTTACCTTTGCATTTTTTACCTCCAAAAATGCAACTGTGGTAATCCTCATTTATTGGGAAAGAAATTGAAAATTTTGTGTTATTTTCCATAGACCCAAACTTAAGAATTCCAAATTTCAAAATCTTGAAAAGTATGAAATTCATATAGATTCCAAATTACCTCCTAAAATTTGTTGTTAGGCTAATAAATGTTACCTTAAACGGCTGTTAAATGTCCATTCTGATTTGTACCTCAAATCTAGAATAGAACTTTATATTCACCTTCGCGTTTTTTACCTCCAAAAATGCAACTGTGGTAATCATCATTTATTGGGAAAGGAATTGAAAATTTTGTGTTATTTTCCATAGACCCAAACTTAAGAATTCCAAAATTCAAAGTCCTAAAAAGTATGAAATTCATCTAGATTCCAAATTACATTCTAAAATTTGTTGTTAGGCTAATAAATGTTACCTTAATCGGCTGTTAAATGTCCATTCTGATCTGTACCTCAAATCTAGAATAGAACTTTATTTCATGAAAAATGTATTTTCTTATATATATGTATACTTGATTTTCCACAATTCCAAGATGACTGTGAAATGGCTGTGTTATGAAAATGTGTTAGCGTTAAATCGCTTGTAAGAATTTTTTTTTATCATTATTTCTTCAGATGAACCATGCTGAAGAATGAACAATATTTTTTCCGACCCTTCCAGACACAAATATTGTCATAAACATAAACTTCTATTGTTGGATATTGTGCCTCTTTTCAAAAGAATTCAACCACCATCAATCATAACGTCCATTTCGTTTCTCCTCGTTCGGGCAAACATTCATTTTAGAAAAAAAAATAACACTATTAAGAAAAGGGGAATCTTTCTACTTAGATAAGGGCAACTTTCTTTTATTATGCAAAGTTGAGTTATTAAATACACAATACCAATCTTGTGCATGGGAAATATAATGCTTTTTACTCGTTTTATGCCAGACAGAGATTTAAATGTGTCAACTTAATTCATATCATCTAGCTAAGGAACCCTCCTCAGAACGCGATAATAATCACATTAATTGTACTGGAAAAATTATGATGCCGGACGATGGCCAAATATCTTTATTGCTGTCATGTGTAATTATAGTCATTGAAAAATAGCTTTAAGCCATTAATTAAGTCTTGATCTAATGAACCCCCTCTAGTGAAAAACATGGAATGTAAAGACCTTAATACGCGTCAACCTGTACGTGTTGAAAAAGCATCGGATTCAGTTTACGATTCCTTACCACGATGAAGAATAGAATGTGCGAATTTTTTTGAGTGATAGTGAAATATTTTCATCCCATTTTTTCGTTATCACATAAGAAACACACGTATTGTTTCAGGGGAAAGGAATCATAAAATGAATCCGTTGCATTTTTAACATGTATAGGTTGACGTATGATAAGGCTTTAACACAACCAACTACTCGTTACGTTAAACTTCTCCCACCCTTTTTGATGCTTTTGAAACTATATTTGGAGAAATATTGGAACTCACATTTCTATTCGAAACATATTTACAAATGTATTAAGTTAGAACGAACTAAGAGCAGTGTTTCATAAACTGAGAAAAAATGTTGAGAACATCCTACAGGTATTTGGAACTGTAAAGAACTTCACAAGTAACCTGTATTTACAAAACTCACTAGTGGTAAAGGAGTTTACTCTGTTTGCATATCTACTAGTGAGTATCTGATATAATTTATTTGGCATTCTGTACTCACTTTTTGTTTACATTTGTGCATTGTTAGCGGTGGTTCTTATTTAATTTATTTATATATATATTTACTTCCTGATTCGTATGAGGAAGTGGGGGTGATAGAATCTTGTCACTTTATTCCTGTCACCATGCAACGAATCCTATCCACCCCAACAAAGGAAAAGCAGTTGATGTAGAATAAACAACATAAAATAAATTATAGCATAGACCTCTGCTTACATTAGTTAGATAAAATATATAAATTCTTTGTACATCTGCAGGAACAAAAGAAAACGTCTCGTTATTCATATTGCGCCACGTCGCGAAGCTTGAGGAAGTTACATGACATAGTCTAACTGATATTGTCATTTATTCGCTTTTCTCTACTTCTAAATCGTTCCATTAACTTATTTATTCATTTGTTTTGCCATGCTGTGGGAATCTTATAATACTTCTTTCTTTGGTTGTTCTATTTTAGTATGTTCTAAGTTATTCGTGTTGTACTTTACCATTTTCAGACTCAAGTTTTCGTTTAATGTAATTGTTGAATGTATGAATAACCTTAGTCGGAGAAGTGGTACTAAAAACGTCATTAATTCTTAAAACATTTTGTTTCAACGTATATTATAGATTATCTTTCATAATTATCATTATACATTTAAATTATCAATGTAGCATTTATTTAAAAGATATAAAATGTAGTCCGACCACGGGTTCTGTTCCCTGCGAAGACAAAAATTCTAAAACTTAATCAAAATTAATAAAAATTGTTTTTTATGATTATTTATTATTATTTAGGCCCTTTCCGGATTTTGATGCAATTTATTTATTTTTAAAACATATATTTTTATTTTTTCAAAATTTTTAAATTTTTCGTTTTTGATCATTATTATTCAATAGATAAAAATTTTAAAACATAATCTGAATTAATAAAAATTGTTTTTATTTTTAAACATATATTTTTTATTTTTTCAAAATTTTTTATTTTTTCGATTTTGAACACTACTATTCTATATTTTCGGCTTTTTTCGTACGGATGTCACTGGCCACAAAAATATTTTATGTTTTTCTATCCCTAAACTCTCTACTCTCTAGTTTTGTGTTATGAACTCACGAATCTACCCTTCTATCTCTTTGCTCTTTTATGTGTTTATTTTTCGCTCATTGTCATTTTTGTGCTTACTGACAGAAGCTTCTGGATTGAAGGGCTCGGCCCATATGATCCAGTTGCCACATCATCTTTAAAGCCTTTAAAGCCTTTAGCCCGACCATGAAAGTGAAACTCTTGATTGGCAGAGTGCCAAGGACACTTCATATCTGTCATAGGGGACGAAGCTAGCAAAAGTGGGAGGGAAATTTGGGAATCGCTACATTCTTTAGAACCATCCTTTAATCTTATTTGTTTTTAGACAAACTTTTGACATTTTTAATATCAAAATTGTTTTGAAGAGGAATTTAAAGCAGTATTGATAGTTCTGATTAATTTTATCCTTAAAGGAATAATCAAACTGTGAATATTTTATAAATAAACTTAATGCGGGAAATGGATTTCCTATTTCAGAAATAGACTCGTCTCTAGACATGAACATATCTGACAAGGGTTTTTGATCAGGAGTTGGACTGTAACTGTCGTATATTTATATAATATGTGTTGATTTTACTCAAAACCCCAAGTTTTCTAAAAATTATCATAGTTTTTAATTAAATGAAATACAATATAAATATTGATTTGTTTCCTATGAAAAATTAAACTTTTAACCGAAAATTTTTTTTTCACATCATGGTGAGCCGTGAACATCTTTTAAATTATCTGACAGATATCCTATACAGTCGATATTGGCTAACCTCGGAGATGATTCATTTGATATTTTTCTCTTAAGTTTTCAGCACTTGAGAACTTTATGGCAGTTTAGCAGTTTTAATTTTGTAGGATGTTCAGAAAATATTTTCTTACTTAGAATCACCCATGATATTGCAATTAATAAAAAAATATTTTCGAAGTATAATGTTCATCATGTACATCAAATGATATCGGTACATAGTTCAAAATTTATTACGAAAAGGAGGAGAAATCAAGTCAGACGTATGTTCAGCTTAAGTTTTTTTAATGGAGAATATAGTATACGCTACTTAGTCGATATGAAAGCGCATATTTAGAGAGTTAAAAAATCCGTCGCTATCTACAGTAGATATTTTTATTGCCTTGCAGTGAGTAGCCAGCATTTCCGGCGCCTGCCAACCGTTCAGCCGTAATTTTAAAGAAAATTTCGCCTGTCATCGATGTGACCCGTAGTTTTTCCCTCGTCTACCATTGTGAATCTAAAATTCTCGTAAATGAGGAGATTTGGAAGCAGAACACGCGTTGATTCCGACGTTCAGGGCAGCCCTTGATGCAGAAGAAAAAAAAATTGGGACGTAACTCTTTTATTATTTCTCAGAGACTGGCACGTGATAATTAAATAAAAAGCCGACATCAGGTAGTAAGATATTCGAAATTTACTACGGAGGGGACATTTTCTGAAAGCATTTTAATTCTGACTTCTTGATGTGGGGTAGACAAAACCACACGCTGGCTCCTGCTTATCGCATATAGAGCAATGAATTTAGATAAAATGTCGCCGGAGTAGAAAAAGGATCATCTGCATATGGTGATAAAACTCCTTTTTTTCCTTCTTTTATTTAGGGAAAAAAATCTTTATTTGAACAGTAAATTCTTCGATTGGCCTTCAAATATCTCTTTGGTTTTATTTATATGTTACAAGCAGAGATGATAAAGAGCACATTTCAATGTGAGTTATGCAAATTTCCTTATGCATATTATGTATTCTTTACCCATAGAAGAGGCATTTGAGGATATTTGTGTTTTTCTTCCCTGAAAAGAAAAACACAAACTGTCTGCCGAATCTTTTCAGCTCTTTAGACTTACATAGATATGTGGATATGATTTGTCAGTATTTTATTTTTAAAAAGTACTCGGCTATGAATTATTTTAATATTTTCCACGAAAGCTTTATTTATAAATCTGTTTATTTGCAGGCATTAAACAGGTATAGTGCTTAAAAAGTTTGGTAGTTTGGAAATTTTGTTTTTATTTCCTATCCTTTCAAAATCAGCGTCAGTTATAAATTTTCCTACACTTTATGTCTTTAAGCAGTGATGAAATACGCTTCATTTACAAGAATATAGACATACCTTTAAGAACGAGGAATAAAATTTGCAATTCAGAAAATTTATTGGACGTTTTTACATCAATGATAGCCTTGTGGGTAAGTTTTAGGGCCTGTTTCAAATTTTTATTGTCTTCTGTATACTTGAATACATTAAATACTTCCATAATCATGTCACATGTGTCAAAATGCAAAGTTTATTCATCCGCATTTCTACGCTTGGTGTCATCGGTATTAAAGGTTCATATCTGCTTATATTATATAGGCGATTACGTATATTCTACATATTCAAATGCATTAAGTAATTTTACATGAAGGTCATTTCAATGGATTACATCCACTAATATACTAATCCACATTCTTTCTATGACTTAATTAAAAGAGCTCAACAGATTAATCCTTTTAATGTTCCAGAAAAATATTAAATTATCATTTCTAATTTCATATTATTCCCCGAATTTCGATAATTTGAATCACTCCTTATTATTTTGCATTATCATTGCATAATATAATAATGTCTGATCACAATTGGAATTTTATCTTAATATGCAATAATCTTTAACTTAATTTCTGATATAGGGCATTTGTCAAAGTTTACGTGGTAAAATTTCTGAGGCATAATTTCAAGCCATCTATTATAACCTCCTGTAATATTTGATGAAACAATGTTCCGTTGTGGCCGATGCATATGCATTTCGATCAAACATCTCCGAGAAAACATTTCAGTAGATGGATTCGAGACAACATCTACATGTGTTAGCTCTTCATGTGGAACAGCAGATTCGAACTCGTCTGGCTGTCCGTGTAAGCTTGCCGACTATGTTGTCCCTTCCCATGTTTGTGCCAAATTTATGTCCTGCTTTTACGTCGCGCTGAGCAAAAACAAAGGATTTTCGTCTACTGAGCATTCCAACAAGAGACCTGGGAAATAATTCTAAAGATCTTATTTTGACAATAAAAAAACAAAAGACAGAATCTTTCGACTGTCGAATAAATTATCCAGCTAGTAATGGAATAACAGCGGAAGTTGGAGTAAAATTGAGGTATGAATGAGTGACATCGAATTGACGTAAATTCCAAGATCTTGGAAGAATGAATCGTTTGAACCTCTTTCAACGTTTTATTTTTCAAGAGTTGTGGACTATTGTTGTTTTGGAAAGTTTACATGTGTCTATAGAATGGAATCAAACCAACACGAAAATGTTCTCTTTTCACATTAAAGAAAATCGTTCTAAAACGGAATTTTACAACTGCTTAAATAATAACTTTTCTTGTATAATCAGGCATTTAGTATATCAGAAATTGTTTTATTATCTTCTGTATATTAATTCTGTTTTAGCAAATTGTAAATCTTTGCATGTTGGCCCAAAAACTAAAACTAATAAAGAAATTAAATTATTTTTTTGAACTCGCCCTTCAAAATTTTTGTTACAATTAAAACTATTTTCCTTTTCTATGCTCAAAATTCTCACCAATTTTCTGAACATAGTATAAGTTATATTCTTTTTGAATTGTTATATTTTTTCTTATTAGGTTGAAACATTCAACTTTCTTTGAATCATGGGCAAAAAATATCTAATATGTCAATATTAAAAAATAATTTTTCAACATTTGTGTCACGCCTTATGCAAACGTAGTTTCATGTTTTCCTCATAAAACACATCAAAATCTGCCCCGATATCACGTGGCATAATCAGCTTAATTTGATCTTGCATCCATACCGGATTACGGCACTAAAAGAAAAAATATATCAAATTAATTTATCTATAACAACAGAATAAAGATTTTAAATTGTCTTAGCCATCGATTTTCTTCATTCAGTGTAAAAATATTATGCCTCCAAAAAATCAAAATGTTTGTATTTATGCATAAATAGAAAAGGTTAGTAAATAGTATCATAAATCTACTTTACAGTCGTGTGTGTGTATATATATATATATATATATATATATATATATATATATATATATATATATATATATATATATGTGTGTGTGTGTGTGTGTGTGTGTGTGTGTGTGTGTGTGTGTGTGTGTGTGTGTGTAATATGGGCGAGACTCATTCAAAATCACAACACAGTTTATTTCTGGTGAGATACATGAAATCCATACAACAGTCAAGCACTTTTACAACATCGTGCACATAGACAATGTGATCCCGCACATACGCTTTTCAAGTAGGGATTCCTCAGGTAAAAAGACTACGAATAATCCCTAAGCACAATTGATCACGTGATAAAAAATACCCATGTTTAAAGAGAACGCGCTAACTATTGGCTAAAGTAGTACAGACAGAGGCTGAATTAAGTCTATAGCGTGTCTGGAGGGAAAAATCAGAATGTCGCAAACCCCGAACTTACTTTATGAACAAAAGTTATTAAATTAATATTAAAATACTTAAATAAGGGATTTTAATATTACATATATATATATATATATATATATGTGTGTGTGTGTGTGTGTGTGTGTGTGTGTGTGTGTGTGTGTGTGTGTAATGTCCAAGAAGGACAGTCTTTTAATATTGTAAATCGTCATCTTGTCATTTTGGTTTTACCCTGAACTGTTACCACAGTGAAACCGAGCAAAAATATATTAGTCAAGACAAAAATTTCAGAAGGTTACACCTCATTTCTTGCAAGCTGTTTAAGAATTTATTTGCTTCAAGGAACTTAAATGTGTGCACATTTAATACCAGCTGACAGAACAAACCCCCAAGTTTCAGCTTTTTCTCTTGCTGTCCCTCTACTGTCAACAACGAGATACTGAAGGGGATATGAAAAGATCTAGAAATTTAGATTTAGATAACCTTAAAAAAAGGGGGGGGAGTGACTAAAAGAGAAATTGTAGAAGTTAAGTGTTTATATATATGAGTTTATAAGAGGTATATCCAAGTATTGAAAAGACATATATATATATATATATATATATATATATATATATATATATATATATATATATATATATATGGTTGATTTGCTGTCAAAGTGGATGGCACAAAATAAGTTGACTGACGGTCACTGAAGCGTACTTAATGTTTCGCACCGTGTATCATATCAAAATCTACCACAATACCACGTGACATAATCTGCTTAGCTAGATCTGG
>CM063498.1:73998444-74028444 GCA_032207245.1 Pardosa pseudoannulata
TCACTTCATCTTATCATCAACCAAACTTGATGCTGAAATTACTTATATACATAAGCATTGAATTTAAGGTTATATATGTATGTGTGTGTATATATATATATATATATATATATATATATATATATATATATATATATATATATACATACATATACATATATTAAAGACTATGTCACTTTCAGCCCCATTTGCATTAGAAAATTGTGTAATGGAATTGATCTTGCGAGTCACGTGACCTCAAATGAGTGTAAATATTGCTGCCCATTTTGTAGGCAAATTTTTAGTCACCAATTTTGGTTTCCTATCAAATCAATTTAATGCCAAGAGAAAGGAATTGTATTAAAAAAGCACTTATGTTGGGTACGTATGTCTAGTTTTTTACTCACTTAGTTTGAAATGAATACAGTCTACTAAAACCTTATCTATACAGAGTGTAGAAAATAAAGTATCTAGCAGATGCAGGAACCTTGTCCATTATTATCTGTAAGCTGAGAATTTTTTTCTGAGAAGTATATTTTAACTTATTTTTATTATTTGTTTTTAACCTACATGTTAAAGTTCTCTTGCTTGAAAGATTTAAATATATATAGTCAATCCGTAATAAAAATATTAAGAATTCTTTTGTAATACTTTGTACAGTTTCTTCTTTCATTGTTAATTTAAAATACACAGAGGCCGATGTTAATTAAAGATTAAGTTTATTAAGTAAAGAAGTAGAACGTGCATAACAGCACCCACGTGCAACACACTCAGTGCATATACCAGAACTGACAACAACACAGTGTTGTCAAAACATATAACAGAAGAAATTACAGTCAAGGTTACAAAATAACAGTGATTATACAAATCATAGAATACAATAAATGTGATTAACACTTAATAATCATTAACTAAAAGTATCCTCAAACAGTAAAAGTTATTATAATGCACTCTACAATAATATAGTAATTTCATTTGCAATTTCATATACTTCTCGAATAAAGTATAGTTATCGGGAAGATTTTGTTAGCATTATAACATAAACAATTATGACCATTGCATTTAATTCTCTAAATATAATCAGGATATACAGTTAGAAATTATATGCAGTGATAGTTATGACCTAATATTATAAATTATATATCTAACATCTGTCTATTTAACTTCGGAGTGTATTGCCCTTGAAATGTTCTGCATTTGACAAAGTGCAGTTTTATTTACAAGGTTGAATATTTAACAATTTTTTTTTCATGACCCAAGTAAGGAATTAATGAAGACGTTCTACGATTGTACTGTCTTGAAAGTTTACTCTTGATTTTTAGGCTCTCAAATCGTAATATAATGCTGTGATTAAGATCCCTATAACTTAATTAGAAACTTATAGCCTGAAAAATATTTCCAGATTCCGTAGCCTGTTGCCGAAGATTTAATATCGTTTTATATTCCCATGGTCTGTGCCGGAATGAAACACAGAATTTCACCTACGCTTTTTGGCACTGAATCGAAACCATTCGTCTTGCCACGTGATTCGAATCCGAGAAAAAAAGCAGCCAAAGAAGGGCGGGCCCCCGCTGCCAATATGCCGGACTTGAACAATCAATCGTCTCGCGTGGAGATCCCTCTTTACTATATATCCCACGCCAAGGGAAGAAAAAGAAGAATTGCCCTTCTTCCGCGGAGAGAGAGTGTCTTTATTGCCTTAGGGCTTTAATTGAGCGAGCCTCGTGTGTGACAACCTGCCCAGACAATGTTAGCCGATAGCGGAACATGCTGTTCGAACGAGTATCGGATGGTTTTTCTTCTCACTCCGGATGGCAACGATGCGGAACTTTATCGAATTCGGAGGGCTGGATTTCCTTTTTTTTTATTTCTGTCTGTTGTTAAGCATTTTTTTTTCTTTTGTACCGACTAATGTTCGGAAGAATAAAAGATTACGAACTCACTTCTCGCAGTCGGCGGTTTGTTGGGAACCTGTTTAACTTTTTATACCTTTACTTAAACATGTAAATAAGTGAAAAAGATTCGTTTTTAATGCTTGTTTAGAGGTTGTTTGCGCCAGGAATGCGTCTGTGAAATGCAATGTGATTGTGGAGAGGTTACATAACAATGTTACGCGTCGCATACGGCTATTTACTGCATACAGGTAAAACTAGATATTTTTCACATTCGTACGTACAGCACTTTCTCCATATCTAATGGAATTAGATTTGCGTGAAGGAATGGATTGGGGGGAAGGAATGAATGGCAGTAGTTGAAGGTCAGTTTCGCATATCTAAACACTTGTTGATCCTGAATAGCTATGTTCATCAGGTTGAAAAATCTATTCGGCATTCTGTGACTGATTCTTTAGATTTAAGAAGACAATTTAATTTTATTTACCCACTCCTTCAAACGTGATTGATTGATTAACTAGCTAGATGCGTGTAAGTATTGAGTTTCTCCTTGGAGTGTAATCTGAAAATGAAACAAATTAAATTATCATGAAGAACCTGATTGCTTTTTTATGCAATGAACAGATAATTCTTATTTCAACTACACGAACCCTACATCAGCCGGTAGTGTCAGATCGGTTCCGCTTATTCCTTCCGATTAACTGAGATATAAGATACATTAGTTTTCCTTGAAGTAATGAATCTAATAAGTAGAACATTAACACACTGTGCTTCATGAAAATACAATAAGCAGCATCTTAATCAAAATTGTGGTTTAGAGGTTCACCTCGGGCTGGTTATCTAAAGATTTGTGGTCAAAGGAATGACACTGTGAAATATACCCTTATTTCACGGTTCTAAGAGTTAGATGCTTTCCTAAATAAATATTGGAATTCTTATAGAGCTGTATATATATAGCTGCAGGCCATCTTTATACGATTGTCTACTTGTCAATGAATTAAATTTTAGCTCATGACAGGCCGTTTATTCTGACGGATGAAAGGAACTGGTGATGTCACAATTTCCCTCAGTTTTGACCACCCAAAGATAAGATTTTTTTTCTATTGATTTTTTGCATCTGGCCTCTTTGCAACCACCTAGCGTTAGGATATTTCAACCCACGGATTTTCCTGCATGTGCATTTTTCTTGCATTTCATTTTCAGGGATATGTTCTGGGTGCTTGTCAAGTTGGAATCCAGCACCACGGCGTTGAAGCCTACCAAGCTAATCACTAAGCCACTTGTAACCTAGTTAATGAATCGAATTGAATACACGCAGGTTGTAATGTATCTTGTTGGGTGTAAGGTACTTTATCATTACCCAGGAGAAAAAGTCCATCTTGCTCTTCACTAGCTCGGAGGCTTGGTTTAAGTTTAAATATAACTAATTATCCAAGGAGCAATAAATGAATTTTTAAGGAAAAGATACAACAACGGCTAAGTAAGGGAGTTTCTCTCCACGAATCCACCCCGATAAATGGAGTATTACAGAAAGGGGTAAATTAACTTACCTAATCAAAGAATTAACTTATTTGTTTCTTTCCTTTTTTACTGCTTTTAGTCTGATCTTTTTTTTTTCATTCTCCTTGCAGACATCCTGTCACAGCCTGCCCGTCGACCTGGAGAAGGAGGCCCGCGCCATTCTCCGGGAGACACACGATATCCGACGCACTTACAAACTCTACAACCAGTGCAGCGGAAAGCATGTCCAGATCTTTGGCAAAACGGTCAACGCTAAGGGTCTTACCAGCAGTACTCACGGTAAGTCCATACTACTGCAATTTCACACATTTCTATAAGTACAGGGTTGACTTTACATTTAGCAAGACATACTGGGTAGCATTCATTCAGATTACTCTCGTAGAGTGTTTTGTACAAGCCCAACAACAAAATATTTCTTCTCGTGCTTCAAAGTAAATTCATATTCTTTTCTCTACATGTTATATATGTTATATGTTATTGAATCTTCAAAATCTTTTTTATTTAATTCAATAAGCACCTTCTATTTAAAAAGCTGTATTTATCAATTAAATCAAGAAATTTGCCTAATGAAGTAAACGTGTTAAAAGTTTCAGTTGCCCCCAACAACCCTCGAGTAAGCCATACCTATCATGAACACGAGTAATCTCGGGTTAATTCTTTGTATGCATGACTATAGTCAATAACGAGTGAAATAAAATATGCTTTAATTGTTCAGAAAGGTTCAAAGAAAATACAAGCTTCAGAAAAAGCCAAGTGAAGGAAGACAATTCTTTAAAAAGCATGCAAAGATTACAATAGACCTCAACACAAATGTAAATCAATTCTACTCTTGTAGATTTTACGCAATGTCTCAGAATGAAACCTTTTTCAGATACCAGAGGTATTGAAGCGAAAGGCACAAAATCGAAATTATCTATGGAAAATATTACATTCATTTGAAGATAAGGTCTAGAATCTAGATCTTGTTTTGAAATGTATTTAATTTGATTCAGTGTTTAGATACAGTGTTAATTGAAATACGAACCATTTAAAGAACCTTTTAGAAGCCTATTTTTTAAGGAAGTGAACAGTTTTTTGTAGAAATGCATACGTTAGTATTTTCAAGGTATTCTTATATTTAATCTAATTTCTCATTATATATATTATATCATTATTCAACTGCAAAGGAACTTCCATCTACTTCCTTTCTACAGGGGACCGTCTGCTTCTTTTGATGGATTTATTACATAAGTCTGCTTTACAAAGTTAACAGCTGTTTGATGTTAGTTTGCATTAAGTTATTTCGCCTCCGTGCATTTCTGTTTGCAAAACTGCATCTGTAAACTAAAATCTTAAACCAGAAATTGTATATGTACTGTCCGAGAGATGGGAAATTTCCTGGCAAGTATTCCTAAGATGGGAGGAGGAGAAAACATTCGCACGCTTGCACGTTCCCTTGACCGAAGCGTACCGCTACTCGTCGCTACATAAAACGCTGTTTGCATATGCTATCGTTCATCATTATTCAGATGCATTGTTTTTTTTTCTTCTACACGGTGCGAGAATTTTGTGCTTCTGCCTTTCGTTCTTTTTTTTTCCTCGATCGGTGTATGACGTCACGCTGTGTGGAGGTATTCGGGATTGCGAGATAAGTTCTCGGTGTTCAGAGATAGCGGGCAAACGATGCGGGAGGCATTTTGTGGTCGGACTTGGGACTCTCTAGAGATAACTGATCCAATCCGAGCTCTCTAGACCGCGTGGGGTCTTTTCACCTTCGCTGTCTCTCTCGACATTCGAAGGCAACGCTATTAGATACTATAATTTACACTATGGATAAAAAAAAAGAACCGAAATGGGTGCAATAATGTTTAAATACTTGACATTCTTAAACTTTTATTCGGGACTCAGGAATGCATCTGAGTAAATGTGGCAATGATAATTATTAAGTCTATATAATTCACTTTCCATTGAAAGAAAAATATTCATGTATTCGTTATAGCTATAAATATAGATTTTGCAATTTGTCATCTCAAAAATTTCATGCATTTTAAAAGAGCAATTGTGCATTTTATAGCAAAAATATAATACAATTTAATATAGTAAAAACTTTTACCATATTGTTTACTGTTAGTTTAATGCATCAATAGTGCAAAAGTGACGCAGTAGCAATAAATACCGAAAGACGATATTTGGGGAAAATATCTGAGATAAATGCGTTAAATAAGTGATTAATTACACTATAAACTGTACTAAAATACCATCATATATACCTTCGAAAGTATCCCGAAAAGAATATTAACGAGCAGAAGTTGCGGAAGATAAAATTAAATGTATTTTCCATTACCAAGGAAATAGAAATATATAACTTTTATCACGTTCCTGGTTAACATTAAAATACAGTCCATCATCGTGCATTAAAATTTAAGCTCTTACAAAACGAAATCGCCTGTACTGTTAATTTACTAAATCATGTGAAACAATCTTCCTTACTGTTAGATATAGATCAATATAAAACGACGTTCTCGGACATTAACAAGCAGGGCCACCCTCGTTGATGGTCGACCTTAGTATCTTTTTTTATATACTCAGTGAACCGAACATAGAATCAATAGATTAAAGACCATCTACCGCATTGCTACCTGCCTTTCAACAACCTTTCGAGAAAACTCGTGATTGGGGGAATAAATCCTTTCCGTGCCATTCATCGAGATACCTAGCACGGCAGCATTTTTACCTCTAAAATGGAGGGGAAAGAGTCAACCCGTGGTCTCAATTAGCACTCACCACTCGTTACTTGGTGAAAAATGGTCGAGTAATGGTTCGTACGATCATAAACACTTCTATCACGATTTCTGTACCGGAGGGCTAGACCATAATTTGTCGAATGTTGCTTCATCCTCTGAGCATGATATTTGCTCTACCCCCAACCTTCCGTGACATTTTTTAACAAACAATTGTCGAGAAAGGAGGAAAAAAATCAATACGAGGACAGAATCATAAATCTTTGGACACAATCTGTTGCAAGAAGTCTTTTCTTCTCGCTCTTTTTTTTTCTGCTTGAACCTTTTTCTTATCTAATCCAGAGTATCTTTTCGTTTCTGCTTCTAATAAATTTATGATCTTTTCCTTTCCTTCCCCTCCTTTGTCTCGAACAGATTCTCTGTTCGCGGGGGAGTCAGACAAAATGGCAGATTGTTATAAGCTGTGTCAGCACATTCCGTTCCTTTTATGGAATATTCTGCAATAAATTCTTGCATTTTAAAGTACTGAGTAGTCTCGGGGAGCCTTGCTTTTCTATCGCATTTTTTTTTACTCAAATATTAAACTTGCTTCTCAGTTTAGTTGATATAGCGTCGATATACAAAGACAGATATTAATTATTATTCAATCATTCAAGGGTCTAATAACCAAGGAGCAGATGTTCAATGTTCTTGGACATACAAACCTTGGTTTAATATCCAAAAACATTGTTGGCCCTTGATGTAATTATTAGTTCTCAAGTAAAATAAACATTGACCTTAACACTTTCAGCTAAATCTTTTTCTCGTGTTATTTGACCTCTCCACTGAAGATTTAAGATATCTGATTTCCTCAACAATGTAATAGAGAAAGCCTTTGGTACTAAAATGGTTAAATATTTCCCAAATACGAAGATTTCTATAATGAAGACATTTTAAATGTAACTTTGATTACTTCTAAGATCAGTGATGGATTTCTAGTGCAGTCTCTGGGTAATAGATAGATTAAAGACCATCTACCGCATTGCTATCTGGCTTTCAACAAACTTTCGAGAAAACTCGTGATTTGGGGGAATAAATCCTTTCCTAGCCATTCATCGAGATACCTAGCACGGCAGCATTTTTACCTCTAAAAAGGAGGGAAAAGAGTCAATCCGTAGTCTCAGTTAGCACTCACCACTCGTTACTTGGTGAAAAATGGTCGAGAAATGGTTCGTACGATCATAAACACTTCTATCCCAATTTCTGTACCGGAGGAGCTCTTTACGTACCAGAGCAGATTTTATACATCAGTTGTCTACAAAGGCGACTGATGTATAAATCCATGTAGTCTGCAATATTATGCTAACTTTACGCACAATCTTCTTTCTGTAAGCACAAAAACCGCTCACACATTGCTGAAGTATAGCTAAGAACGCCAATAATTTCGCACGGCACGATCAGATGAAATACCTTAGATCCCTGGGTGGTAGTAGATGGAACTTCGTTAGATATTCGCCGCATTCAAATGAGAAACTGGGTGTACATGTAATGACTATCACCCACGGTGCTTTCAATTAATCCGTTTTGGGTCCCACTGAGGTAGACCGCTCAATTAACTCAGAGGTGACAGAGAAAGGAGCCGCTTTATAAGAGCGATATTAGATATTCAGGTTCCACGCTGTCGCGTTTCTACAAGAAGGGCGAGAAAATGAAAACCTGAAACTGTACACATACACGCGACTTCACGCAGTTATCGCGTTTTGTGAAGTTACCTCGTTAATAAATCAGTGGTCGTGATTTTACCACCCACATTGTAGCACGAGATCTGGCCATGGTTATGGAACATCTGGGTACGTGAAATGAACATTTGAATTCTAGGTGTAGATAATTGGGAGTTTCGGTGGCCTGCGACATTATAATATGCGACCTTGTGTTTTGTTTAAGTGAATAAATTTATATCGGTTAATATGGAATTTGTTGATGTTTCTCTAATACAAAACACCAAAGTAATGCAGAGTATTCATTGTGTTTAATTGTGTAATTTAAACGTAATGTTAAAGAGTGAAAACTTTCGAAGAAGAAATCGTTGCAGTTAAGAAAATAATTTGAGAAAACTTTGAAGGTTAGAAAGCCTAACCGTTAATGGATGTTTGTCATTAATTTTTTAATAGTACAGATTAAAAATGACAATTATCTTACGTTCAATATAAAAATTTAGTTTCTAACTCATATATTTCAAAATTATTTTGCGAGTAAGAAGAATTTTATCTTTTCATTTGGTGTATATGTTTTATGTATGTTTTAAATGTATTACATTGCATAGCAAGCTGAATAATTTTCATAAAATTTCACTCTTATTAATAATCTAGAAAGACTTTTACTCTAAAAAGAACTTTTTATTTTATATTGAACCCAAAACTGATAACTATAATGCAGATTTTTCATCTCAAAAGGTATTACCTTTATTTTGGATAGATAAACCTCCCTGGCGTAAACAGCGTACACGTGATAATTGACAGTTGATAACAGAAGCAATTTTGTTTGAAAAGGTGTGAAGGGTTATAACTGCGGTTCTCCAAAATTCTGAATCTCCTAAAGTTTTCTCTTTCCTTAAATTATAAAATGAATACTCATAGCTTCCCTTCTTTGGCCTCTAATCGTGATTAAAACTATTCTGGAGATGTATATTACTTGGAGAGAAACAATTTTGTTTGAAAAGGTGTAAGGAGTTAAAAGTGCGGCTCTCCAAATTCAGAATCTTCTAAACTTTCCCTTTTTTTAATTATAAAATGAATACTCATAGCTTCTCTTTATTGACCCTCCAATTGTGATTAAAACTATTCTCGAGCTGTATATTACTTTGACAGAAGCAATTTTGTTTGAAAAAGTGTGGGGAGTTATAACTGCGGCTCTCCAAAATTCTGAATCTCCTAAACTTTTCTCTTTCTTTAAATTATAAAAAGAATACTCATAGCTTCCCTTCTTCGGGCCTCTAATCGTGATTAAAACTATTCTCGAGCTGTATATTACTTTGACAGAACCAATTTTGTTTGAAAAAAGCGTGAGGAGTTATAAAAGTGCGTCTCTCTAAAACTCAGAATCTCCTAAACTTTTCCCTTTTTTTTAATTATAAAAAGAATACTCATAGCTTCTCTTCTTTGACCCTCCAATCGTATTTAAAACTATTCTCGAGCTGTATATTATTTGGAGAGGAGAAATTTTGTTTGAAAAGGTGTGAGGAGTTATAAAAGTGCGTCTCTTTACAATTCAGAATCTCCTAAACCTTTCTCTTTTCTTAAATTATAACAAGAATACTCATAGCTTCCCTTCTTTGACCCTCCAATCGGGATTAAAACTATTCTCGAGCTGTATATTATTTGGGCAGAAGCAATTTTGTTTGAAAAGGTGTGAGGAGTTATAAAAGTGCGTCTCTCTAAAACTCAGAATCTCCTAAACTTTTCCCTTTTTTTTAATTACAAAAAGAATACTTAGTAGCTTCTCATCTTTGGCCCTCCGATCGTGATTAAAACTATCCTCGAGCTGTGTATTACCTGGACAGAAACAATGCCTCTGTAACGGGTTTCCCCCCACATCCCGAATCTTCTCGCTTCCTTCCAACTGCATCCCGAACGATTCCATCCCAATAACGGAAATCGATGCGTTTACGAAGAGGGAAAGCCCTCGTTCTTCGGCGAGACTGAACCGGTCGAAAATCGTCTGAGAGAGAAGGTAACGGGGTATGACACATACACGCACGCACGCACCGGTTGATTCGATTGCGAGCGGTCAATGAGTTAGTTACAATTTAGAGAGGATGCCCTCTCCCTCAACACTACTCGCTGGCTCTGGAAAGTTCGGAAAACTATTGACGGATTTATCGTTTAGGAATGAGGGTTCTCCCCTTTGCCATTATAATCGGTGAAGAGCATTGATTTTTTCACAGGTGGCTTTCTTTTGTTTGCTCTCCAAAATCTCGTGTGAAGTAGAGGTGTGGTATCATTAAGTGGTTTTCGTTTCGTATAAATTACTGTTATAATTTCCACTATATTTGTATCTTATTTAATTTTGTTTTTAATTATAGTTTATGTGGATTCTCTTGTATAATTTGAGTATTTTGTCGAAGCCGTGAGACTAGACGAATCAAAATATTTTATATAAATATATTTGCCCTCTTCGTCTTTTTCTCAATAAATTTCATAAAATGAGTATGAGTATTCAAATTTTAGTAAAAATCTGCCATGGAATTCCTTTTGTAATGCATTGCGGAAGTAAAGTATTGAAGTCAAAAACATTTACTTGCGATGGATGAATTACGACACCAGATTTATCAATAGGTTTCCGTTTGGATGAATTTACTTTAGTTTAATTTTCTGTCAATGTATTTCATAAAATATTGGATTTGTAGCTAAATAATTATTGATGAAGATCTACAGTAAAGAAGATTCTGAAATGCATCTATCCAGTTTTATATTCAAAAATATTCACTTGGAATAGAGGAATTGCCGATATTACTTAATGAGGACTGCATACCTTCGTAAATAATTGCATGTAAATAACATGAGCAATGAAAAATAATAACATATCGGGTTGGATAGTACTATGAAATATTTTTTAAAGAAGATAATAACGTATATCTCTCAAGTACTTTGTAAGCTTTGTATTTTTACATATTAATAATAACATATCGTGTTGGAATATATTCACGTTCATCGTGTATCGTGTTGTTGAAACCGTAAAAATAATAACGTATCGTGTTGGAAAGTATTACGAAATATTTTTTAAAGGAAATAATAACGTATTTCTCTCATGTACTTTGTAAGCTTTGTATTTTTACATATTAATAATAACATATCGTGTTAGAATATGTTCATGTTCATCGTGTATCGTTCATCTTCATCGTGTATCGTGTTGTTGAAACCGTAAAAATAATATATCGTATTGGAAAGTACTGTGAAATATTTTTTAATGGAAATAAAACGTATTTCTCTCAAGTACTTTGTAGGTTTTGTATTTGTACATATTAATAATAACATATCGTGTTGGAATATATTCACGTTCATCGTGTATCGTGTTGTTGAAACCGTAAAAATAATATATCGTATTGGAAAGTACTGTGAAATATTTTTTAATGGAAATAAAACGTATTTCTCTCAAGTACTTTGTAGGTTTTGTATTTGTACATATTGATAGCACAAATTATCAGATTTTAAAAGTTTTACCATTGGTTGACATTTTATTACATTTAGTACTTAATATCATTATCAAACTAATTGCCGACTGAAGGTAATATGCACTGTCAAATTATTACAAATGAAGATGACAAATATTATGCTTTATGCAACCCTCAACCAAGTGCCACAGTATTAATATCTTTCCTTTTTTCTTCTCTTACAGTCAATTTGAGCTTTGTCTCCGTACGCGCTCGTCACAGCCCCAACGCCATGAACATCATCGGCGAAAAATCGGGACGATATCTGTGCTTCAATAAAAAAGGGAAGCTTATAACCAGGGTAAGTACAATGGATTAATGATTAACCCTATTGTATGTTATTTTTAATAAGTATAACTTACCTCAATATAAATTTTGAAGAAAACTATTTTTTTTTCCACGAAAAGCACACCGAAGGTGTTCGTAGAAATCTGCCACTAGAATACCTGACGATTGACGCTTTGAATTATCTATAACACCCAAACCCCATTATTAATTTTTACTTCATTCTATATACAATAGAAACTAGTTTACAGAACTGTGTTAGATTAACCCTTTAACATACAATAACGTCTGGCAGACATCAGTCATTTCCTGTGCCAGTATAGATATTTATGTCTCCTAGACGTCAAGAACTGTCTTCGTCTCTTATGTTAGATTAACCCTTTAACATACAATAACGTCTGGCAGACGTCAGTCATTTCCTGTGCCAGTATAGACATTTATGTCTCCTAGACGTCAAGAACTGTCTTCGGCTCTTATGTTAGATTAACCCTTTAACATACAATAACGTCTGGAAGACGTCAGTCCTTTCCTGTGCCAGTATAGACATTTATGTCTCCTAGACGTCAAGAACTGTCTTCGGCTCTTATGTTAGATTAACCCTTTAACATGCAATAACATCTGAAAGACGTTAGTCATTTCCTGTGCCAGTATAGACATTTATGTCTCCTAGACGTCAAGAACTGTCTTCGGCTCTTATGTTAGATTAACCCTTTAACATGCAATAACATCTGAAAGACGTTAGTCATTTCCTGTGCCAGTATAGACATTAACATCTCTTAGACGTCAAGAACTGCCTTCGGCAGACGTCCTACAACATAGCATTAAATAATTTAATTATTTAATTCGTGTTTCGATTACGTTTTGATTAGAATGTTCATGATGTCATATGTCCTTAAAAAAATATAAGAATCGAAAAAACATAGACATGTAAAAAATGTCAGTTCCTTTTCCTATTCGAAAATGATTTGGAATGTTTCATGCTTTACAGAAGTACTAATATATTTTATATTATTACTTAATTATTCTTCATTAACATCATATATGAACTTCATTAAATGTTACATAGCAACATAAATTTTAGAATAAAATGTCGTGTTTCTAAACTTACATATAACTCTTGAGTTGATTTGAATTAAATAGTATCTTTCGAAAGTTTCAGATTCCGTTTTATTTGTATACCATGGAGTTAATAATAATGCTTTGGTTTGGTTTGGTTTGGAGAGATACGGTGTATTTTTTTCCCCACCACAATGGTTAATGAGACAGGGAACTACTACTTAAAGCCAATGCCGAACGGCTACGAATATTCTTACCCCAATGGGATTCGAAGTGCGAACTCTAGTATAGAAGATCAGTGCTCTGACCATTCGGCCATCGTTCGGCATGTCTGGTGGTATTGTTTCTAGAGACAACAGTAAAACAAAAGAGTTAACAATTCGAACACGGTCAGGAACTCTTTAACCCTTTAGCGGACAGTTGTTTCGTAGCAAAACCACCTGTTACACATCTTTTTTTTTAACTTTGCTTTTTGGAGTACTTTACTTTATCTTTTTATAATTACTTACGGCTCCAATCTCATACATCTGTGATGTATGGAAGCCAATGATGTAGAATCAAGAGCTTCTGCAATTAAAAAAAAAACTTTTTGGTGACATGGATGATTTTTTGATTTTATATATATATATTTATATATATATATATATATATATATATATATATATATATATTATATATTAAACACCAGATTTAATATAGAGCAAACAAACTTTTTTCTATATACAACAACCCTATACATTCAATTAAGCTATACCGAGTGCAGAACTACGATAACTTATGTTATATGTTTATTTAATTGTAACATATAATTTGTACATAAGTTTAATAGTTTTCATTAAATAAGTCAGTGTTTGTTAAGCTTTGGAGCATCTTTTCACCAATAAATCTAACACACACACACACTTTTATATATATATATATATATATATTTATATATATATATATATATATATATATATATATATATATTATGTTTTTGATAAAATTTATAACAGATGACAGTTCTACGTTTATCCAAATATATGTATTTAAACTTCTGTACTTGAAAGTAAGTAATTCAAATCTTTCTTATGACCCCAAATAAAACTATCTATACAAACAACACTTTTAAGTTGTTAAGCTATTTATTTATTATACCAGTTTAAGGATTACCATTTATTGTTCTTCCAATATAGTTAAAGTTTTAAAAAGGCATAATGTTCAAGCTCTACAAGAGGAGGGGTTAGTCAGTTAAACCACTCCTCAGACCTTCCTTAGGTATCCTCTAAGACAAACCCTTCTAAGGAATGTAAAGAAAGCTTATATATTTTACATTTACAAGGTTTATAGATAACATTTATAAACAAATTACATTAAATTCCTCTGAATTTATTTTGGGGACCTTTAAAGGGTTAACGTAATAACTTCTTTAAGAACTAACCAGCCATAAATTATTAGTAATCCAGCGCAAGTGTCTCAGAGATTCTTGAATGTGCAATAAAGCAATAAGACCTCCTAGAAAAAATCCAAAATCTAAATCGCCGAAGGTATCTCACGAAAGAAAACCGTTCCCTTTAAAGGACTTCGAATTTCTCCATGTACCTTGACAGGAGGACATTAAAACCATTTTTCACCCCTTCGGAAGCTGTGTCACCCGCTGTTTGTGTTTGTTGTACTTCGTGCTTTGTCTTGTTCGTTGTCAGGTGGGAAGTGTCCCTTCTCGGCTACCTACGGAGCGCTAAGAGAGTTGTCGCAATTATAAAGTGGATGGAAGCTTTAGATGGGAAGCATTCTCAGTGGCAGGGGTTGCATGGGGTGCGTGATAAATAGTTAAAGACGTCCATCATTTCTTTCTTTTTGTTACCTAGGACAATATGCGTGTGGCGGGAATATTCTCGTGGCATAATGTTTTCCTTGACGTGAAAATCAAGCGTGCAAAAATGAGAAGAAAAATAAACGACCACAGGAATTTCTTCTGTTTCGACATTTCGAATGCCACATACCTAAGTCCTGAGAGTGGCTATAGTGCAGGACAAATCAGGCCCATGCCCGGGGTGGCATTTTAGCTCAAGTTTATAAAACACTTTTTTTAATTAGAAAACAGTGAGAAAACTTCACAAATTGTAATTGTTTTTTGTAGCTTGGAACAAAGCCTTAGCCAGAGGGGGGTACCCAAAATTATCCGGTACTGCATTGCATTTTAACATCGAAACAAAAGTACATTTTTAAATCTGCATACTTAATCACAGTTTAATTTTTAAATAAAAATTTCAGTTTTTTAAATTTTCATCTACATTTTTAATTTTAGTATATTTTTCCAAAATATTTTTAAAAAAACAGAAAAGTTCACAAATTGTAATTGCATTTATAATGTACGTGTGTAATTTTTAATTTTATATAATTTTAAAACAGTTTTAAATGTTAAATATTAATACTAAATTCTACTCATTATTTTTCTAAATTTTGTTTTTTAGTTCGAAAATAGTGATATATCAAGGGTTTTATCTAACCTGCCCACTAAATGAAATACTGGCTATTGCTCTGGCTTGATATCCTAAAGCATAATTATTTCATTTTCTTTGGTAAATTTAAATGAAAATACACCTAGCACAAACAAAATTTTTTCCACGTGAATACACTATTTGTTAAAAGAAAAATTGAGTAGAGATGTATTTTAACAAAATATATGAATAGCCAATGACACATTTTTGTGTACTAGAACTATTCAAGTTTTATAAGTTTGTATGTATCAATAATCATTCGCTTTTAATTATAATTTTTATAGTTGGGGTAAAATATTTAACATTTTTGTATGTCGACAAAATTGATGTTGGCGCCCATTTGAGAACAGTTCTCAAACTAATCCTTTTCTTCCTAAATATTAAAAAAAAAGTCAGTTTTTTGCTATTTTTTATTCTTTGAAGTCTTTTTAAAAGTTTTGCTTTGGCTTTTGAACGAAGTAGTCCGTGTAATTATAAATCCTCATAGATCTTTAAAAATATCTTTGTTAGAAATGTTTTTTCCTTTAATTTATAGAAAATTCTTAAAGGCTTTATTTATGCCTTAATATTATCGTCAGTTCATTAAATAAATTTTTCAGGATAAGTATGTTGCATTTCCTTTGCATGCATATATCTAACTGAAAAATTAAAATAAACCATATTACAGTGATGTCACTGCATTCGATAAGCTTGTCAACAGCTAGATCAAAACATGTATATAAGACAGGATACATAAATTTAAAGTGATGAAAGAATTAAATTAATTAATCTATTTTGTTAAATTTGACTGGATAACATTCTCAGTTTTTAGTATCGAATTTTTTCTACAAATAAATTCTTCGGACTGCCCAAGGAATTCTAAAATGCCCCTAGCTGTAGACCATGGGATATGCCGTCAATCCATTTGACATGAGCATTGTATTTAACACGACACTGAAGTATTTGCTTAATATAATTTTAAAGAAAAAAAAAAAAAACTCCTTTACATATACGTCACTGCATTCGATCGTCATTTAACTTTATAAAACAATGTAAACAGGGTTAAGTCCTTAAAATTTTAAACTCCTTAATTTTAGCTTTCATTTTTAGTTAAAACTACTTAATTATTGTCAAAGGTCCTTAAAAACTCCTTAATTTTTAAATTAACGCGATCAATTTCTATCTGGAGATTCGCCATCGTCATGTGATATCCTATCATTTTTTTGACATTTTTCTTAGTTGCTTATTTGACAAATAATCTTTCGTATACTTAAAAGGAAAAGTTTAAAGTCAGCTGCTCTTTCCTAAAGCTAACAGTAGCAGATTTTAATTAAACGAAGCATAGTGTTAGTAGATATTCAAGTTTAGTTTATTTTTCCTTGCATTCAATTTAATAGGGAAGTCAAATTTTCTACTTTTTCAGGCAACGCTGTATAATCAGCCAGTGTATTTATATATATATATATAATAAATATATTTATAAATATATATATATTTATATATATATATTTTTTTATATATTTATATATATATATATATATATATATTATATATATATGTATGTATATATGTATATATGTATGTATGTATATATAAATATATATATATATATATATTATGTTATATATATATATATTATATATATATATGTATGTAATAATATGTAATATATCGTATGTATATATATAAATTATATGTATGTATGTTATATAT
The DNA here is from genome assembly GCA_032207245.1 of Pardosa pseudoannulata. NCBI lineage: Eukaryota > Metazoa > Arthropoda > Arachnida > Araneae > Lycosidae > Pardosa > Pardosa pseudoannulata. The sequence continues at coordinate 74,015,258 of CM063498.1, forward strand.
GTATGTATATATGTAAATATATATATATATATAATATATATAATATATATATATATATATATATTTTATATATATATATAATATATAATATCATTTTTTAAACTCTCAGAAAGTACTGTTTATAATGTTTTTATTCACAATTTATTTTTAGTTTTATCACTCAAACTTTAGATGTGCATTTTTCAAAATTAGTTTTAGGCATATAGATTTATTTTATATTAATTTTTAGGCATTTCAAAAAAAAAATTTTAATTCTGAAATTTTTTTTGAATATTGGCATGCCTTGTCTGGTTCATAATCATTAAAATATGTTCCTCAGGATATAGTTTTGTCGTGTATTTCAAGTAGGAAAAAAAAGTTGTTTTGGCCCTTAGAAAGTCCTTAATTTTGTTATGGAAAAAATGTAACCCTGTGTAAAAGACAGGGTATATAAATTTATAGTAATGAAGTAATTATCTCAAATAAACTGTTTTGTGACAGTAGCGCTGAAATGCCAACACTTTTTAACTCCTTTTAGAGTCGAAGCCTTTTCTAAGACTGGAATTCTTCGGACTGCCCAAGAAGTTCTGAACTGTCCCTCCCACCTCTAGACCACTCTTTCCCAGAGTATGCCGGCGATCACTTTTGACATCTCACTCCACTAACCGGCCCCCAATCTTTCCCAGCTCGGCCATTATGGAGCGAGGTTATCCGTCCTCCTACCAAAAAATACTTTCCCCACAGGCGTTACCTTCCACATTGGTCGCTTTTTCTTCCTTTCCCCAATAGACTGGTCTGCGCAAATGGACTGCTGGAGGGCATCGAGGAGGGGAAGAATTCCAGGAACCTCTTACCTGTGATTGTAACTGAAAAGCCTCTACTTTCACCAATTGAGTATTTAAAAATATTTTTACCGGAGAAGAACTCGGGTCACAAACGGTACGCAGACCCCCCAGAGAGTGAAGGATTGTGTGAGGCAGCACACGAGATGTAGTTCTGGGCAGTTTTACAAGACTCATTGTTCGTGTACGGATATATCTATTTCTGTTTTCTATTGGTGTCATCATTTTCTAAGAAGATATGACACTTGGAGAAAGGAATATGTGTAAAGAGGCATCGAAAAATGGAATTAATCCTTTTTTGAAAAAATAGCTGTTGAAAGGACGTCAAAATTTCCAATTTTGATTACACAAAAAGCTTTAAAGAATTTTAATGATTACTCTGTCAGCTAAAAGGGAAAATGTTAGAATTGCTTGTTCCTGGATTCCCATCTATTCAAAGCTTTAAACAGCAGAACACAATAACGAATTAAGATCAGGGTTCCCACGGTCCTTAAAAGTTTTTAAGAACTCCTTAATTTTACCTTTCATTTTTAAGGGCCCTTAAAACTACATAATTTTCGTCAAAGGTCCTTAAAAACTCCTTAATTTTTAAATTGGAATGCGATCAATTTCTCCATCGATGAGATCCACAGTCTCATGTGATTTCCTATCAGTTTTCTTATATGATAAATATATAATCTTTCGTATACTTAAAAGTTTTAAAGTATTAAGTCAGCTGCCCTTTCCTAATACCTAACAGTCATGCAGATTTTAATCAAACGAAGCATGGAGGATGGGGGCTTGTAGATATTTCAGTTACTTATGGAAGTTTAATTTTGCCTGCATTGAATGCAATAGAAAAGTCTAAAACTTTCTTCTTTCCCAGGCAATGCCGGGTATAATCTGCCAGTGTATATATATATATATATATATATATATATATATATATATATATATATATATATATATATATATATATATATATATATATATAACTCTTATTTAAATATACATATCAGTATTTTTAAACCCTCAGGAAGTACAGTTTATAATACTGTTTTTATTCTCGATTTATTTTTAGTTTTATCACTAAAGAACTTTAGATGTACATTTTTCAAAATTAGGTTTTGTCAAATAGATTTATCTAATATTAATTTTTAGACATTTTTAAAAACTTAATTCTGAAATATTGTCGGGCATTTATTGAACATGCCTTGTCTGGTTCATAATCATTAAAATATGTTCCTCAGGAGATAGGGTTTATGCCGTTATGTCGTGTATTTCAAGTAGGTCCTTATAAAAAGTTACTTTGGTCCTTATAAAGTCCTTAATTTTTGTTCTGAAAAAAGAGTGGGAACCCTGTAAGATACTGTCTTGAATTATTCATGGTAGATGCTTTGCCCAGCAAAACACTCACCTGTCAAACATAAAACTCCATAAATAAAGTTTTAAATCACTTTAATGAATCACAACTTAATAATATCCCACCGATCTATCATCGAGCCTAGCAACTCCCGAAAGAAACACTTATCAATCCAACACGTTCTACGAGAGTAGCAGAAGTATTAGTTATTTTTATTCTAGTAGAAGTAGTAGTTCTTTACAATGCATATAACAAACACGTTTAATCCAGTGTGCTATATTAAAAAAAATAATTACGGTTTGAAGATAGATTGACTTCCTATGAATGAATAAGTCTCGGAGATATACCAAATGGAATTCTCCTGAGTTCATGTAGATGTATAAAAGAGTTCACCTAATCAAAATTATTTATTCAAACCATAGCTACATGCCCTGCAGGACAATAACAAAACACTGACATAACATCTACGCATGCGGTAAATTATAAAGAATTTTATTCTTGTGTCTCCGTTGTTCAAGTTGAAGAACTAAAGTTAATTCAACATTTCTGGTACCCTTTAATCGCAGCACAAGTGGACAAATAATCTGTATTTTCAATCTTCTATAATTACAAAAATAACTTCTTTAGAAAATTGCATTTTTTTACTCGATGTTAAACTATTATTCTTCTGTGAAATATGACGTAAAAAATTTTCTAGTCTGAACACAAAAGTTTTAAATTTTTAAAATGCCGAGCATTGTTTTAAACACAGCTATCCGACTGACCGTAACTTTGCATAATTATTGTAACAAATCAAATGCTTGATATAATTTTCATTCTTTGAACGTTCAATAGGAAGATCTGTAATAAACAATCATGGAAAAAGTTACACGGAGAACGAAAAACGTATAATACGAAAAAGTAAATGTGCAAATATTTACGGTAAAGCAAATAAAAGAATTTCTATAATAGTTAGATCCTAAGTGCCTAAGCTTTATCTGAAGGAGAATAGTTAGTTTTATTAAAGTTACATACGTTCTCATATCGATTTTTTTTTCTCAATATGTTTCCTCTTCTCTGAAAGGTTTGGAAGTTTTGGATTCAGAAGCAACATTCAGCACAAATATATTATATTACGGAACTTATTGATTAAATATTGTATGAATACACATCTCAATACAGGCATACATTTCATTCTTAAAGTATATTATTTATTAACGGTTTCTCTTATTTGGCATTTAATGTGTTCAACTTTAAATAAATAACTGTTACAATGAATTTAAATAATAAAAGGAAAATCATGTCACAAATTTAAAGTTCCTTCTATTAATTTTTGAGTTGTTCTTTCAATGGAATAATATAATTGCCAAAAACATCATATAGTTTCTCTTATTTGACACTTAATGTTTTCAGTCTTTAATTTAGCAACTGTTACAATGGATTTAAATAATAAAAGGAAAATCATGTCACAAATTTAAAGTTCCTTCTTTTAAGTTTTGAGTTGTTCTTTCAATTGAAAGAGCATAATATAATTGCTAAAAGATCACATTCTAAATAACATGATATAGTTTGTCTTATTAGACACTTAATGTTTTCAGTCTTTAATTTAGCAACTGTTTCAATGGATTTTAATAGCAAAAGGAAAATCATGTCACAAATTTAAAAGTTCCTTCTTCTAGTTATTGAGTTTTCTTTCAATAGAAAGAGCATAATATAATTGCTAAAAGATCACAGTCTAAATAACATGATATAGTTTCTCTTATTTAACACTTAAAGTTTTCAGTCTTTAATTTAGCAACTGTTACAATGGATTTAAATAATAAAAGGAAAATCCTGTCACAAATTTAAAAGCTCCTTCTTTGAGTTGTTCTTTCAATTCTGAAATTCTTTCAATTTCTGAAAGATCACATCCAAAATAATAAAATGCATTGCCTCTGAGAAATGGTAGATAATAAGCAACATAAATAATTATTTAATAAGTCACAGAATTGTTTAGTGTCTAACGATATCTCAGTGTTAACTTTTAGGGAAAATATTTTTACCGATGAACGGTTCGCGTTTAGAGAATTTTAAAGTAAACGTTTACCATGTGTCAGAGTGAATAAATAACTAAAGAATGACTCAAGTTTGAGAGGTGAGAAAAGTATATTTAATTTTTAAGTTATTTATGAAAGGTTTAGATACAACCTTTTGCAAACACAAATATAATCGGCTGACCGGTTCATTTTGATTTGTCTGTATAACCAGAAAAACAAAACATCCCCAGGTTGTATTTTGTCACGTGATCAAGTTTGTTTAAAGAAATCTTCAAATACAAGTTGCCAATTAGTAAATATATATTCCCTATAAGTTATCATTGAGCTTATTCAATATAGCCCTTATTCAACCACATTGAAACCGACCAGGGAAAAAGGAATTCATTTCACTTTAATTATTTGTATTATTATTTCGTTTCCGAATATTAGTTTAATTGGTGAGGATGCAAACCAAAATGGAAGAATATCGATTAATAATTTCTCTACAATCTTTCGACACTTCGAGGGTGTCTTTGAAACATAACTACTCCTATACTTCCTATCTGTGATATTGTTTCACTTCCAATTAGTTTGCGTAACCAGAAAAACGAAACAATGAAACATATTTCTCATTTTCATTTTCATGTCACTACGTGATCACGTGACACCAGACTAGCAGCCCTTCCCCTCTTCCCATATTCGTAAATTCACAGACACACCGCTCTGTTATGTCACGTGATCAAGATTGTTTAAAGAAATCTACCTAAAATGATGGCGAATAATTCCTCATTTCTCCCGAGGAATCTCATATTCCTAACTCTGATATCATTTTCACTAACATTTCCCCCTAACACACACACATGCACACATTCTCACAAACATACAGTTCTGATCTGTCACGTGATCAATTTTGTTTAAAGAATTCTTTAAATGCCAGCCGCCAACCAGTAAAAATATTTTCCCCATGGGTTAACATTGAGCTAAAAAGGAATCCAAAACGGACGTTACCCAACCACCTTAAAGGAAACGCAAAAAGAATAACTCACTAATTATTTATGTTCCGAATTATTAGGTTAATTTTCGAGGTGTGCAGACCTATACGAAAGAATATCAAATAAGAATTTCCCTGCAGTCTTCCGGCGCTTCCAGGTTGCCTTTTAAACATACCAACAATGATGCCGAATAATTCTTACCCTCATTTCTCCCGAGTAATCTCTTATTCCTATCTGTGATATCGTTTCACCTCTAGTTGGGTTTGTGTAACCAGAAAAACGAAACATCTTTTTCTCTGTGACTCCAGGCGAACAATCCCCTCCCCCCCCTCTCTCCAACAAGCTTCTCTTGTTTATTCAATCACCTGCAGCTCGTAATGATCTCGATTAGGGCTGTCCGTCGACAGGACGATCGGCCACCCAGTCATAAATGCATACATTCGACCCTTGTTACGTCTCAATTACACTTGCCGAGAAGCATGAGGTAATCTCAGTAGTGCTGCCATCTCGTGAGATAATTTTGCATTTTAACTCTTTTCATTTTACATCGCTTGCAGTGAGGGCTTAGTACCGCAATAGTTTTTGTTCATATATGTTCATATATTTTGTCATTATATATAACAGTTCAATTCTAGTTTCCACTCCGCCCCCCCCCAAAAAAAAAACCTTTTTTTTATTTTCGGTTCAATTCCAAGTAAATAATTGTTTTCTGTTTTTATTTTATTTCATTTTATTTAAAATTTTACTAATGATTTTACTTTAGTTCTTTTTTTAAAGCATGATTTTATAAAAGAATAAACCGCCTACAAACAAGTTTGTGCCTTTTGGCAAGTACACATTTAATTAATACAAATGAAAGCTGCATAGATATTTTTATACATTTTTTGAAAATTAAAGCTTTGTTAATGAACAAAATAGTTTTATAATTATGTATCAATTTCTTTAATTAACTGTGGTAAACGATATTGCTAAATTTATTGTGATATACGGCTGAAAAAAAAGATTGAAAAATTGTGATATACGGCTGAAAATTTAGTCAGCCTTCAATTTCGGAAAATATTAAAAAATGCTGGTAATTAAATTCGATATAAATTTTTTTGATTTAGTTTGGAATACTACGTTCAAATTACTTCTTATTTAAAGTCTAATGAGACCGATAAAAACTTTTCAATCTTTAAAAGGTTATAAAAAGGAAAAGAAAGTTTATATTCATAGTTTTAACAGTTTAAACTTATTACTGAATGATTTAGCGTTTAAAGAATTGGTGACTTGTCGTAATTCTTGACAAATTTCAATATGCAGTTACATATATTTTTTGGCTCATAAACTTTTGAAACACGAGTATTAGAATAATGCTAAAATTTTATTTACTTTAAAATAAAGGTTATAAGCATAACTTATCCTTTGTTTATTCGAACAGAACTATTAAGGTTTCGTATTTTCCACGCTTTTTTTTTCAACATTCAAATATGTGTATCTATAGTGGTTTAAAATCATTTTAAATTATTAATACTTAATCCCTAATCATCCCTAAAAGTAAAGTTAAAATAATAGGGTGGTTTATTATTATTATTATTATTATCTTTGTTATTAAACATTCAACTAGTTTGAACTGTTTCAATAAGTAGAGAAAAGAGAACTTGATAACAAGAACAAAAAAGAACAATATGTTTTGTTTTTTATTAGGGTTTCAATATAACTTTAAATCATTTCCTTAATCCTTAATTATTCCTGAAAGTAAAGTTAAAATAATAGGGTGGTTTTATTGTTATTATTATTATTGTTATTATTGTTATTATTATTATTATTATTATTATTATTAAAACTTCAATTATTTTCAACCGTTTTAATAAGTCGAGGTAAGTTTGGTTTGGTTTGGTTTGGAGCGCTACGGTCTACTGTTTTGCACACGAGGGCTAAAAGTCGAGGTAAGAGAACTTGATATTATTAAGAAGAAAAACATTACTTTTTGTTTATATTCTCTCAAGATCTGAAAAATAATGGAGTTGCCATTTCGCAAAAAATAAATGATTTTTAGAAATAAAATAGGAAGCGCTATGCACTCTCCTCCCAGCGGAAACAGTTAAGATACATAGTCTTTTAATTGAGGCTGAAACCTGACTTTTAATGCGTGTAGTATGATAGGCATCATTTGTAAGCAAGATTTCCTGTATAGGTGTCATCCAATATAGGAAGAGCAGCATCCCTAAATCCCTAATTTCGTATTTTTTATATCTATATACGCTTTTAATTGCTTTGTTATAAGACACATATCCATTGTCATCCAAGTTGGTAAATGAAGTGAATTCTGAAGATCCAACTACATCTCCCCGAAATTTTCATTGTTCAGGTGTTTCAGGTGTATAATAAATTGTGTATTCAAAGAACAATATATCTATAATATTCTAAATATCATCTGACATGAACATAAAACTCGAACCCATCCAACAAGAAATATTGTCAGAGATACGGCTTTGGTATCATTCAATCCCACTTTTGCTATATACAATGTTTATACAATATACATTGTATATACATAGCTATATACAGCATATTATACACTGCTAATACAATATATCATGTTCACGTGGAATAATATTTAGTATAGTATCGATATTTTTACAATATATTTATAATATACAAAATATTATCCCACATGAACATAAAACTTGAACCCCTTCTCCAAAAAATGTTGTCAGAGATACGGCTTTCGTATCATTCAATCTCACTTTTGCTATATACAATGTTTATACAATATATATTGTATATACATAGCTATGTACAGCATATTATACACTGCTAATACAATATATCATGTTCATGTGGAAAAATATTTAGTATATTATCGATATTTTTACAATATATTTATAATATACAAAATATTATCCCACATGAACATAAAACTTGAACCCCTTCTCCAAAAAATATTGTCAGAGATACGGCTTTCGTATCATTTAATCTCACTTTTGCTATATACAATGTTTATACAATATACATTGTATATACATAGCTATATACAGTATATTATACACTGCTAATACAATATATTTTACTATATACAATATATCCTGTTCATGTGGAATAATATTCAGTACATTATCCTACATGACATAAAAATTGAACTCCTTCCCCAAACAATATTTTGAGATATACGGCTTTGGTATCATTCAATCTCACTTTTGTTACACTTTTAAAGGCAATATCTTTTTCTACATTAAGGTATTACAAACTATAATTTAAGAGTTCTGTGAACTATTATTTTTACTTATTCATAAGCAAGAATCAAAGATTTAATTAAATTTTTTTTCTTAAATTCGTGGAATAAAATGAATAGACATTAAGTTGTTATAAAAGAAAACATAAAAAGAACGAATAAAAAACAAAGAGATGTTTCCCCATATATGCATGGCATGGAAAACAAATTCTGGAAGACAAGTTTTCGCTTCCGTCATTCAGCAGTTGTTTTTTACGGGATGCGAAAAATGGAACTAAGAAACATATTACATTTTTCATTTCCCCGGCATTGATATCTTTCTTATCCCTAATAACGTAATAAAGTATTCACTTTTTTCCCCCTCTACCTCGGAGGCTTCATCTCCCCTACTCTATCAGCGATATTCATCGAGTTCTCCGCGTAACTCAACAGTTGAATTATGAATACCGTCCTTTGTAAATTGCTTGTTGCTCCTTTGTTACATTTTCCTTAGCTTTGGCTGTCCAGTGAACCCCTACAGCCTTAGGGAAAAGGAGCTGCAGAAAGGTGGGTCCACGTCGCGCTTTCCGAGCTTTCTTATTTTATTTATTTATTTTTATTTTTATCTCCATTTATCCACTCACTCCAGGGCGTCAGACTTCCAGTCTCCTCTTGGACTCCTACTTCTTAGTTCCTTCATCTTTTTATGTTTTTTTCCCGATTCCACTCTCAACCGTTGGTTCTCTCGGCGGACTTAGCGGGACGTGGGAGTCCATAAATATTCGACACCAGAGAGAGAGAGGCATCTCGACTCACGAGTGCCATCAGAATAACAAAGAATAACACTCCTGAATAACTGCCCTCTTTCGTTTTATCTAATGACCTTGCCTGAGATCTTCATTTCCAGTTTCTTCCTCATAGCTCGATGAGATTTCTTTGGTTTCTCGCGAGATTCGAAAGGGACTTGAATGTAAAATCTTATCCAAATAAGGAACTTTAATATATATTTCCTCGACTTTTTATTTAATAGAGTGCGATGCATTGACGAATGATATTGCTCAATATCTAGCTTAATCTTCAGAAAACTAGCATATAGCCCGTCATATGACGGAATTAGTAAAGGTTTTAATTCTCCAGAATTGTTAAGTATCCTATGAGGCAGGTAAAAAAATGGTTTGTTTTTTGGCTGAGAATTATCGGGTACACGCTCAATAATTTGTTTATCTTCATACTCCTCTAATACTATGAATGCAGTTTAGAATCACATTGAATTCATTTAGTCAAACCGCGTGGTTATGTATAAAAAACAAACGAACAAACTTCTTAATTTTCAAAGATATATAACTTAAATGCTAGGTATTTATTACTCCGTGAAATAGACTCCTAGACTTTTAGGAAAAGAATTTGTTGTTAATGCCGGCGATAAAATTTTCATTGCAACAAAAAATAATCGATGATTCAATTTAAAATTATCACATATGTATCTAATCTATTATTTAAGCCAAATATCAAAGAAAATCATTTACTTCATATTTAAGTTCAGCGATAAAATGTATGAAAATAATGCAGATGATATTTAAATAATTTAAAATAAGAAATGATTAAATGAGATGGTCAAAGGAAGGATGTCATAATGCTAGAAACAAGTGTTATTTTTACCTATTTATTGTGTGACAAATTTAACCGCCTGCTCTTAACCGGAAAAAAATAGGGCTTGAAATAATGTCATTCAACGCTCGAAAAGGGGGGAAGGGCTGGATTTCGAACGTTTTAAACACGACAGTATTTTTCGCTGTGATATGAGGCATATTTATACCAATTTATTTTAGAATCGGATCGATAGTTTAGGAGAAGATAAAGTTTACTCGCTTTGAATTTTGCTAACACTAACTCATCAAGAATCCAATAAGGACGCCTCTATCCACTCCAGATCCAACCGCTTCATAAATTAGAGGACTGACGGACGGATAATTTAGGCTATTATTATACAGGGGATAACCAATTTCTCTATTTCAAACAAGAGTTATCTTTTGAAAATTCTTGCAGAATAATGTATAGTGCTGGCAACGATGGGTATGAACATTCAGAAAACTGGATGCTTTGTAAATATAAATGTGGTGATCTAGATTCTACGCAAATCATTCACAAAAGATACCAGAAATATTTATTGCTTTGAGTGGAGAAATTATACAATATTAGAGAGGGTGCCTGCCCAGCTATGTCTCGCGAACCTGTGGTTCATGGTTCTGTCCCCCGAGATGTCATGTTTTTCAAATTCTCAAATAATTTTTAAATATTTGCAATTTTCTTTACTTTTGTTTTTCTTAAGCTTATTTCCACATTTTTAAATATTATTTTTAACGTTAACTTCTGATTTTTAAATGCTAGTTTTGTTCTCTTCACGAATTCTGTACGAATGTCACTGGCCGCAAAAATATGTGTTTTGTTTCTATCCCTAAACTTTCCACTCTTTATTTTTGTGGCTTGAACTCACGAATCCACCTCCCTATTCCCTCTTTCCCCTTTTAGTTGTTTTATTTTTCTGCTGGTTGGTATTTTATGCTTACTGTCAGAAATCTCTGGATTAGAGAGCCCGGCCCAGGAAATCCAGTTGACCTACCATCCTGAAGGTCCTGAAGGGGTAATAAACAGAGATTCCAGAATACTTAGACAATATTTTTATTAGAATAGAGCTGATTCTCTTGCATTTTAGAATCATTATAAGAACATATTGTATCAGCCCAAACAAGGTGAACATATGGTGTCAATTTCTTGTGAAATCTGATACTTGAATGAATGCTTTTGAAAATCAGTAAACACCGTTCAATAAATCTAACTTAGCATTCAAGCTAATTTTTAAAATTTTATTTATTTATTCTGTTGTTGTTAAAAATAGGGTTTGAATCGAAAAGTTTCAAATGTCTTTTGAATATAATCTTTTCAAACAATCTTAGATATGATGTACAATGTCAGTTTGTGAATGTTTGAATCTTCTGCCTGATATTTTTCCATATTTATTCAAATGTGTTATATATAAATAGATATGTGTATTTCAAATAACATTATCATCTGCACATAGAAACTGAACTGCAATTAATCAGCTTGGATAATCCCAGTGAAATAAATAATACTATGTCATGGTAGACCTCAAATAATTCCTTTATATCTTTAAAAAAGGCTGTATTTTTTAGGTTATTCGATTTTTTTCGCTTTTGTAAATCGACTGTTTACTAAATGAAGTTTTCTTTTGCAGTTCAACGGCAGGAAGAAGCTTTGTCTGTTCAAGGAGGGCTTCAGCGAAGACCACTACACAGTTATCCAGTCAGCGCATGACCCCACCTGGTACGTTGGCTTCAACCGCAAGGGCAAGGCAATCAAAGGCAATATGTATTCCAAACCCAAACTGCGCAATTGCTTCCATTTCGTCAAACGCGAGCACAACTACGGACTTCAAGAGACCCCTAGGCCAGGACCTAAGATCAAAGACCCCTCCAAACTGAAGGATCTGCTGACCGGACGTGGTCCTTACAGGCACAGAAGGATAGTCCCTACCACACCACCTCCGAGGTGAACCAGAAGGAACTTCTTCGATGGTCTCGTCGCTTCGTTAAGTTGTCTTGTTGATTTCTCTTGTTTTCCGATTTTCTTGGAGATGAGGCAGGACCTCGGTGCTTCGGACATCTTTTCGTTTTCTTCCTCCGTTTCCAACCGACTGCTGGGGAGCGGCGAACGAAGGAAGTGCCAACGCGAACAGACTTGCCTCGAAGCCTAGAGTACATACGTAGCTCAGTGTTATTTATTAACAGAAGATAGAAATTTTATTATTTATTGCTGCCATTGTTGTAGTGCTTTCCCTCTGTTTTTTCGAACAATCTTCCTTCCGTCGAACGAACAAAGAACGATTCCGGAGCTGTGTGATGAAGAGTCAACTTCTGCGCTCGAGGGCGCGTATATGTTCGTCACTGTCATTTACCTTACTTTGTACAGGATATTTGTTTTAGTTATTTCGTTTTGAGTCATGTGCCATTTTTTTTCTCTCTTCTTGGAACTGACCACGCACTGATAAGAAATTCCGTACTCTGTGGTATTTCTTTTTCTCATCATTCCAACAGGTGTCGAAATTCTCATACTTTGATTTCAGTTGATGCCACAGGTAGCTTGAAAATAAAAGAGAAGAGTTTGTGTTTGAAAAAAAAAAAAAAAGTATTTGATCTGCTGTTATTTATGTTAATAATGTTTCTACACTTTCAAACAATTTCTTCCTCCTTTTGAAAATGAATGCTCATGTTACATAAAGTAAGATTTCTCTGCATGGATCTGAAATGCACAGAATTAGTTAGAAAATGCTTTTAAAAACAGAATTAATTTTATCTTAATAATCCAAATGTGTTTTGTGATTCTGATCTTGCTGGTCGTGTTTTATTGCGAGGAAGTTTTCTAAGCTGGTGAAGCTTTCAATTTTTAAATTAACGAAATTAAATTTTCAAAAATGGAATTTTTCACTTTAAATGTATTCCGTCAACATTTGAGAAAGGTAACTGGATAGTCTAATTACATAGTAAATTTAATCTTGCTTCTGTTGATTAAAGTTATTGTTCTTTTCAAAATTGTCGAATGTACTGGAATTTTTATTTCAATAAAAACTCCAGGGATCTGAGACATAATTCCTTTTTCTTTTTTTCCAACTTGTATATAAAAAGTTATATGAGTTAGGATATTATTGGCCAAATAGGGACTTTTGTGCAGTATAAGATATGCTAAAAGTTCCGATTTTAATAAAAAATGTTAAAAAGTTTTAAAATGTTTATCTTTCAAGCAAAAATTGTTTAAATAATATTATCTTTA